>JBBPDC010000032.1:13244093-13261005 GCA_037974485.1 Hemigrammopetersius urotaenia | reverse complement strand
CAGTTTGGAGTTCAGGAGATTGTCTTGACCAGGACCACACCCCTAAATGCATTGAGGCAACTGCCATGTGATTGGTTTATTAGATAATTGCATTAATGAGAAATTGAACAGGTGTTCCTAATAATCCTTTAGATGAGTGTATAGTTGTTTAACAAAATTCTGTTTCTCCTTGGATGGCAAAATGTCATGTGCTACTACTGCATAAAACAATTACTTTTAGCTCCACAAAGAACCTTCATGAAATATTTAAATATGCTTTTATAAAGTTAAAAGAACCTTGAAATAAAGTAAAGGTTCGATACCAGTTAAAGTCCTGAAGACCCACCCACTCATCCCTGCCTGATCCATCAAATTGCCTCCTTTAGGCATTAGATCTGAGTAGCAGTTAGATCTCCAGGAGGAGGCCTGTTGACCGCTGAATTAAAGCTGTTTTTAGTTTTAATCAATACTTTATGTGGAAGTTCTTAACAATCCTAAAAAGTTTCACATCTCATTTACCAAAATCTTCAAAGTCCCATCCATTGTCTCTTCAGGAAACCACAAGTGGTTCTTGTGTGCTGTTACTACAAAGCATCTCAAGAGTCTGTGGTCCATCTCCTGCATGTTATTAGTAAAAGAAAGTTGAAGAAAGCGGCTGACAGCTGTTATCAGAAGCAGGCATCTTATTGTCTGAGGGAAAGTGCGGAACCGCTTGAAGCGCGAGACCCAAACGCACAGGAGAAACGCCCGAGAGAGTCAACAATGCATAAGAAGCGTCTTTAATAAAGCTCTGTTTCAATCTCATCCTTTCAACCTCTAAAAAATACGCGTGCCTAGAAGTAATCACGGTGCTCCCATGGAAACTTCAAGCAGAAACTTCAAATAAATTAAACATGACCCCTTAACAATACAGCGTATTAACTTCAAACACATCTTTAATTTATCTTTAAGAATTAAAATGAAATGGGAAAGCATCTTATTATTACGGCACGAATAAATCTCAACTGTTTTTTTTTTCTTTTTTTGCGGAGCGGCGGACGAGGCAATTATTTCTCTCTTAGCCTGGGTTGAGATTGTGAATTATGATTTTTGATGCGGATACAAATCCTTCATTTCCCTCTGTCGACTCACACACCTGAGTCCCACTGAATCAGTCCCCGCTCCGCACACACACAGACACTGGCGCAGTGTGTATCCTAGACTGAAAGTGTTTTGCTGGAGGATACAAACACACGGTGCCAGCTTGCATTGCCTGAGGAGACTCCACACATGTCAACATGAATGTTTTTGAGCTTTCTTTGCTTCTCTCCCCAGCTGTTAAGTAGGTTAGGAAGATGGAGTGCTAGATAATGACCATCCCTCATTTAAATAAGGAAGGTACATCCATAAAAAGAAAAATCTAAACAAAAGAAGTCAGACGTTGACAACAAACAGGCCTCTTTTTTTTTCAAATCCAGTTTTCATTTCTTAACTTCCAAGCAGCAGTCAACCTGCTGTACGCCCCACCAGCTCCAGTTACCATGGCAATAATTACATAAAGGCTTGAAAATTATGTTTAATTTGCTACCAATGCAGCATGTCGTGCTTATTAAACAGATTTACATTTCTTCTCTCAGATTGGTGGATTAAATATATGTGATATAAAAAAAAAAAGTGAATTTCTGCTGCCGAGATGAAAAACACTGCACGAGGACTTCAAAGAAAACTTCCTTTATCGTTCCTAAACACTCCCCACCCAATACTTTCGACCTTTATGGAGTTATTATAGTCATTTTATAGTCATAATTACACATTTATGGCGTAATTACATGAAGAAATGACACATGGGCAAAATCTAGAAGATAATTATAACATATCTCCTTCACAGATATAGATTAATCTGAACCCTCAACAGAACCTCTCTGTGCATTAATTATGAATATAAATGTATAAATGTCCTTTTACAGGCATATCTACCCCTATTAAGGGCTAAACATTATAAATCTTCATTGGAAGATGACATCCATAAGGCTGCATAACATCAACCTTCCATGACAACTGTCCCTTCTTGTCCCCTCATAGCTTCAAGCAATGCTTGTCTTGAACCTCCATTGCTCAAAAGAAGAAGAAGACCTGCATCAAAATTCTCTTCAGTCTCGGCCACACAGTGGTGGAATGAATTCGCTCTGCCGAACAGAACTGGGGTCGCTCACTTTTGTCAAGATGCCCCTCTTTAAGGAGCACCTTAGTGACTTGACAGTCCTCTCGTTCATCTTTATATCTTTCATCGTTTGATTCCTATTTGTTTTCAAACCACTTATTGTCTTTCAGCAGCTTTCGATTCCAGTTTGAGTTCACAATTAACATTTTTTCAATACCTAGAATAAAATTTGAATAAAAATGATGGCTCTGTTCAGTTGTGGCTCAATTTACCAATGGAAGATGGTGGGGTTTTGCATAAAATGAATGTGCTGGACTGGGCCGGCTGATCACTAAAGTGTTACTTACTGGATGTCATTATAAACCTAAACATTTGTTCAATTCAATTCAATTCCATTTTATTTATATAGCGCTGTTAACAATGGTCATTGTCACAAAGCAGCTTTACAAAATGAAATAAATGTCTCCGTAAAAGATTATGCTGTCGTTCAGTTTTACAAATGCAGGATTTTAATAACGTTTTAGTAACATCAAACATCAAGAATACCATGCTTGTTCTGTCCACTAGTTCTGTATTTGAGTTGAAAGATTCCATTAATATGTGTTTATTTATATCCAAGCTTTTGTTTTTGTTTGAACTTTAGACCGGAATGATTCCATAAATGAAGCACTTTTGCTTTCTTGAAGAACCATCCAGTGGATGACTCTTTAGGGAGCCATTACTGTAGATGAGATGTGAATGAGTGTGAATGTGTATAAATGTTTTAACATTTGTAGATCTTCTACAAAGGGCAATTGTATGTCCCAGTCAAGAACCATTTAGATCCCTTTCTTCTGAATGAAGGGGATCTTCACTATCTCGCTATACTGGATTCACTTTCAAAATAAATGGGGCCTTGTAGCTACAAATGACTTTCATCATGTTTTTTTTTTTATTGAGGGGCTTGTGAAGGGGAACATCTGAATTTGGGTTCAGGCTGTCAGAACGCCGTTAAATGTTGGGATTCATTATCACGGCCCAACTACTCGAAAATTGGAATCGAGATTCGGCTTGGGCGACCCGCTGTAATCTGTCAATCAGAGTTTGTTTTCAGAGGCACATTATGATACGTCTTGCTGATTGGATGCCAGACGGGTTGTCACGGTGGTTGTGTGACAGGCGGCGAAGATGAAGACCGTTCCAAAGACTTCGCAAAGTCACTGATGGTGGTGTCAACAGAAAAATTACTTTTTTCCCCCGTTCTTTTTGTTCGTCCTTCATCTGGATATGTAACTTGCCAAAGAACTGACACAAACCAGCTCTTAGAGGCTGTAAGTTGTCTTATGTCTGTAGCGGGGTAAAAAAAAAAAAACATCAAAAAACAACAAACTGAAGAAGTTAAGGGTGCACATGCACGTCTGCAAGGCTGACAAACTGTTTCTGTCTTGAAATTGTAAAGTGATTTTTCTGGTCGCTGTCATTATCACGGCTTATTGAGACGAATAAACTCGGGGTTGGTAATTACAGCCCTCCTCTCCACCGTTAAACACACAGGGAAGTTAATTACACTAAGAGTACACTCATTCTGAGAGGAAACTAAACAAACAGGATCAGATCTGTCCTCTTCAAGCAGGATCGGAAACATAAAACAGAAAATCCATTTGCGTGTCAGGTGTTTTATCCGGCTTGTGAATGGAGCGTGTTCTCCGGCGATGACAGTTCCTGATGAAAGTCCCCTACCTTGTTCCTCTGTAAAATAAAGACAGCTGTGTTTCAGCTACATCTGCAAGTGTTTACTGAGATCGAATTGCATTAGAGGCACTTTTTCATCTTAAACTCCTTAAAATTAAGCTGCTAAAAAGGATTCTTCACAGAATGTTATAGAGTAACAAGATTTAGCTCTGACAAGAGTGGGCGCAGCTCCGGCAAGGCTTTGCATTCCTTGATTCCTTTAGTTCATCAAAGAAATGACAAGGCTTGAAATATATACACTCAGTATATATGTTATTACAGGGCTCTCAACATTTCCAGTGCCTTGTATTGCTAGGCACGTTTTAGCCTGTTGCAGCTAACTATTTGCTCTCATTTCTTTATTTTAATCTACTTAATATACCAAAGATAAGACAGTTAAGAACGCGAGAGGGAAAGAGAGAAAGTAGCTCAGTCATGAAGCTTAGTTCAATCTTTACACCTTAAATAGGTCAGCATTTAGTGTTTGGGCACCAGAACATCACAGCTGCACAAATTGAACTAAGCTGTAATGCAAATTTAACTTCAGTCTGGCCTGAAGTGAGTAAAACTGGACGTTACAGAGAGATTATGAGGAGTGGGCGAAGTCTCTATCATCTGTGTGAAAGCAAGAGAATGTGCAGCATGATAAAAGAAGCATGGTGTTAAATGCTGAAGCATACCTGCAAATCGAACCACACCCCAAACCTCTGTCGACAGTGATGCCACGCTGTACTGTAATCCAACAGTTTGAGTAGATGATCTGGATAAGATGTACTCAGTGTTGATGAACTCCTCAGGGCTGTAGATGTCCAAGCGCATCATTCCAAAATAACCCTTTTTAACCATTAATTTTAAGAGTGTAAAGAGTTATTATGAGTCATGAGTTATAATAACCGCTCTGACATCAGTCCTACTTTGCTCTTAGGATTCTGTCTCTCTTCCCTTCACCTCCTTGTTTCGTTCTCCTCCTTAATTGTTCTGCTGAAGTCAAGATGCCCTCAAGGAGGCCTGGCAGCAGAAATATGATTTGTGAACTTCTGAATTTTTCAGTCTGTTCTGGGCTGAGACTTTTTAAACAACTATTATTATTTTTTTTGTTTTGTTTGGGAATCTGCCTCAGTTTTAATTGGTTTCCTTGTTTTTCTGTCTTTAACTAGGCCTTTAATTTCTCTTCATGCAACTCCTCGACTCAGATTGTCACACCGGTTGCGTCCTTCCTTTCTCAAACGTGCAGCGTCTGATGGCATTATTTTCTTTCCCTTTCTGTGGTTGAGGCGTTCTGTGCGGGCAGAGACACATTTTTTGTAGTGAGGGTTTTCAGTCTGAAGGAACAATATTTTAAGCCAAAGCACCAGGCTACTGTTAATGACAAAAGCAGAGCAGTTACTGATAACAAAATGCAATTTTTCAGCTCAAGATGTTGGAAAATCTCAATCTGATGGAGCCTGGTTTGAAATTAAAGAAAAAAGGATTAAACGGATGAACAAATGAATGAATGAATGAACGAGTAAGGAATCAAAGAAAGAAGGAAAGAATCAAAGAAGAATAGAATGAAGGAAAGAAGAAACGAATGAATAAACAAACAAATGAATGGATGGATGGATGAATGGATGTTGACCTGTCCAGGCCTTTCAATAAAGATGGGTGGATCAGTGAATGGATGAATGGATTGATTGATGGCTGGATGGATGGATGGATGGATGGATGGATGGATGGATGGATGGATGGATGGATGGATGGACAGATGGATAGATGAATAGATGGATAGATGCATGGCACTGTTCTGTTCTTTTACAAGACATTGCATCATTTAGCTGCTGGTTTTTCAATTGTTTTTTTTTACATGTTTAAACTGTTTGTGGTTATAGTTTCACTACTAAAAATATTCTTTGTGCAGTTTTATAGCTCAGTGTTACGGCGGCAGAGCGGCCACGGGAGGCCGCACTTAGTTTTGTATTGGGACTCTTATTTTGACGTCTGTGTTTGTGCCCGTGTCAGTGTTTACCCTGTCAGCTGTCTTGTGTTTTAATTAAGTGATTGGGGGTTGTGATTGTTTTTTGTCTGAGTCTGTTTGTATATTTAAGTGCATTGAAGTTATGTTCCAGTTGCTGGTTGTCCCTCACTCTGTGTCTCACTTCCCTGCTCCTTGTGTGTCTTAGTTATAGTTTGTTTCTGTTAGCCCCTTGTGGCTTTTTTGGTTTTGTAGTATAGAGTCTGTGTCCTTTTAATAAACACCATCTTATGGAATCTGCTTTGTGCCTCGCCTCACACTCCCTGAGCACAGCCCGACGTGACACTCAGTAGATATAGAATATTCATCATGATGGTGACCAGCGTGAGTTGTTGCTTATTTTGTACTCAGTACAATTACAGTTACAATCTCAAAAAAATTTTTTGACCCATTAGTTATGTTAAATTAACACATTTCACATTTCCATGATTTTAAGAGGAAACAGTTTGCTTAAACAGTGACCAAAAGGCCTCTAGCTCTGAAAAGTGTCAGAAATCTTCAAGAAGGTCTTGAATTCTGTTGGGGTCTGGAGGTCTGATGATATGTTGAAGGTTAATTGTCACAGAGCTCACCAGGAAATCAGAGAGCGTGAAGCTAAACCTTCACACAGTTGGAGTGGAGTGATTTGTAGTGAAACACATTTGAATGTTTTAGGTACAATTAGTGCAAATTAGGCATTGATAAATTGTTAAAGCTAATGTTGTTACTGAGGCAACGTGTGAAAAGCTCCAGACTGATATGAGGGGCCCCTCATAGACTGATGCTATAATCTAAATGACTATCAGTCAAAAAGTTTATACCAAGTGTTTTAACGTTTAACGTTTCCCAGTTTTAACACTGGAAAGTTGTTGAATGAACAACTAAAATGGAAATATGTCCAATAAGGTTTCCTTTCTAAGAAGAGAAACCTGTAACAGTGCAGGTCTGACTCCTATTAGGGGCAGTTGGGTGGCCTAGTGGTTAAGACATCCGCCCTGCGACCGGAAAGTCCGGGTTCGATTCCCAAGACCGCTAGGCACCGCTGAGGTACCCTGAGCAAGGTACCGTCCCCACACACTGCTCCCCGGGCGCCGTGTTTCTGGCTGCCCCCTGCTTCACTTGGTGAATGGGTTAAACGCAGAGGTTGAATTTCGTGCTGTTCACACAAATGGTCACTTTCACTTTTTATTAACTGGTTGTTGATGATACAGAGTCAAATTCTCGACTGTCCTTTAAATGCACTCGTTACTGTTTCAGCACTTGCTTAAATATCGAACACTGGTCTGGTGATCCAAATTATCATTATAATTATATAATTATATAATTGTATATTTTGTAAGGCAAAATATATCTGACTCAGGTGAAAAAACTGTTTAATTGTTAGTAAAAAGTAATGTCCGAAAGTAGAACATCTTTAGTGATTTCCTGCTCAAACACACCTGAACCACCAAAACACCAAACTGTACTGGACCCCGGCCCTCCAGGACCAGAGTTTGTAGATTTAAAATCTTTATTTTAGTTTGTCATTCAGGAAGGCCTACAGCTTTTTCGTTTGGGAAGATAAAGTTTCTCTGATGCTTATCACGATATAAAATCATATTCTAACCATTATTGCAGCTTAAAATCTATGTGAGAATATATTTATTAGCATCAGTTATGGAGTTCAGCACTTGTTAGAGCTTGTAATGTTCTGCTGTTGGAGGAGAGCTGCAGATGTTGTTAGTTCACACTAGATTAAACAAATCTAACTGCCTCTGACAGTTCAAACTGCACAGAGAGAAGAAAACAGACTTGAAAATATTAAGAATTAAGAATTGTGAGAAAGTTTGAAAGAAAATCTTGTATTCTGTGAAAATACAATGTTTCAGCTGCCCAAATCCTTTCACTGTTACCAGTCAATCAATGTTTAATCTTTATTTGTACAGATAGATTACTGTTATCATTATATCTCCTCCGGTGAGATCAAATATGGTGAAAACAACGCTAAAGACCTCCTTCTGCAGTGTTTACCACTGAGTTCCCTGACCAGCATGCTAATGTCTAACTGTGCTATCTTTCAGTGAAAGGTTCCTTTAATTTGTACGCTGTTATTTTCTATATTCTCTTATATTCTCACAAAATATGATTTCCAGAGAGCTAAAAGTATAACTTTAGTCAGTTTTCTCAGTTAGAATGTTCATATATAACCTCTTTTGTTCTCTTACTTTTATTAATACTGCTATTTTTAATGTTGCTGTTATTACTGTTAATGTTATCACTATTATTTTTAGTCACCATGACTGTTGCTGTTATATTACTGTTACTGTTGTCATCACTGTTATTATTTCTGTTACTGTTAACATTACTGCGATTGTTACTATTACTAACATGATATTAGCATTACAATTAATTCCCAGCTGGGACTATAGGAGTTGGGCTTGCATGTTTTCCCAGTATCTGTGTGGGTTTCTTTCATAGTGGACTTGTATGTTATATGGGTTGGAGATGCTAAACTGTCCCTAGGCTATGAGACTGTGTGGCTATGGACTGGTGATCTGGCCAGGTCCAGGTCCAGCATCCCCTGGATCAGCCCAGAGATTTCTATGAATAGTAATAGAAAGTTATTAATCAGTTTACGTAGAATGATTGGTTATGCAGAGGAATTACTGTTATCATTATCGTCACTCAGACTAGATCAGAAGTGTGGAAAAAAAGCTTTACAGACTGGTTTTCTGATGTTTGCAGTATTTACCGTGGCCTTCCCTGCCCGGCATATTAATGTATCACTGTTTGCCTTTTCTACACTCGGCATATGTTGCACATCTCTTTGCAGGGGAGACTTCCTTTGCTTGACCTGCATATTTTATGGATGAGAGGCTTTTTGCCCTTGAGTCAGAGAGATCACAAGCTCAGCATATGTCCAATGCAGACCCGGGACCTCAAAACGGGCATAACTACACCTCGAGGCGCACACGCCCTCACACACTCACGGCATATCAAACATAAGGGTCAACAGGCTACCATATGTGCGGCGCTTAAAGTGCAAGAACAAGCACGGTGAGTCTTTTATGAAGGAGCAGAGCAAATTCCCAGCCACGGAAAGCAAAGCGTTTGCCGTTTAACCTGCGAGGAGAGTGGAGGAGTAAAAGGAGGGGAAGAAGTGGAGAGGAAAAAAAAGGGGGGGTGGGTGCCTTTTAATGAGCCACCGGGCCTTGCTCTTGTGTTCTTCTGAGAGACGCTGGAGACGATGCTCCACATGGGTATTGGCGGAGTGATGGCGAGCAGGCTCCGAGTTGGCAGGGGGAGCCGTTGCGCTCCTCGGCCTTGGTGTGTATCATTAAGTCTTGATGGAATTAAAGGCTGTCAGGATGCGGAGCCGGGGTGACTCATCTGGAACGTGTCTGGGGGCTTCTTCGGGAGGAGAAAAACGTCAGCTTCCACTCCAGCAGTGCCCGGCCCGCTGCTTTCCTCTCGGCGCTCGGGCGCTCATGCTCCGAATACAGAACACAGAAGCTTCCTCTAAAAAACTAATTACTCTCCGCTGGCTGCTGAACGCGAGGTGTTATGCCAAACCTCTGTTGTGGAAAGATCAGGCGTCTCTGACGATGCTAATTAGCATCACACCATCATTTCACCGCTCCCCCCTGCAACATCCTACTCCTTCCGTCCCACAACAGGCCCATCCATGATGAATCTCATCGCTACATCATTTTTGACAAATCCCACAGCTCCTTTCTGCAAATTTAGTGTCATTTTCTTTTTACTTTTTTTGTTTTATTTTTGCTTCTGCTCCCCTCAGGAAAGACAATAAGACAAAATCTTAACATTCCAGCCAGTAGGACGCGATTGATGTTTCATTCCGAGACTCTGGGGAGTTGTAAGTAATTGAACGGAACAAAATACACCCCGAATACAGAAGCTGGTGCTGCTCTAATCTTGTTGGACTTCCCCCTGCTGTCTTGACTTGAAAGACATAAATAATGACAAACTATCACTCCCTTTTGTGTTCGCGGGGACAGTTTGGCTGTTGTGCTCACACACTGTGACAAGCAGCGGGCTAAGCCTGAGTGTTTCGACAGGAACAATGGTGAGATGCAGGAATGCAGGAGAAAGGTCTTTAAAATGAAGCTAAATGCACTGCCGGGTGATGAAGTTTTCCCCTGTAGCTTTAATAGGGCGCAGTGCTAAGCAGCTTAGCAAGAAACAAAAGACAGTCACTCAAACTTTTCAGTGCAACACATTATAATGGCAGTAAAATTTGAGAGATTTTTGGAAGTTTTAAACAGCTCCAGGGGTCTTTGTTTATGATGGGGATCTTAAAAAAAAAAAACGGGACTGAATTTAGCCATTATAATAACATTATGGATGAAAGCTTTTGTGTGATTCATCTCTGAACATGAATGTCTTAAAACTTGCGCAAAAGTCTTAGGCACCTATGCAAATAGTTTGAAGGCATTGATATCAGCAATGGGTTTCTTTGTGCCAGCAAAACACAAGAGAACATTAGAATAAATCCAAACATGTATCCTTTTTCTATAACAACAGTAAAAAGTATCAATAATTGTTTTCTCTAAAAAGTATTTTTGAGCTGGTTAGAAGAACACAGGTTTGGTCCTGGGTTTCTGCTTGATGACTCATGCTCATCATTATGTGGATGTATAAAATATCACACCTAATATAATCTATTGAAGTTAAAAGAGCCAAACCAGCGGTTTGATGGAGATACAGGTAATACTGGGCTTTTATATGGAAAGAGTTCTGGAAATGTTGATGAGAAAACCTTTCCACACATAAAACTGCTATTTACTGTAATATTAGTGTTTTAACATTAACTTAACACTACTGCCTGGTAATAAACTTAGAAATACAATGCTGTGCAAAAGTCTTACGACACTTGACAAAATTATATTT
Organism: Hemigrammopetersius urotaenia; assembly: GCA_037974485.1. Lineage (NCBI taxonomy): Eukaryota > Metazoa > Chordata > Actinopteri > Characiformes > Alestidae > Hemigrammopetersius > Hemigrammopetersius urotaenia. The sequence continues at coordinate 13,250,296 of JBBPDC010000032.1, read as the reverse complement.
AAAAGATATTTTATCCTAAAACCAACCATCCTGACCATCTTTTAGCAAGCCTCCATCTTTGGTCATTGCGCTGGTGGAGTAGAGCATTTTTCATGTATTCATATATTTCACGTTTCTTTCCCTCTGTAACTTACAATCATATTGACACTATACTATATACTCCATGTGTTTGAAATGTTGATCTGCTAGCGAGCAATGTGAGTGAAAATCATAACTTTTTCACAACCAGCTGTGAAAAAATCTCACCTTTCCACAAAAAATTACGAATTATTTTCTCCTTTTCCTACAAAGGCAAAAATTCAGTGTGCTTCCCGTTTTGTAAATCCTACACCTCCTCAGGTATCCTTTTCAGCAGTAGAGGAATTAGAACACTCAATAATTATAACTGGGGCATACCCTTCCAGTAATCAATGTTGATAGCACTGATTTAATATGCAACAAAAGCATTGATTTGCTGATATTATTACAGCTGATATTATTGATTAAAAATGTAGTTGCCACCTCCCTCAGTTTAAAAACAAGAGCTAGTGGGTCTTCATTAAGCACATTGCAGTGCACTAAACAATTGCAATAAGTAATGGTATGTTTATATAGGCAGAACTAGTCAGTCGCCAAGGGCGACACTTTAGCAACCCCCCAAGCCCCTCTCCCCTCCCCCCTCCCAAATATGATTTGCCTTTGGTGTCAGTGGGTTAGAGGACAGTCAATCAGACCCAATACCACTGGATCGGGGGGCTTTATAAAAAAATAAATAAATAATGCAAAGTGTTTAATATCCAATATCCTTTATCACTACAAACCACTGTCATTGAAGTGAGACTACTGTGTTGCCTGTTGCTGAAAGCTTTTGTACCATTTTACATATTTGCACTTAGAGTTGGCAGGTGTCATACACTGTCATAAGTTGTCATGACATATTTCAGAAATCGTTATTACAGATGTCATAATGTGTGACGTGAGTTAGCATATTAGATAAACTGTCATGACATCAAACATAATGACATCTGTCTTGATAATGACTGGTAAATCAATTATGTTCCCAAAAACCAGCTCATGACACTATACTACATCTTTCATGATGCGCTTGATTAATTGGAGAGAGATTATTTTTTTGTATTGGAATAACTGAAGTTGAAAGATGGACCAATGTAATGTTAATTCATTATTTATACAGCATTAAGTCCATTTCATGACACCATACTACATCTGTCACGATATGTTTCTGCCATTTTTAGAGATATCTTGCCTTTAACTGAGCTCTGGTTAAGTACTTTGGTTGATGTGGCCTTTATGTATGTGTTTTTTTTTGTGAGAGAGAATAACTGAAGTTGAGAGATGGACAGATTTAACGTTAATTCATTATTCGTACAACATTAAGTCCCTGAAAACTTTAAAGCACTGCTGTAATGCGTTCCACCAATCTTGTTAATCAGTCACTGATTTTTATTGTTTTCCCAGAGGGGATCATCTCCATTTCAGCTGAGCCACCTAAGCCATTCCCTTCTGTTCACGGAGCTCCTGGGAGAGTGATGAGAACGGGGTGAAAAAAAAAAAGAAAAAAGAAATTAGTGAAGGAGGGACGAGTTGGAGTGACGAGTCCATTTCCGCCTGGCGGATGATTGCGGACGGGGACAGCTGGCGGCAGCTCGGAGCTCTGATTTATTCCGGAGTTGCATTACTCTGATAGATTAAGATTAAAATGCATTCATCAATTCAGCAGCGGACATAATGCATTATTGCCCAGGAGTAAACAGGGTGCAAGCACCAAGGGAATCAATAAGGATAATTAAAATGGGGAGATGTAACGGCTATTCCTCATTCAGCCTAAAACCTGTCGGACTGAACTGGCTGTGTGTGTGTGTGTGTGTGTGTGTGTGTGTGTGTGTGTGTGTGTGTGTGTTTGTGTATGTTTGTGTAATAAAAGAATTTACAGAAGTTTGTCTTCCCATTCAAGCTGCTGTTTTTATAGGCTGTATTAATTTTTTTATTTGTTTGTTTATTTATTTATTTGTTAAAAAAAAGTGAGGGAGTTTCACATTATCAGAGCGCACTAATCTTTGGGAGGATCAGCGGCTCCCCATTACAGTTATGACACGGACATTAAGTAGGGCGATGGATGGTCTTAGAAGTAATTAGATGATTGTGCCCATAATTATTTATAGAGGGTAATACGGCCGGCGGGAGGAGAACAAAGGGCTGTTTTTATCCACACTAATGTATAAGCAAGACTCACTCGCTGTTTGCGTTCATCCCTTTTGCAGGAAAATACTCACATCGGCGTTCTGGAATGGAGTAATACATCTAGGCGCTGCAAATCAGCTCTTACATTGGAGGAATCATGTCTAATATTCACTGGACAAGGACAAAAAAAAGTGCTGGCAGCTTTTAAGAGACCAGACATACACAAACACAAAGTTTTCCCAGCAACCAGCCTGGCCAGCACTGTTCATTAGCTAATAGTTAAACATTTAGCCAAAAAATGGAGTAGCTGAAAGGAAGTTTTTTTGGTGAAGCCTTACTCTACGATAACACACTCATACTTCAGAACTGATATCATTTTCCATTTATTGACATGTTGATTAGCTGCCTTTTCAGTTTGCACTGAAATGAAATTTTCACAGCTGAGCTTTGGGATCTCCATGCACAGTTTGGACTAGTGAAATACTTCCTAAACGTGCTCCTTATACATGTCTATTTAAAGAATAATTCCGTTTTTTTTTCTATTTAAAAAGGCGATGCTTTATAATATTAGTGTCACAACCAGAATCATAAATGTTTATGGATCCTGGAGGAAAGTGATTATGTTACAGCTGCACAATGATAAGAACAACATAAAATATAAAGGCTAAAATTAAAGTCTGCAGAAATACTCTAAATATAAATAACTTGCTGATGAGAAATTCACTCGTAACACAAATAGTGGTTTGGAGTTGTTTTCTGTACTGAGACCATTACTGCATAGAGATCAATAACAGATCAGTAATATTGACCTAAGTAATGATATTGCAGATGGTAAGACTGCAGTTAATGAACAGACATTGCACAAAACAAGACATCAGTCTTTAAATTTTCTGCCAAAATAACAGCGCCCCCTTTATGTAAGCTATACTATAGACATTGCCAGAGTATGAAGCTTTGTAACCTTATGCTAATTAGTTATACAAAGACTCCCCCTAGATATTATGCACATTATTTGTCAGCGTTGGGACTATGGCAGCTGAAACAAATATCATCCTCCAGAATGCATTTTCACCATGTGACAATCAGCTCAGATAATTTATAAGTCTAATGGGTTAAAGGTTTCATTGCTGGTTAATTAAATAGCCACTTGTAAGAAAGGCTAAGGCCCTTTTTATAAGAGTTCTCTTATACCTGCTCATGGTTTCCAGACCTCTAGGCCTTTAAAAACCCTTTTTGAAAAAAAGAAAGAGAAAAAAAAAATCAATTCGTCTTCCTTTATGAACGAACATCGGCACCGGATTCCTTGAAGATTTGCTGTGTGAAGTAGATTAAATGAAATAGGTTTTTGCATGGACTAGCTTCAGGCAACCGTCTGGTGTGGGTCTATCTGGAGTACGCTCATTCAAGAGCCTTGGTAAATCTGCTCTCTCTCTCTCTCTCTCTCTCTCTCTCTCTCTCTCTCTCGCTCTGCTTCCACACACATCTCATTCTCTGGTGAGCTGCAGTTGGAGAAGCGCTCCTAAAATAGGCCCTATAGAAGTTAATTACACCGGCAGGTCAGCCTGCCTGAGGTGGGGTCATCCAGCCTGAGCGCTCGCTCGCTCGCTCACAAAGGGAAGGCTCAGGCTCTTCTTCATGACACATCCCTCCCCATGTCACCTCCGCAAATATAACACGCACAAAAACCTTGTTACAGCTCGCAGTGGCAGCAGCAGAGCACCGGGCGCCGGGCCAGGCTGGCTGCCTCGAGCTGGTTGTCTGCTCAATTCTAATTTAATCCATACACCTGAGGCCCTTAATAAGCTCAATAAGCCCTGTTTGTTTGTTCTTTTGTCCCTTTGGTCTACAGCGGGGGCTATGATCTAAGCTCTCCAGAAATCACACAGCTATCTCGCAACATAATGTTTCCGTCAAAAAACAACACAAATGTTAATATAGCATATATATTGCCCTTGAGTGAAAACATCCAGCAAAAATATATTTATTGCCACAAAAAAGCAAAAAAAGGGGGAGGATATTTGCAGTTTGTGTGTTATTGTGGAGATTTCCACATAAAACTATGAATTCGGTTCTCAAAAAAACTGAATCCGAGACTCCTGATCCGCATAAAGCTGGGGGTGTTCTGTATTGCTGTATATATATAGCAATACAGCAATACAGGTTGCTGGATGATGAGCTCTGACTCATGACATTTCAGCTTGAGGAAAACTAAATTAAGGGAAAAAATAAACAAAAACACTGATTAATGTTGTACATTAATATACCCTTCAGAGGCTGAGTTTATTTGAAAAGTTGCTGTGAAGCTGTGTTGCTGAGATATTTTGCTTTTGAGTCAAGCTAAAACTCCAAAATCCATAAACATTTTTTGACAGTTGTTCTTGTTTTTGCTCTGGTTGCACCACATGACCACAGTTTCAGACCAGCAGTTTCAGACCAGTTGTGATGCAGACCTTGAACATGTGACGTCTCTTCAATGTTATTAGTCTGTATGTTGAATTAAGTCTAAGCCTTAAAGTAACTCCTAAAAAAAATCTTGAGCTGTGACTTCTGTGGCTACAGTATCATAGTAGTGGTAAAGACACAGCAAATATGGTTTATAAAGGCATGTCATGAAAACAACAAGTCAGGTGGCACAATAGTGGAAATGTAAAGACTTGTTTTACAGTGTAAAACAATGAGCCTGTGTTTCTGCATTGTGTGTGTTGTGCTCTTGAGTGTCCTACACGGCACTCTGTCCGTCAGTTCAGAAGCAGCCTGAGTTTACTCTGATTTAGTCATGATCAACTGTCAGAAAGTAAAAGAAGTATAAATTTAAAAAGAGTAAAGATTACAGCAAATCAGGGTTTCATTCTTTTATTCTGTATGGCTAGTCTATGGCTAGTGAGATACAGTAATGTGAGCTCATTACTGCAATGCGATTCTAATGCAGCTCTCAGCAGTTAAAGGTTCAATACAGTTTCAAATAATGCGCCTTATATTACAGAAATACCTTCAGTATGACAGAATGAATAATGAAACTGAAAATAATAAAAAGAGGCTAAAGAACTTTGAACCAGACTTTCACCCCAAAGTCCAAGTCAAGACTCACCTTGAACGTGGTTTCCTAAAACTTAAGACTCACCACAGAATCTCACCCCAGATACTCAAGACTCAGATCAGACTCGCACCTCAGACATTTAGCTCAGACTTTTTAAAATCTCAGAGATGTGCCTTGAACTCTCTCAGACTCATAATTACACGTCAGAGAATTGTCTCAGACTCTCATCCCTGAGGCTTGACTTACTTCACTCAATCTGTTACTCTAGAGATTTGATTCAGACTTACATGAAAGAGGCTTGACTCAAATGACTCAGACTTTTACAGCAGCTACACCACTCCAGTGTTTCAAGCTTTTGTTAATTGAAATTCAAACAGTTCAAGTCCAATGAATTTTTATGAAATGGTACAGAGGACAGTGCTGAACTGTGAGAGGTTTAAAAATGGTGAGGTTACCCAGAAGTGGAAAATAATGCAGTTGCGGTTCTTCCTACAGCAAGATAGTGACCCAAAACATAAGTCCAAGCTCTGCCATAACTACCTTAGAAAAAAAGAACAAGATGGTGAGCTGAAAAACATGGAGTGGCCCAAAGTCTCCAGACTTAAACCCCATCCAGCTGCTTTAGGATGAACTGGACAGAAGAGTGAAAGCAAAGCAACCTGTAATGCCACACACGTATGGGAACTTCTGCAACACAGCGGGGAAGAACTTTCTCCAGAATTAACAATGAGACACTGAACTGCTTTAATGTCAATACAACAAAACAGAAAAAATAGGGTGTTCTAAAACTTTTGACCATCAGTGTGTGACAGATATACAGTACTATGACAAAAATCTTGAGTCACCCCTCATTTCTTTATATTTTGCTTCCAGATATCCAATTTTTCTTGTGTTTTGATGTGGTCTTAAGGAACAGTTCTCCAGGCTTCCTGAAGGACTTTCAAAGACTCTCATTTCCAGTCCAGACCCTGAACCTGACCAGTTT
>JBBPDC010000032.1:13205130-13215980 GCA_037974485.1 Hemigrammopetersius urotaenia | reverse complement strand
TGATCACTGCAGCAATCTGTAAAATTGTTCATCCACTTGTAACTCCTGATTATAGTTAATACAAACTGTATTATGTTTATATACCCATACTGTATTCATACTTCATATATTCATACTGTATATTATGTTCATACTACTGTACATCCATCTGTTTCTTCTTGTACATATCACCTTATGTATACTCATATCTTATAACTCATAATTTATACCTTTATCCTGCACTTGTTGCTTATTGCACTTCTGGTTAGACCTAAACTGCATTTCGTGTAATGACAATAAAGTTGAATATAATCTAATCTAATATGCCCTCACCAACATGGAGGATTTGCCTTAAATGATCTTAAATTGAAATGTTAAATATGAAAAATATATCTCGCACTCTTGATGTGAAACTTAACAGTTAGATAGGGCTTGGTGACGCCTTTCCAACGACCCCTCAAAAACCGTTATTAGCTGACCGTTCACCTCGGACAAAGGCAATGGGACACCGGGGCGAGGTAAGCGGTTTTTGGGAAAGCATGCAAGACATAAATAAATAATTCCATGAAATGAACATGAGTTATGACCCACGAGTCACAGCACCCAAGTCCAAGTCAAGTCTTGAGTCATTAAGGGCAAGTCTAAAGTCAAGTCACAAGTCTTTGTTTGTGCGACTCAAGTCCGAGTCTCAGACTCGAGTCCCCATCTTTGCTAGTTAGTCACATAGAGAGACACCTGCTTGACTTGACAAATATGCAAGAGGAAGAAATCAGGAGGGGGTCAAAAATAGTCTTTATTGCCTTTATATGTGTGTAGAGGTAAGTCTAGAGTGCAGAGGTAAGTTGGTGTTGGTGGTAAGGTAAAGCCTGTAGGTCGTCCACGTGAGAAAGGTACTGGCATTATGGTATGCGATGCAGTCTGTGGTATCCTGTAGCAATAACGACTTTTTTTAACAGCAGTAAGCCAGTGCACAAGGTGCAGGAGTGAAAGCACAGTTTGAGTGGATGGATGTGTTTTTCATGTTCGCCTCCGAGTCACGTGAAGCCCAAGTCACGACCCGTGAATCGCTCTCCGCTGTACGATATGCAAATGCAATTATGCCGTCTTTATCTCTTCAAAGAGCCGAGGATGAGAGAGAGCAAGAGAATGAGTGAGAGAGAGAGAGAGTGAGAGAGAGAGAGTGAGAGAGACTAGCTTGACCTGCAGCAGATCCTCATCGTTTGTGTGAGGCTCGGGAGGAGAATACAAATGTTACTACATTAACCCGCTCCCACAGAGAAGTGACGGAAAAGAGAGGAGAAGAAAGGGCCAGAAGAAAGAGAGGCAGAATAGGGGAGAAACGGCTTGTCTTTGTAGTAAATCATATCGCCAATGAATGCTAATTTGGAGGAGGCGATAGAAGTGGTAATTGTTCTTTTCAGCTGTGGGGCTTCGGCTCTTTCTGCAGCCGCGCCTTTGATGGACTGCGGTGTCAGCAGTGCATTGTGGGAGCCAAATAACCCTCACACTGTTTTGTGGATATTGTGTGTGTGTGTGTGTGTGTGTGTGTGTGTGTGTGTGTGTGTGTGTTTTACCCAACACCTGTAGGAGACATGTTGGTAATTAGATTTATACATCACATTTTGTCCACCCTTTTTCAGTCCAGTTGCAAGATGACATTCTGCAATAAATGAAAATATATCTTTTTTGCTTCTTCCTTTAGTGTCACAACAATATAACACATCCTGCTGCAAAGACCATGAACGGAGCTCTGTGATTAATACGATGGGACAGAGAAAGGGCCAATATCAAGATGTTTCAATATTCATAAATCTCGTATATAGCAGTAACAACATTTATGTCATCCAGGCCTAAACATTCAGCTGTATGTGTGTGTGTGTGTGTGTGTGTGTTACATGTGTGTGGGCGTACATGTGCGGACATAAAGTTTCCTGACAAAAGGGAATCGCACCTGTCTGTGGGGTGAGGGTGATGATAAATTATATGAACCCTGATGACAACAGCGATATCTTTTTAGAACTTTCACATGATGTGTTTGGACATCTTGGGCAAATAACTACTACTTTTGGTGGCAGATTCTCAACAAATGTCTATATCCATTTACAGGAATGCCCTACAATCACCAAGCGGAGCACACACACACACACACACACACACACACACACACACACAACAGAACATCAAAACATACCATGCCATCGCAGTATGGTTTAGATACAGCACGGCTCCAGTATATCTCAAATAAAGTCTTGAAACCAATGTCTTGGAGACATACATATGTGTGTGTGTTTGTGTGTGTTTGTGTGTTTGTGCGTGTGTGTGTGTGTGTTTGTGTGTGTGTGTGTGTGTGTATCTCAGTCTAGTAAAGGAGGAACTCATTTCTCTCCACACAGTCAATGGCCAGTCATCCCACCAGGGGGTTCACTAATAGAAAGATTTTTTTTCTCTCAGAGCTGATTTTGATATTGTGGTCTTTAATTTTTTAATACTCTTGTTTTGTACCCTAAATTTGGTCTCAGCATTGTTTAGCCATTCAATGAATACTGAACCCACCTAACTTTTTTTTCTTGTGAACAGTAGCCTCTTTCTAAGTTTGTCATTTCAATCAAAAAGCGTGTGATAGCTGCAGCCCACCTTTGGCCCTGATATTGAACCAGGTCAGGACAGCTTAGGTACATCTCGGGTACAGGCTGGCTAAGGCTCCAGTATTTCTCAGATAGGTCTCAGGTATGCCTTGGGTATTTCTTGGGTACAACTTAGGTATGCGTTGCTTTATTTGTAATTAAAAAATATTTGATTGTGAAATGGCTTGGTTCCTTATGCAAGTGGAAGTCACACATAGATGTTGTATATAGATAGAAAAGCATTGCCAGTACAATAACATCTCAGGAGCCTGAGATCACCATGTCCGAAGCCAAGCGAGGTATAAAACCCTCCAGCATTCACATGTAGCAGTGGGACTACATTCTTTGGAGTAACTGAGCTCCATTCAATATCTCTGGGATGACTTTTAATGGCTTTTGTGATCCAGGAGTACTCCAGCAGCAATCAAATCCACACACTTCCCATTTTAATACCCTTCAATGCAATTTCACCATGTAATTCTAAAGCACTTCTGTGGTTTCTAGTTATAGTAGAACATATCAAGTTGTTTAGGAGGTTGTTCCACTTTACCGTTATGGAACATATTACCAAAGACTTGGCAGTGACTCATATCTAAAAGTAGTAGTCCTTTATGGTGTTTGAACACGCTCTGCGGGTACAGACATCAGAGGAGGTGAGTTAGAAGCCTTTCTTTTCCCTTGTCCTCTGTTCTGCAAATGATAACGGTCTTTATTACTCACTTACTGCATGAGTCAATGCCTGTTAGGAAAGATCTCAGCACTCCAGCAGGGGCAGAATGTTGCATCCCGAGGCAGTTCTCGGCCACACTTTGTTGATTTATGTGTCTGATACAAATCTCTTTGGTCTTAACTTTTTTTTTTTAATTTCTTATTGCGTTTTAAAATACCAGCTGATGTTTTAAACAGTATATGGGTTCCCAGACCAATAGGAATAAACATTTCACAGCTATAGGTAAGATGCAATAAGTAGAATATCGGCAGTTTGATACAATGCAGCCAAAGAGAGTGTAACACAGAAAGTCTCAACTCAGAAATGGTCAGGTTTATTTTCCTTTGGGCTGCTGTGCTTTTTAGTTATGAAGAGGTTGGATGTGAGGTTTAAAAGTACTGTTTTTCAATACAGTGCCCACGTTTTGCTCTGTCACAACCCCCAACACACCTTAACCAACACACAAGAACGGCAAATGAACTGTTTGGAGAGCCCTGAGGACTGAGTAGAGAAACACACAGTTTTGAGATGTATTGTGGCACCACTGGAGGGCTAAACCTCTCCGTCTGTCCTGAGGTGTAGTAGAGCGCCGTCAGGCTGGAATTCCAAGTTGCTAGAGACTTATTAGATATCTATGGGAACGAAACCTTCTGGTGGTGTGGGAGGCATCCATTAGTCCAGTGGTCAGATTTGTTGATGTCACACAGCTATCTGAATAAGAGCTGGAGGGTTGTTGAGGTCAGGGAGGCTCCGAGAACGACCTGGTGTAAAGTCAAGAATGAATCCACCATGAATCCACCAGCACTCCCCCAGGCTCTGCTCGCTGTCATAGTGACATAAAGAACCTCCAGACCAGTCTTGACTCAAGCGCAACCCACTCATTACCCCGAGTTCATGCAGGGAGGCTTGCAAGAACCATTTTTATTCTGTTCGCCTTAATCCTTCAAGTTTGTTTTCTTTGAAGCTCAGCTATGGGAAGATCCATGCTGGTGCACTAACACAGACCCTCCCTTCTGTCAAGAGTCAAACCAGCCCAGTGTCTGATTCAGCAGACAACCTGCCAAAACCATGACCCACATCTCGGCATCAGCTCACTTATACACTGACACAGATGGGCTGTTTTATCCACAGGAATGTTAGCCACGAAGGAAAAAATGTGGTGTGAAATATTAAGCGCCTTGGTAGTAGGTACATTTTATTTAAATGTGAAATTAATTTATTTTAACAATAAAGAGAGATTAGATAAGATAAACCTGTATTATTGTTTCAAAATAAAGGAACATTTTAAGCTAATCCATAAGGTTTGGTGCTGTAAGTGTAGTCTTACTGTCTGTTTTTTTAACACCGGCAGTCATTCTATAAAAGGAGTGTTCCAATTAGCGAAAGCAAGGTCATGGACACTTTGCACTCTGCAAGCCACTTAAGTGGTGGGGTTCAAACTGGACATGTTTTATTGCTGACCAAGGCACCTTTTATTTGTTTTCAATGGAAAATGTGTGGAGTGCTCTAGATGTGCTTTAAGGGTAACATTAGGAATATACAAAAGGATGTTTATGTTTTCATTTTAATACATCCTATGAAACTGAATAAATAAAAACTGTACTATGCAGTAAATCTATGTTAAATATATTTGTATGTTCAGCCCAGTATTACTTGTAGTTTCCATCAGAAACCTGGTGGTGGTGGCCTAGTGGGTCACCCCGACCTTATGACTTTTTGTGCAGCCATCACAAAATACAGTGTAATCAAAATATGTGTGGCGATCACGATTTAGGCCTTTTCGTGCTAGGACAGCGCTTCACTTTTCGTGCTAGGACAATGCTTCTCTACCCTGTGTATTTTAATGTGCTCTGCGTAACATCGCCAGTATCAGCGTGATCGACAAAAACTGCACAAAAACTCGGGAGTCCGGGCTCAGTGGGTGCCTCTATACCAAGAGCAAACCACCACTGGGCTCCTGAGCAAGACCCTTAACCCCAAGTTGCTCTAAGGAAACTGTATCCTGTAGTTAAGGAATGGAAGTTGCTTTGGATAAAAGCATCTGATAAATGCCATAAATATAAATGTAATCCTGGTTGGACCCTTTTAATATATAATTTATCCCTAAAGATATAGAAATGACTGCTTGTTAACATTAATCACCAAAGATTGACAGTTAATATATTTCCTGTTGCTTAGCAACAAGGTGACAGAGAAGCAGTGTTAAAAATCAAAACATGCAGTAGGCCCTCAAAGTTGAGTACTGCTTTACAACTGCTTTCTCCTCTTCCTGAAAAAAGCAGCAGATGATACCCTGCTATCCTGGACTGACAACCAATCTACTAACAGCTTCAGTGGTGCAGGTCGGGGGAGGGGAGGTGGCAGTGCTCTCCCAGCCCCCACACATGAGCCGCTAGTGACTAAATTGCCCTGGACAGAGTCTTCATCTTCTTCACCATTTAGAAGCTCTTCACACACACCTCTCATACTCATACTTTCCTCCCCAAAAAGTCCCTTTCAGGGGGAACGGATTGAGAGTGGTTGCTAGGAGACCCCTTGATGAATGGCGTGTCGCTTTAGCGTGTTAGCGGATGCGGCCGTAGCCGCTAGGTAGCAGGAGGATTTGAGGAGATTTGAGAAGGAGAGAGAGAGAGAGAGAGAGAAAGAAAGAAAGAGAGAGAGAGAGAGAGAGAGAGAGAGAGAAAGGGAGAGGGAGAGGGAGAGGGAGGCTGTGGAAGCGATAAGAGACGAAGGAAACGAAGAGAAAAAAATGGTCTTAGCACAGAGGAGAACAGGGATTGGGCTAAAGCTAAAGCATGTCTACCCAATTCATCCCTGCAAACTAGCGCAGACGTGTTTGCTTTACTCCCAGTGTGTGTGTGTGTGTGTGTGTGTGTGTATGTGTGTGTATGCGTGTGTGTGTGTGTGTGTGTGTGTGAACAGGGCCTTGGCCGCCTCCTCATTCAAAGCACATACATCAAACTCCAAAGCCATAAAATAATTAGAGGCATGCAGAGGGATTTGAGGGCCCTTACAGTGGGGCCGACGGGAAATGGCGCTCAAACGCGAGCGAAGCCTCTTCTGTTAGTCTACGTTTGTAGCTTAGTGACTAATTCACTTGGCACTATAGAGATAAAAAATAGAAGAAGCTGGGAATTGCGCGGTGAGGGAGTAGAGTACAAAGCGAGATCACCTTAATACGCTACAGTCAATGTACGCACCGCATTCCGAGCCTCGAACGCCACTTTGTTCGGCCGATATGAAAGCCTGGTGGAAATCACTGTCGATCTAATCGCCTCGCAGATTGCATTAACATTTGTCCGCTCGTAATTACGGGAGAATTTTATCGCATGAATCAGCAAGTCCGTTCCAGTGAAAAAAGGCGCTTTTTTTTTTTTTCCAATTTACATGAGTGATGCCTGGGCTGCTGATGGTGCATTATGGGACGGCAAAGAAATGTGTGCGTCAGACGCTTATAGATGTCAAGATAAAGCAGCAGCAAATGCCACCGAATCCTGTTTTCCATCTGACATGCATTTCTAAAGTATGCCATGGTGACAAAAGGGGAATATTGGAGCTCAAGCCTTCCTTATTTCCATATTTGTTTCATGTAAGCAAGTTTTGCATGATATCTGGGCATTTTTGCTTCCTTTTACTATTTGGATGATGTATTATTATATTGTTTTTGTATTGTACTGTCCACACAATAGCCCTATTATATGCAGCAGAGACTATATGGAGAGTATGGAATGTTTGAGTGCCTCATTATAACTGGAAATACTGAAGCTTTCATAATATGCAATATGACGTAGTTACATAATGGATAGTTTTAGTCCTAAAACCTGATTGGATGAGCCAAGGTTACAGCAGTTGTAAGCATGAAGGTCGGCCACCCCTGGTCAGATGATATGATTTTAAGGAAATAAGTACATAGGTTCAGAAAACACATTTCAATTAAAATAGATGAAATTAGAAAGAAAAATCAAACATGAAATGTGTCCTGTGCAAAAATTATGACCCCGTTTTTTATAAAATATTTATAATCAGGATGTTAATTGGGTTGTAGACACTTTATGAATCATTATAAACAATTCTAAACACGTCATAACAGTTGTCAAATTTTGAGGCTCACTATTTGGCAAGATCTGAGTTTTATTGGTAGTAACATGTTAATAGAGACACGTTAACAAGCTGACAGTATAACGGTCTGAGCTTCTATCCTCAGGCCATTTGAGTCCTGAATCAGAAGCCCAACCCCCCAGCATTATCTTAAGGGACTGACACAGCACTTCATCATATTCACTGTCATATGTCATATCATGTTCATTGTTTAGTTTACATTACTGTTTACATTCCTCTGCTTACATTGCATTAATATCACTGATGCACCAAACTGTTATTGTGGTGTTCGTAGGATAATCTTGGACCAATATGCAAATATAAATACTACCTTTGTACAAGGCTTGTAAAAAGTCTTGTACAAAAAATAGTATTTACATTTACATTTACATTTACATTAACAGCATTTAAAAGGTGCTCTTATCCAGAGTGACGTACATCTGCACTTTATTGTCCATAAGAACACATCCCCCATGCCAGCAAGGCTAGAACTGAAATTAAGAGCTGCTAAGATTTCACTAAAGATGGTGTTAGATTACTAGAGATGAATAAGTGATGAATAAACACACACAGAATACAGTTTTTAATGATATTGATGATAGTATGATATTGATTTATTGTATTGTACCCAAATGGCTTCGCAAGTTTAGCCATACACTGCCTTTACATCCCCAACAGGACCAAGCTTGGAGGGTGGAGGCCCCCTGAAAACCTCAATGTCACATGGAGAGCTCAACATGCTTGTCAATTTGATTACATTAGCCAACACAACCACTGGATGGAGGGATGAGAAGAAAGGGAACCATCCTACCCACACAGAGAAATGACCTCCAACAACTGAGCAAGTGCTGAAATGGGTGCACCACTTGTTAATATTACTAATGTCATGTCAGGTGTGTGAGGTGGACACAACTACGGGAGACAGCTTAAGATATTAAATGGTCTTTTAATGAACACAAGTAGTGAGCTTCACAGCACTGATGTACGTCGCTCTGGATAAGAGCGTCAGCTAAATGCTGTAAATGTAAATGTAAATGTAAATGTCACAGAGCGCCAAGACAAAAACAAGCTTCAGTATAACAAACGCAGGGACCGATCCTGGAGGACCTTCGCTTCAGATTGAAACCAGCTTCGGAGGGGATGCTCGGCTACTTGTCCGAGACACTAGATGAAGTTTCTAAGGCACACTCATACAGGTGGCCTGTCGAGTTGATCCACACAAAGCGGAGAAGCTTGGGTGAGCTCTGCTCACTATTCACGCCTTTAAAGACAAGGTGGAGACAGAGAGAGAGGCTACAGTCACTAACTGAAGAGACGCTTCAGTTCCTATATGGGTCCACTTGTCCAGTTGCCACCTGGAATACGATGGTTGTGGATGTGCGGAAGAAGTCATGCCACGCAGTTCGTTTCTCCCTAGGAACACAGGCGTTAGATAAAGTTTCACTTCAAGTAACAAAGAGACAAACCCGAACAGCAGGTCGGAATCGGAACACTTGGTGGAATCGTACTCATCCGGATCGGCTAGGCTTTATACATGGGCAAGAAGCACAAACAACCAATCACACGACATGGGCGCTCTCAGTGAAACTCACTTAACCTAAACACAAGACAGGTGGACATACAACCCTGCCAACAAGTTAACAAGGCTCAGTGCTTTCATTTGGGTTGCCTAGGCACCGGACAACCACTCACAAAATATGTGACGTCACTAGGATGCAACAGGAACTCTGGATACCGAATACAACTAAAAATAAATACAGATATTTATTATATAAATACTGATCAGTGGTTTGTTTTATAAAAGTAATGAGCCACTCGAGTTTGTGTGTTTAATTGTGGTTAAAGGTTCTCTTTTTTTAGATCACGAATTCGTTGTGGCCCACGGTTCCCTTTAGTGGTATAGTGAATACTGCGAATGGCTCGACAGATGCATTGTATCTCAGGTCTGATGACCCAGTATTAACATTGTTTGGCAAAATAATGCTTTAGTTAATGAATACTCATGGAACGTTGGGTTTGTACTTACATAAGGCAATAATGGGGGCCTACTACAGTCATTACCCAGCTGTGCATGTGTGTGTGTGATTGTGTGTCTGTTTGTGTGTGTGCATCCAATTATCCAGCTACGCTCAGTCGGTCAGTTAACATTGTCATGGTAATGTTGGCGATTGTATACAGTGTTGTCATCCTCACTTCCTCTAACAATGAGGCTGCAATCGTTTATTATGTATCATACAGGCTTCATATAATAGACTTAGTACTTTACAGATATTTGATTATCGCTTGAAGACACTGGATTTCATAAAATGCCAATGCAAAAATGAATAATTAATGATTTTTAAAATAAATCCCTAGTTATTAGTTATGAATCATATTTGGCTCATATTCCATGCAGAAAGGTTGCTTGGGTTAAGTATGTTATTGGGACCATGTATGGCTAGAATGTTGTCATCCATTGCTGTATATTTTGTGAAGTTTCTTCAAACATTGTGTTATATAATAATGAACATATAATACAGTAGTGTTTTCAGTAGTCTAATATATATATTTTTTACATTAAACACTACTTTTTTTCAGTGATTTTTTACTATAAATGCGCAGCTTGGGTGGAG
This sequence comes from Hemigrammopetersius urotaenia, assembly GCA_037974485.1. NCBI lineage: Eukaryota > Metazoa > Chordata > Actinopteri > Characiformes > Alestidae > Hemigrammopetersius > Hemigrammopetersius urotaenia. The sequence goes on along the minus strand of JBBPDC010000032.1, from coordinate 13,205,958 downwards.
AAACTCAAATTTGATCATGTACTGAGCACTTTATATAGTGACTAAGAGCAGTTTCAGCCGGGGTTTATATCTGCTTAAGGCAGCGTAGCTAAGCAGTGTTTGAAGTGTGTAATTGTCTATAAATATTTAGACAAAGTTATTTTAAAACGATGACTTTGAATAGTCGGTCAAAGATGGCCTAAAGTCTGCAGACATGATCAGATCGTGCATTCTTGCAGCTACATGCAGTTGCTGCTTATTCTTGGGCCATTTTACCTTTGGTTTTTGCATCTTTGCCTGAGTGATTGGATTATAGCCTTGCAACTGACTTGGCCATTGCAGAAGATGCCAGTTCTTTGGCCTATAAGCCTTGGGTTATTTTTGCAGAATGCTTTTTGTTTTCCAATGGGTTTTGAATCATTTGGCTTTATTTTAACATCCAATATACTTTGGTAGGTAGCTCAAATGACAATAGCTTTGCCCTAAATTGGCCCAAAGCTCATTATATTAATTTAGAAGCCATTTAGCCTTTTGGCTATATTTTAGTTTGGACGGTCTAGTACAGATAACAAAAAAAAGGGTTCTGTCCTTAAAGAGAGCAGGTTCATAATAATAAAATCTGTGGCTCATGTGAGCAGCATGATGGCCATTCATGACACAGTGGTGTTTAGTGAAGGCACTAAATTTACTGAATTTGGCTCAGCTAATCAATAGTTAGGACAGGAACTATTCATTTTGCAATACTAAATCATATAAAACAATCAGCTGTATCATGTCACGGCTCTCTCCTGTGGGGTTAAGGGGAAACTGAGGGCGCCGGAGCAGAACGACATGGTTTAGGTTTCCAAG
>JBBPDC010000032.1:13122579-13135451 GCA_037974485.1 Hemigrammopetersius urotaenia | reverse complement strand
TGTTTCAGGATGCACACACACACACACACACACACACACACACACACACACACACACACACACACACACACATATCACACACACCCTGGCATGCAGATACAATTCCCAACCAAAAATATTCTCTTTCAAAGCAGCTCATGCAGCTATTATCACAATACCGAAGCTGCAATTCTCACACACTATTGTCACTTTGCTGTCAGTGTTTTTATTATTATCATAATTACTATTATAGTGAAAGGACCAAAAGAAACAACCTGAATAAAATCTCATTGTACTCAATAAAATTATCCCTTTGAGATGAAATGTTGAGTGAAATGTTCTTATAATGGTTACAAATAGCAAAGAAATGTTCATATTTTTTCTGGTGTCCTTTTTGTCCTTCAATGGGTTTAATCTCTTATATGGTCTTCCACTAATCACTGTAATTATCTCAACAGGTTTATGTTGCTTTTTATGTAATTAAACACTCCAATATCCTTAGTATAGGTTGTTATAGTATAATATGGATTATACAACATGCTTTTCATTACCTGAGTTTGAACCAGGGGAACTCTGAACTCTGTATCCTGATCAGATTTTACCCCCATAAACACTCAAAGCATATTCAAAGCGTCTCCGGTCAGCCAGACGTAAACCTTATTACTATGTGGGAATATGCAAATCAGCTCATATACAACAGCCAATCAGCTGTGCTGCTCATTGTTTTTCTGTTGTGTTCAAAAAACCCAGTTTTGGAGCAACACAGTCAGTAGTTACAAAAAGAAGCCTTTTAGTATAAGGATCCTCTTTTGTTATGAACCACATACTCTAAAACAGTGGACCCCAAACCCCGGGCCGTGGACAGGTACCGGGCCGTAGGTCATGTGGTACCGGTCCGCGGGCTGCACAGAAAAATAAAACGTGGATGTTACCCGTGTTATGTTGTCGGCTCGTTGTTATGAAAATGCTGTTAATAAAGCTGCGAGTTCACATTGGATTTATGTTTATTAGTGTATTTTAAACATACCCATTATTATATTTTTTAAATATTCCCATTTTAATGCGTATTATTAAAGGCCAGGCCGTGAAAATTATTTCTGATATTAAACCGGTCCGTGACGAAATAAAGGTTGGGGACCACTGCTCTAAAACACAATGGGGTGCAGAGAGACGGTGTTTTACCAAGCAGCAGCTTTATTTCAGCTGAGTAGTGGCTCATCAAGAACTAAAATCAAACTCATGTCAGGAGTAGAACTGAAAGAACAGCGATGCTGCACTAAGTGGTGGCTTGACAGAGGAATGTCACTTCCATTACCAGAACTGTGGGGGGTGCTGTGATGGTACTAGAGGGGGTTTATACTGCGCTACTATATCATGTGGCTCGAATGTGTTTCAGACCCCCACCTGAATTGGTTTCAGATGTAAATCTGGTTTAAATGCATCTTGGGTGTGTGAACATTGTTGATGTGGCTCCAAAAAATAAGACTAAAACAGAAACCAAAACTTAATCAAAAAGGTGCCATTCTAGGGTCTTTACTGTATTACACACAGATATAACAAAACATTTAACCAATATCACAATATATCAGTACAGCCAATATACAGCCCAGCCATTGGACTGTCTGCACACTAGAACCATTTTAATATTGAATGTAGAACAGCGCCTCCTAGCTACACTCAGAGATCTTTGGTTGTCACAGACAGAGTAACAGTACCAGGATGTTACTGTTACTGTTGTGTTACTGTTATAGAAAAAAATAAGAGACCACAGCAATTTATTTTTAATAAAGCATCTCTATGAGTGACTACCATTCCATGCCAGTGTCTGTCAAATTCCTACATAAATACCTCATTCTGCTTTATTAGTGATCACCTGAATCACATCTTATTTAATGAGGAAAAGTATAAAAACACTGCTGTAATCAACACTCTCCTCTTGCAATGTGATCACGTGTCTCGAAAGTGTCTCAGGCCTCCTCCTGAGGTGCTTTCGTATTTAAATGCATCTCAGGTATGTTCACATGATGACCTGGCTTGGCCTCATATAAGCATATAAGTCCAAGGGACTGTGCTGTGCATTTAATTAATGATTTGCACAGCACTTTGATGCAAATTCATGTAAACGTCAAGGTGAACGGTCCTTAAAGATGCTATATGAACATAATTCACTCGTGTCATGTACAGGCATGTTAGCAAACGCGTGGGAATTAATCACGGCTAAAGCACACATGACACCGGCGCGTGGAGAGCAGGTTAGCGTAATTGTGTCATTGATTCTTATTGTCCCCTCTCGTGTTTTAATGAGGTGGATGTTTTGGGGGCCTTGTGGCCCCTCCCCCACCCTCTCCTCCTTAATTGGATTAGCTAATGGGGATGAATGAGGGCTGATTCTCACGGGTCCAGAAGCAGGGCATTATCCTGGGAAAACAGGGAGAAATACAAAAAACTGGGACTCTGGGTCAAATAAAGGCTACACCCCCCTCCCCAAGACCGCCCCCCACCACACACACACACACCAACGCCTGAAACAAAGGAGGACAGAAATAAAAGTAAATTCACACACATGCACACAATATCTCCATTCTCAGCATCATATAAAATATGAGTCATTGAATTTTGCCCTTGCACAAAGCAATTTGATGCTTATCGGTCCTCGCGCAGTGGTGGCAGACGGGCATGTGGTATCTGCTCTCTGAATATACGCCGCTGGAATGGATTGTAAGAGCCGTTTTTTTATGCTGGGCCAAGCTGTACTGTAATAGATGGTTACCTTGCACTGCGGGAAAGAATAAAAAGCATTGTCGATATTTAAGCCGGCGTTTCAGCGCAGGTTTTTTTTTCCTCCTCGCCTGAGGAATTCGGCCCAACGTGTGAGTCAGAGAGAGGAGTCAAACTGGAACTGTTTTAAGTCTCTCCGCCTGTGTGAGGGCTTTTGTTAGTCGTTAAAAAAAATAAAAACCACACACACACACACACACACACACTGACACCGTACCACTTTTCTCTCTCTACAAGGCCACATTCTTAATAAGAAGGCAGTGCTTTTCAGGATGTTAAATAGTTATAAAGCTCAAACGCCCATGAACTGCTTCTTAATTTCTTGGCTCTGCCTCATCCTGGCTCAACTCTCTGCATCAGCCTCATTCATTTTCACCTGTGTCTTTTGTAATTGCACTTGTTTTACAAAGTGCTGCCGTATACAAATATACCATAATGTCCTCAGTATCATAAAAAAAACTGCAGATTCTTGTTAAACTGGAAAGTTGTTGAGTGAACAACTATAAATGAACTACTATTTCCTTTATAAGATGAAAGAATCAGGAACTGTGCATGTCTGACACTAACTGGTTGTGTAACTGAGTCTAATTATAATTTTTTGGCCATAGGAATGCTGCTCTGGTCAGACAGATAAATTATTTATTTATCAAAAATATAACCAATATCATGATAACAGTACACTCAATATATCGTTCAGCCACTGAAGTGTCTTTGTACAATAATCAAAGTAATATTGAGTGTGGAACAGCGCTCTCTATCAACACTTGATCGTTGGTTGGAATAGACAGAGGAGATGAAGAAGCCTTCAGAAGAAGGTTGAAAGTTTATTGTATTTTTTTACAGAATGATTATAAATGAACTTTATTATTATAAACTTTCAGTACAGTGTAGTTTTGCCCAGGTCTAAAGATTCAAGATTCTTCACAGTGAAATGCATCATAAAATAGACAAAACTAAAGTAGAAGTGAAAAAAAACCCTATAAACAATAAAAACTGTTAAAGAAATATTGGTAAAACCTCTATTGGTAAAAAGCAATATCATGGTATATCATTACAGTATATATCGCCTAGCAACCGGAGTATATTTATGCTGTAAGCACCGAAATATTTAGCACCTCCTATCTACACTCAGTGATCTTTTCCCATTGTCGGCAATGGAGCCTTTGGATTCTTTTTATTAAGATTAACTACCCATTAACTCATGATTCAATTACATGAGGAACCCTGCAGTAGGGCATTAACACAAAAGTCAACTTTTTCCCTCTCTCTGTGCGCTCCCTTGTGTACACAATGCAATCTCTGCCTCTGATTGGCTTATGCTGACACAAGTTCCTTGGTTCAACCAATTATTACAGTCCCTTCATAAAAAGTGCGGTACTATTGGCTTGAAGGGAATCTAAACATTAGACCACAACAAGACGAGAGACATGCAGCAGAGAAGACAGACACATATCACATGTGTGGAGATACTTCACTCTAGAACACAAACAGCACGGAGACCTGCAGAACCTGCAAGTCTGTCTTAAAGTACAGTAACAGAACCGGCGCTCTGCATCTGAAACAGCTCTGGTAGCTAATATGGCTAACGCTAGTACTGCAGGGAGTCGTCCTGCCGTGGTTTAAACTGTTCCCACTCTCAGTTCTACACTTAAATTTACCAGAAAACTCAAGGCATTAGCTTTTGTTTTGTTTTGTTTAATTGTCATGTTGACTGTTAATGTTACAGAGAACTTTATTAAAATTTGGACATCTGTGTTCCTCCTGTGTAACATCATCAAACGACTAGTCGACTCGACTTTGACTTTGCTGATGGATTTGCCGACTTGAAAAAATCTCAAGTCGTTAATGTCATACCCTGCAGTAATGTATCATGTTCAAAATGTTGAAGTTTTAGGTACCAACACCTCCAGATAAAGCAGCACATGATGTTTAATGTGAGAACATGGTCTCTGATTTGAATTTTAGAGCTTTCAAGTATTTTATGTAGTTTATAGTTTTCTGAAGTATTTTATGTAATTTAATGGAATCCCTGGTTGCTTTCTTTAATAACCTTCATGTCTCTCTGGTTCTGTCCTTGTTTTTTCTTGTGCTTGGTTTCAATATTATAGATTTGCATGCTTATCGCCTGTTATTTGACTCCTGGCATGGACGGCGCTAATGATTTCTGGATGCCTTTTATATCTTGAATCCACTAGATGTCCTGCATTTTGGACACTAATAGTTTAATAGATGCAGCATCATCATCTTAACGTATGCACCGTCCCAACAGTGCAGAATGGCCATGCATACAACTGTGCAGCTCAAAGCAAAAATATTAATTATTTAATTATGTTTGATTATTCATTAATCAGCAATCAATAACAAGAAAAATCACCCTGTAAGAGTAGTATCACAAAGACCATTAAAACACAGCCTGAAATAATGCACATGCATAGGGCTTTAGTGTTTGTTTAATGTCAGTAAAAGTAAGAGAGAGCAAGAGAGAGAGAGAAAGAAAGAGAGACAGAGAGAGAGATACAGAGAGAGCGAGAGAGAGACAGAGAGAAAGATAGATACAGAGAGAGCGAGAGAGAGACAGAGAGAAAGATAGATACAGAGAGAGCGAGAGAGAGATATGCACAACTGTATACATATTTGAAGTGTGGGGTGCTGACTGGATTCCGCACCTGCACAAAATTACCTGGTCGGCCTTGAGCTAGACCCCTTACTTCCAGTGAAGGACAATCTTAATGCTTCAGCAGATCAAGACATTTTGCACATGCTTTTCTATTCCAGCATGACTGTGTCCCAGTGCACAAATCGAGCTCCATAAAGACATGGCTGGAAGAGTTCAGTGTGGAAGAACTTCTACCCCACACAAAAACTCATCCAGCCATGTCTCAACCCCCTCCAGCACCTTTTCGATGAACAGGAATGGAGATTGTGATCCAGACCTTCTGATCCAACATTAGTATCTGACCTCAAAATGCTCTACAGAATGAAATTCCCTCAGAATCTCCAGAATCTTGTGGAAAGTCTTCCAAGAAGAGTGGAAGCTGTTATAGCTGTAAAGGGGAACCAACTCCCCATTGGATTTTAATTCAGTGTCATTAAAGTCCCTGTTTGTGTACCAATACTTTTTGGACCAAATAGTGTAGCTATTAAGGTGAGTAAATATCTAATCAATATGAAGAAGCACAAATTGCCTGTAAAACTGTAAAATAACAATGTTAAGATGAAAACTATTGGGTAGTTTTAAGGGGTAAAAATGTGGCATAAAGACACTTTAAGACCCTGTTTGCACTCAGCATTAACATCCAGTTACCATGATCTGATCATCATAAAGAAGTGTAGCTTCTGCATCAAGAGTTTGGTTCAGCCTTATTTCTCTGTGCAATATTTAAATAATAAAACTTGGCTAGTTTGTAGTAGATAGCATCTCTAAGGGTTATACCAGGTTTAATGCTTTATAAAATATTTTTACAGCCGTGATGCACACTGTTCCAGGCATTAAGAAAGAAAAGATGTTTGCTTAACATCTACAAGTGAAGCTCAGTAGAAAGCAAGATATGGGTTAAAAATCACAGCCAGGAACAGTGGGAGAACTGTGCACTGCCCTCCACAGCCAAAACATGGTCTTTCAGCTTTTCATGCTTGTAAGTCTGCATTTGAAAGTCTGAGAACAACTTGTTAGACCAGAGAGGCAGGAGTGATGCTGAAAAGTGTAGGTGGGATGCATTTTAATGCCAAGTGTATAGAGGGTTTAACAGAAGCTAAACTAAATGTGAACTTTAAAAAGGCAAATCTTACTATGGTTTTATTGGATGATCCAGTTATTCCCAATTATGAAGCAAAATATCCTTTTTTGGGTTCACTGCTAGAAAATGGTAGATATTTTAATGTACTTTGATTAAAACTTTCTAGATACATACCATAATTATGAGCAAAATAATCACACGGCTCTTTGAAGTTTACACCAGGGTTGAACACTTAGGGTTCAACATTACGTGCGGTGAGGAATTTCTGAAAGTGGCACCCATGCCACTTTCAGAAATTATAGAGTAATTCCAGCACTTATAGAGTAATGTGTATGTTCGGCTTGCTTTCTGTTTGTCAGGTAAAACCCAAAACGACAGGAAAGGTAGAAAGGCTCCCGTCACAGGGTTTCACAGTGAAATGACGTGGGCGGTCAAATTCTGAAATTTCACTCTCCTGTGAGTAAGTCTGAGAGCTTTCTCGAAATTCCTGCATGGCGGGGAGTTGTGTCACTACACTGTTTATACTCTGGCGTCGCTGAACATAAAGTTTGACTGATCCTTCTGTAAATTGTTGACTGCTGTCTCCAAAAGCTCCTCCTGCAGATGTGATGGTGATCTGGGGGCTTCTCTAAGAAACTACAGCATTTCTGAATAGTAGAAATACCAGCCATTCACTCAGAACTAATGCTTGTGTGAACTACAGTCAACAATGTTGTATGTATAGGCCCAGATGTAAAAAATAATAATTAAAAATAGTCCTCCTCCCAACTCCCTTTAACCAACCAAAACTCCCTGTTCACACATTTCATTTTCTTAATTTTCCCCATCTACAAATATTTTGTTGCATTTACATTTATCTTCTGATTTCGCTCAGCATTCTCATTGTTTGAAGCATACGGCCAGCTTTACATCTCAGCTAAGAAACAGCTGCCAATTTTAGCATTAAACAGATATGCACTAATGCTTTAGTTATATTTAGCTTCATCACTCAGCTTCATGTTGATCAAAGTGTCTTCCTTGGTATCAGAAGCAGGTTTCAGAAATGATTTTGCAGCTTCTCTGAGCTGCTGTTAAAAGCACATATTGAGGTCCAAAAGTGGTTTAAATTAAAAGTGGCACGGATGTTTTGAATCTTGACAAGAGGGATCCAACAGACGCGTGCAAAATGTTTTAATGAAATGTTTTAATTAAACACTATGTTTTCCTTAATATGTTAAATTATTACAAACCGACAAAGAAAACTTTCCGGAAGAAACATTTGAGTGTCCCCAAACTTTGGACGGGCAGGAGGGACGGTAGTAAAGGGGGTCTTTGGGGTCCCGCTTGTGTTTATGTAAATAATTTCCAGGCTTTGGTTTTGCTGTCTTCGTTAAAGGCTTCCTCCACTGCGTGGCTCCATTAAGAGTGTTAAATCCTCCATTAAGGCATAATGAGGTGTGAATGGAGCTTATTAGTGAGACTGTGTCTCCCTTTGGGACGACTGCACGGAGCAGTGATTGACAGGTGAGCTGAGTGACAGCTTGGCTGTGTTAATTAGAGCCCAGGTGCCAACACAGGTGGAGCCCCCCCCACACCTGCCGGAGCTCGCAGCTCAAGCGGCGCTCAGCTCTCATAGCGCGTAATGAGGAGAGCTTTAATGATATCCCTGCACCAGCCGGCTCAGGAAATGAGCAAAATACCGCATATAACCTTTATCTGTGACAAGCTTATCGGTTTTGGGGAGGGGGGCTTTATGAGAGTGAGATTGATTCGCTGCTGTATCTGGAATCAGGAGTCTGTGATTATGATAGAACTGACGGTGATAAATTTGAGGCATATTGTGGTTATTACTTTCCAGTGATGAAGACGCACATCATTATAGTGACCGATGAATGCAAATGTAATAATGAAACACATAACTTCCACTACGAAACACAGTGTACTTAAAATGAGCTCAACCCTACCTTAACTTACCTCTGAAAATACACCAAATCCCTTCATTTGAATGAAGTGGCCGTTAGTTTGTGAAACCGACACCTTAATTTTACCTTAAAATGAAATTTAAGGCATATGTGATGAATACGGGAAAGAATCCAAACGCAGAGTAACAAAAACAATAGATGTTTAATAATCAGAAAAGTCCGCAGGCCAAAAATGGGGCTAACCAAAGTCCAGAGCAAAAAGTCAAAACCAGATAATCCAACACGACAAATGAGTCCGTAGAGAAACAAGGGAAGTCCAGAAAACGGAAGAAGGTCGGTAACAGCATGAGTGTGAAACACTTTGAAATTTAAGGTGTTAAATCAGTAGGTTCCATTATTTAAGGACCATATTTGAAAAAGTAAAGGGGAAATTCAGTAGTTTTACCCTTTTATCAGCCTTAATCTGTCCACTTTTCCCCATATTTTTTAAATAATTAAGGTACATTTAAGGGGTAATATTAAGGTGTTTGGTTTTCAAAGCAATTGTTTTTTATTGTTAAATTTTTATTACCAAGCATAACAAGCATATCAACTCGAACATCTCATGGATATAGAACTTAGAAACTTTATCTTTTTCTTGTTAAAATCTGCTGCCAAAGGAGTTACACTTATGAAGGTCCATGCTGCCCTTATTGTTGTGTGGGCTGATTGTTTCCAAAGTGACTACACTGATCAGTGAGCACTTTCTCGCACCACATACGTGACTCCATTACCATGCATTTGCTTTAATTAAGAGTAGTTTGTGACTCTAATTGTATAAAAATATATTGTAGACTTTGTCAGAATTGTGTACTCATCAGATAAATCTACCAACTGCTTTCACAGCTAATCATCCCTGTGCAAATTATGCAAGAGTTCCACCTCCAATTTGTGTTTATGGGAGTGTCAGTGTTTTGAAGTGTTTTCTGGTCACGAAAAGAGAATGGAAACCTCCTCCCGCGTCAACAAAATATCTCCTCACCACTGTTGACCAAATGAAACACCCAGTCAGGACCCTGAGGTTGTCAGGACTGTCTCTGAATGCATAAGAACTTTAAGAAACAGATCCTGAAATCTGATTGGCTGAGCCACATTCAAAACCAAAATACTTAAAATATGCCCAGTATGACCAGTGCATGTAACATAGGGAGCCATTTGAGGGACAGTTCAGTTTAGGAGAAGGGACACTCAATGCTGAGAATGTGCTTTTAAAGACATTTTCTGAAGTTGAATTTTACATTTGTGTCGAGACTGCTGTAAGTGAAGCCTTGGTCCCCCTAAACCCTTACATCTAAATATATAATGACTTAATGCACAATTAGTGTTGATTGGCCTAATTGGCATTTTTCCATTTACAGTTTCATACTTTTTTTTTTAGTTTTGCTGCCTCACAAACCACACCATCAGTTTTTGAGCCATGTTTTTTTCCCTCCAGGTTTGATTATTCCTATTCATCCGCTGACACTCCATATGGACCAGTCGGTCGACTCGCTCCTTTTGTACACTCACACAATCACCCAGCAGTAATCTGACTACCCTCCGTCTGCTGCAGCTAACGTTTACAGCCACCATTCACCTGCTGCGTGTGTATGAGTGTGTGTATGAGTGTGTGTGTGTGTGTGTGTGTGTGTGTGTGTGTGTGTGTATGTGTGTGCATGCGTGGACAGATTTACATTTGAAAAGCCGGTGAGGATGTTGGCCATGCAAAGGCGGGGGGAAATTGGCCATCATCAGCATGCTGTGTTTTGCCTGACTGTAGAGAGAACAAGGACGCACTCACTCGCACACACACACACACACACACACACACACACACACACACACACACACACACACACACACACACACACTCAGACAGACATAGACACGGACATACACATACATGCACACACACTGTTTCAGGTCTGTGTCACAGCAAATGTATTCTCCCCGGGCTGATGGAATGCCAGCATGTGCACACAAAACATAGCACACACACACACACACACACACACACACACACACACACAGTCTTTGCCTGTGTGAGGTTTTTGCTCAGCGCTACAGTACATTAGCTTATCTGGTCTGTATCTCCAAACCTCACAGATAACTCTCTCTCTTTCTCTCTCCAAAACAGAAACACACCTACTACATGGTAAACTGACACGAATAAATTAGTTTGGTGACCCCCACCCAACCTGAAGTGAAGTGAAAATGAAAGTGAAGTGACCATTTGTCATACGTGAACACACCACAGCACACAGTGTGAACAGCGCAAAATTCAACCTCTGCATTTAACCCATTCACCAAGTGAAGCAGGGGGCAGCCAGGAACACGGCGCCCAGGGAGCAGTGTGTGGCGACGGTACCTTGCTCAGGGTACCTCAGCAGTGTCCAGCAGCCTTGGGAATCGAACCTGGACTTTCTGGTCGCAGGGCGAATGCTCTAACCACTAGGCTACCAGCTGCCCCCTACCCCCAACCTACCCCCAACATAGTCGATCAGCAGCTAAGAAATTGTTTCCATCTACAATTTTACACTGAAGCTACAATGCTGATTTGTAAGCTGCACAACCGGCCTCACACACCTGTAAACTGCAATGTGTTTAAATTGTGGTTCTAGAGGAACATTGTGGTCGTGGAGGAATGTTTTGTGTTCATGCTTATTTTGGACGTGAACAAAGACCTGCTTGGGGGTTTAGGTCCACTATCTCAAACTAAACCTCCCAAGTCTGAAGAAAAGATGGGCTTCTACAAAGCACATAGACTCTCGTAATGAAGGGTTTCCATATAGAGCAATTACTGTGTAATTTGTTCAGTGAATTACTCCTGGAAATATGCATGCTGGGTTCCCATGTGGACATCCTATCTTTACTGCAGGTCTATATAAAGGATTGAGTGTGCTCTGGGTGGCCTGAGAGCTTCTAGGTGCTCTCAACCTGTAAAATGGATCTCCTGCAGTGAGGTGTGATTGTGAGGGGGAACTGCATTTTGTGCTCCATTTGCTTCGCTTCCTCTGGTGGCGGCTGAGCCCGGCGTGACCGTTAATGTGGTGTGAGAAAATCCATCTAGTTGTACACAGTCGGACATAACAATCAATTACTCCGAGGAGTTTTTGTATTTATTTTTTCTTTTGCTCTAATAAAGTTGATATTAATAGAATATTAATAGAAAATGACAGGCGGGGCTGGTTGGGGGGTGTTGACTAATCCACACTCCACAGCAAATATAAAATTGTCTCTGTAACATCAACAGTGGACGACCTTTTCTCTGTGTGCTCCTGTTAAAGCAATTTGGGCCGAAGATCTCCTGAGTTGTTCTGTATGTGTGTGTGTGTGTGTGTGTGTGTGTGTGTGTGTGTGTGTGTGTATACTGGCCTGTAAACGCCTCTTGCAGTTGCCAGTCTGCTTAATACTGATAAGAAAAAATCCAACAAATGGCACCTTTGATGCTGATTCACAAGTTTCATAATTTCATACTTGCACAAACAACAACGTGGCTGGAAAAAGGAAGAAAAAAAAACCCACGTTGGCTTTAAAAGCGCCGTCAAATCGGGCAGAGAAGAAAAGGCGAGGGATGTATGATGTTTACAGCACCTTAATGCTTAAGAAAGAGTGAAGAGCTAAAAGAATGTGTGTGTGTGTGTGTGTGTGTGTGTGTGTGTGTGTGTGCGCGTGTGTGTGTGTGAGTGTAGAAACGCATGAGTGGGTGAGTGTTTTGAGTGCTCTGTCTGTTTGTTTGTTTGTTTGTTGAGTGTGTTTACAGTGGAGTGGTGCTTTTGTTCATATTAAGAGATGCACCTGCAACTTCTCTAAGTTGATTTTAAATGAAGAGAGCATATCCTGTGTGTGTGTGTGTGTGTGTGTAGTATTTGTGTGTGCGTGTGTGTGTGCGTGCATGTGTATATATGTCAGTCTGAATATGTATGCGAATGCATGTGTTTGTATATATATTAGCGCTGTCAAGCGATTAAAATTTTTGATTTAATTAATTACATGGTGTAGCGATTAATTAATCTAATTAATCGCATTTAATCGCACATACATACAGACATTACAAGAAGCATTTTTTTACCATTTATTATTGAATACAAGCCTATACCTTAGGCTACAGTGGTCATGACATTATCACTGACTGAACACAAACCTATGAATTAGGTTACAGTATATGACAGTTATAACTTATTGAACACAAACCAATGACATTGGTTACAACATCACAATTGGTTAAAAATGACAGTTTTAATTATTACTGGACATAAACCAATGTCTACAACCATGACAATTTTGTTTATTACTGAACACAAGCCTATCAACTAAATTGCAATGGACATTGTTATTATTGAACATAAGCCTGTCACTTATGCTACACTAGTCTAAATTCGTATTTCTCTTTTAACCAGTTGCTAAGACAGACTAGCTTGAGGGTTATCCTACATCTTCCTGTAAAGTTGAATCCACC
>JBBPDC010000032.1:13064953-13076106 GCA_037974485.1 Hemigrammopetersius urotaenia | reverse complement strand
GATTCAAGTTCTCAAGCCTGTTTCCTCCCAAGAGGCAGTTCAGGGTCCTGGGGATTCCTCCCCCGGCATCCTGACAATCTGTGTTTCTTTATTTGGTGTGTTGTGCTCCTGAGTGTCCTGCATGGGGCTCGCTCAGTCTGTCAAGTGGTGCGTTAACTGCAGCTCTAGTTGAGAGTGATTTAGTTTGACAGTCACATGCAAAAAACAATATAAAGTTTAAAGACAACGACATATTGGCTGTAATCTTGAATCGTCATTAACCTGCAGTGTCATTTCAGCATTTAGAATGCCGTAGATTGCTTTTCATTAAAACACGGTTCGTTTTAATGAAAAGTAGCGGCACAATTATGTTGCACTATGTGCTAAAGGGTTAATGTTTTTAAAATGTACATTCGCATTGGCAATTACTGTCATGCTGTCTGTGCTATGCGAGCGTGTGTCTCTCGGTTAAGCTAGTGCACGTGTCTGCGCTCGAGGCTCTGGGAGTGTTTGTGCACGAAACAGAGCCGGCTTCTTTGGAGCACGCTGCTAATGACCCTCTTGTTCGGTGAATGTGGGTGCTCATTACGCTGAGGGCTGTGTGTAATGACCCACCGGCTCTCATCAGGTCCCACTAGCGTCTCAAGAGTCTCTCATTCTACCCTTCTGTTTCCCTCTTTTCTGCCCAAAAGAGATCGGCAGGCCTCTCCAAAGTCAAATCTAATGGAAAGATCAAGGAGAAAAAAACATCTGGACACAACGGCAGAGATAATTGGCATTTAGAATGTGTACTAGTATGTATGCATATATGTGTGTGTATATGTGTGTGAGTGTGTGTGTATTTTTGTGCGTGGGTGTGTGCGTGTTTGTGTGGGGCACAATGGGGAATGAAAGAAATGAACTGGAGAACATGGAGTAATTGCGTGTGTAAGAATCTCGTCAACCTTAAAAGCCCTTTGTTAAGCCAGTATTACTGAATCCCAATTAAGCCATATTGTGCTTAGAACATAATTTATGTTCTGGGACATTTGTTAAAGGGGCTGCTTGATCAGTTGCTGCATTGCATTTGTTATACTAGAACATAAGATTTTACTTAAAGGTACATTCGCGAATCTGAAGATGATTATTGACATTTAATAAACAAAAGTACTCATTGCTGTCCCCTACAGGTGATAACAAAAATCAATTAAACAAACATCACTCAGCACTGTCCTATAAAGGCACTATAAACATCAAATAAACAAACAGTACTCAATGATGCCCCTTAAGGTTTAATTAACAAACATAAATTAAGCAAACATCATCACCCCCCCCCCCCAAAGGAGTTATTAACGTCAAGTAAACAAACGTTACTCGCCGCTGCCCACTAAAGGTGTTTTTTAACAAATAGCAGTTAAACAAATGTTACTCATCAAATCAGAAATCTGAAGTTTTCCTGTGTTCATAAGGGTCATATTGGTATTTGTTTATTTGTTTGAATGTGTCTTTATCTTGGTCCAAAAAAACAAACAAAAAAAATAAGGAATAAGCATCATTCTGTATGTTGCAATGTAAAAATATAATCGTGAATTCTCATAACAATAACTGAGAGTCAGATGCAACAATAACAGAAGGCTGACACATAAATCTAATCAGCTTAAAAAAAAACACT
The DNA here is from genome assembly GCA_037974485.1 of Hemigrammopetersius urotaenia. NCBI lineage: Eukaryota > Metazoa > Chordata > Actinopteri > Characiformes > Alestidae > Hemigrammopetersius > Hemigrammopetersius urotaenia. The sequence continues at coordinate 13,074,476 of JBBPDC010000032.1, read as the reverse complement.
GATCAGGTCAATATCCAGTTATTGTGACAGATCTGCTTTATAACTTGCTACATGAGATTAGGTTGAGAGTTTTATGCTTTTATAGTTGCTTCCCAATCAAATGTTTGATCTCCTGCCTTTATAAAGTCTGAAACTGTGAACGTGTTGCTATGCTAACCCTATTAAAAATATATTGTCTGCTCCAGTCACTGCAGTTCTCAGTCGGTTGGCATTCCGGACTGTTTCTGCTGTCTCTGCTGTGTGTGATGGGCAGATCCTTGTGAATGTGAATAAGTGCTGAGTCCCTTTCGGCCGAGAGTGAGTGTGAAGTTAAGCCAGTGGGTGAGTTTAGGTACAGTGAGCGTTATGTCAGCATGATATTTTTTTTGGGACGTCATTTCTTGTTCTGTTTGAAACATGCTCAAAGCTGTCACTGGTATATTTTTATTTTCACTCCTATGGGTTTTGCTGGTTAAATATATACTCCATTTTTGTACAGACCTCTGACATGGCTCAGCAGCCTATAAAAATATAGCCCAGCTTGCTGATGTGGTTTCTGACTCTGAACACTATCAGAAAACAAAGGTACATTTTTGTTTATCAAGGCTTTGTACCATAACCCTCCAGTGGGGAGTCTTTAAACAGCTCTACTGTGATTTTTGCTTGTGTGCAAGTATTCCACACTGAAAATCGACAATCTGTCACTTTTATTGTGAATTGTTTTTGTATTTGCTTCGGTTGTGCCACCTGACAGCAGAGCAGCTAAACATCTTCTTGCCAGAGATGAGATGATGTTCACCTTGATGCTGGTGTCACTCATTTGACTTTCACTTATTTGACAGGATGTTTGTTGTACAACAGCATAAACTCTGGTTACTATAATTTTAGTTCCATAGTAGTTATGAATGAATATGGGAGGGGGACAATAACTACTCTATAAAGATGGTTAATAATGGAGAATGACCACAACAGCAAATTGGCGTTCACCAGAGTTACTATCTCTATGCATGTCAGGTGGTTCAGTAGTTGCAAAAAATGTTCTGCTGTTGTGTTGTGTTCTATGTTGCACTGATAGTCCAGGAGGACAATATTTTATCTTACAGAGTACTAAATGCATATGGCTGGGATAACAATAAAACTCTACTTGACTTGACTTTTATACAACATTTCTTCTCTAATACTTAAGACACCTTCTTGCTTTTGCATCGGTTCTGTCAAATAAGGGATACATCAGTCTCTTGAAGGAGGTCCTTTCTATTTTAGCCCATTCCTCCATTGACTTTGTGCTTCATACCAAAGAAGAACACCACACTTCACCACACTTCATATCCTTCCACCTGTAGGACATCTCTATGTGTGACTGGCATGATGGAACACTGGGATACTTTGAATGACCATCAAAATCACTTAACCTCAATCCCAGTTCTGAATGTGGAGCAGCAGGTGAAATGCCAGGGAACAGTGAGCTAAAGGGACTCAGGACTCATGTAATCCTTTCCTGACAGGATTGACGCTGTTATTAAGGCCAGGAGACTCGTAACCCACGACAAAATGATGCACACAACTAATATCTTGTCCAGTGGGCCTAGCTAAAGATACAGAAGACATTATTGCCACACCAGTGGCAAGTTTTTTAGAGTGAAAAACATACTGTTATCTAAAAATAACAGACCAAAGCATAGAAAAATGTATGCTTCAGGTTGGGGTGATTTTTTTTTTAAGTGATTTTTTTTAGATATTTCATTGCATTTAAATGGGTGGGTTTAAATTTATTTAGACTGTTCTATACACAGTATGTATACACCAAAAGACAGGATTTTGTGGTTCATTCCTTTTTGATGCAAGGCGCACTGAGGTGAAGTAGACCACACAACTTCTCTACACAGAACAGCACTGCAGCAGAGCTTCAGCACTAAATGAAGGAATTTGGATAATTTTGCCACCATTACCACCTGACATGTCCATTTATTCCTTCCTCTTTGTCCGTGAATGGCCTCCTCAGAGTGAAGAGACCTAATACTGTTTGAAAAATAAACCAAACTTGTAAACAGATTCCACAGGAACAAATATCAACAAACCAGAACCTTAACAGTATGTCATGCGGTGTCAAGCACATATAAGCACGTCTATAAGAGAAAAATTTACAACAAATTCATGTTCAAATAAAACTGTATTTGCTGCTGAACTTGAGCGGCAGTTCTGGAATGTGTTAGACTGAGTTTAAAGAGGTTGAAGAACAAGAGTTTCTTTAACCTTCTGAAAGGCCAGAACCTCGCAATCAGTCTGCACTGATTTCCCAGTAGTTACTGAATAATAACTTTTAAGGTGACTTGGGTCCCGAGAGATTAAAGGGTTAATGAATGTGACAGGAATGATGAGTGCTGGTCAGTCTGAGAGACTGTCTGGACATTCGCTGATTCATAGCTAAAATGATTCAGAGGTGCTGAGACCTCTCATTATTCTCTCTCTCTCTCTCTCTCTCTCTCTATCTTTCTTTCTCTCTCTCTCTCTCTCTCTCTCTCTCTCTCTCTTCCTTTCTCTATCTCTCTCTCTGTCTCTCTATTTCTTTCTCTATCTCTCTTTCTGTCTTATTGAAATTAATATGATTCTGAGTTACATGAGGCATGTTAACATAAACCAGCTGTTTTCTGAAATATTAAGCTTCTTATTCAATAAAATGTATTTCTCTGTTGACTAATTGCAGTTTCATGACCAAATAAAAAAAAAAAAAAAAACACTGCTGTGCAATATTTACTGAACAGTGCTGCGTTTCATTTGTTTGTGAACAAAGTGAAACATCAAAAACGAAAAAAAATCATATCAGTTCAAAAGCTCTTGAAAGAAAGTGGTGCCTGTAATTTTTTCCTTTTTAGGTACAAATCTTATATACACCAGATATTAATATTTTTTAGACCAGATACTATCATGGTACTGTCATGATGGATGCATCAGATACTATCAGGTATTGTGCAAAAAAATCCCTAATTTCTTTATATTTTGCATTGAATCACCTTGTTGTTGTTCCAGTCAAACTGTTATATCTTTGTTATACTGAGGAGATTAAATGGAAGAAATGTGAACAAATGTGTTACTGACAGGCTGCAGAGTGTCTAAAGATACAAGGAGCCTAGATAAAGGTATACCAGTATACTGATCCCAGCCTGATCATCTGGAAGCATCTGCTCCTGTTTCTTCACAGGTTCAGGACTTCAGTTAGATGTATTTGGTCTGCTGGAATGATTCATACGTAGGTCACTGTGTCTTAACAAACAAAAACATTCCTCTGAAACTGGTCAGGTTCAGGGACTGGACTGGAATTAAGAGTCTTTGAAAGTCCTCCAGGAAGCCTGGAGAACTCTTCCTCAAGACCACATTAAAAGCAAATATATTTTAAAACTATATATGAAGAAATGAGTGGTGACTCAAGACTTTTGCAATGATATTTGGTGGTCCTCTGGTCCCTCATGAGCACACCAATAGTATCTCATAAGCATAATATGTGGCAGATGCTAAATTCCTTCCAGAACAGACAAACATCACCATGTATTTTCTGTGACTCTGGATAAAAATACAATCCAATAACAATGAGATAAAAGTGACAAGAAGAACACATGGAAGACTAAAATACACATAGTTAATGATGGCTTCTATTTGTTTTAGATGGGCACAGTGCAAAGAGTCTTAGGGGTTGGGCTAGGTCCCTTATTTCCAGTGAAGGACAATCTTAATGCTCCAGCCAACCAGGACATTCTGAACAACACCATGCTTCCAACTGTGGACACAGTTTGGGGAAGATCCTTTTCTATTCCAGCAGGATTGTATCCCAGTGCACAAAGCGAGCTCCATAAAGACGTGGCTGGATGAGTTCGGCATGGAAGAACTAGAACGACCTCATCCCCATCCAGCACCTTTGGGATGAACTGGAACATAGATTGTGATCCAGACCTTCTCGTCCAATATCAGTGTCTGGTGTCATAAATGCTTTACAGAATGAATGGAAACAAATTCCCACAAAAACTCCAGAATCTTGTGGAAATTCTTCCAAGAAGAGTGGAAGCTGTTAGAGCTCCAAATGGGGACAAACTCCATATTAAAGGGTATTGGTCAGGTATCCTGATACTTTTGTCCATATAGCATTTTTCTATCACATGTGCCGTTCTAAGTTATTCCTTTAATTTTGTTATTTTGCGACTCAAAAAACGTGCATTAAAAATGAATGCCCCATGATTGAATGCCTCTTATTTCTCCACACAGCATATGGCAACCTTAGTTTTATGGGGAATCTGTGTGTTTGCTGAACCAAATGAACAAAAGTGTCTCTCACACACACACACACACACACACACACACACATGCACACACTCCAAATATAGGTCATTATATTGACAGACACCCTTACTGACACACACACAAACACTGGCTTGCCCAACACACTTCAAAACAAGGCTACAACAGCCTGACCGCCGGCCTGGACAGGACAGTGTGACAGTTCTGTATGAATCATTTTCCAGAACACACGAGCTGCTCCAGTGAATCAGCTCAGCTCAGCCAAGTCTTTAAAGCGAATCAAAACGAATCGCTTCTGACTCCTCTGGGCCACGTTACGCGACAAACAATTCATCCCTTTACATTTCACTGGGGTAAAAAGAAATCAAATCATAGAATAAACAAAAAAAACAGTTATTCCTGGAAATCCAGGCTGCATAAGTAATTGTTTCAGAAACTGGTTGCATTTCCCCATGTGCAAATTTAGCCATTCATATATCAGTGTAACAGAAGAGGCATCAGCTTCAATATGGCTGTGATTTGTTTTCAACTTCCCTGAAAAGCAAATTATAAAAAGTGAAGGAAAGAAACACAGGAAAAAATGTAATTTTACTGATCTTCAGTTCCAGAAAGCAAAAGACTCATTCAAGAGGTGGGGTGAAAGAAAAGGAAGATGGAAGAAGTGCATGGAGATGAAAGATTGCATAAAAAGAAAGGAGGAAAAGAGCGAGAGAGAGAGAGAGAGAGAGAGAGAGAGAGAGAGAGAGATGGAAAGAGATGGAGTGAGCGGGAGAGAGAGGGAGAGAGAAAGAGAGAGAGAAAGAGAGAGAAAGAGAGGGAGAGAGAGAGGGGGGTAGTGGAGTGTGTGTTCAGTTTGGTGAGCGGTGGCCTCTGAGTGTGTATGATTTATTGTCTTGCAGATAATTCAACAACGCTCTCTCAATCACTCAAGGCCACCATAGTGCAGTGTGTGGAGACGCTTTCCTTGCTTTTTTGCACACATACACACACACACACACACACACACTCGTATATATATATATATATATAAACACACACACACACACACACACACACACACACACACACACACACACAGGTGGCGGCAGTGTGGTCCAGGTATCTGAGGCTTGATTACTGTGTAATTTAGCACAGGCCTCCTGTCAGCTCTGAACTCTCCAACAACACAACCAGTACTGACACCAATATGAACATACAGCCCACAGCTGCCCAACTCCATTATTGCAATTTCTCTCTCTCTCTCTCTCTCTCATGGCCAATTTCCACCCACTGCTTAGGTCTCCTCCTCATCACACAATGCTTGCATGCAGGAGGGGGGAGCCGAAATGTGTTTCCTCCATTATGTGAAGCCAACAACTGTGTTTTTTTGTTTTTTTTTGTTTTTTTGGGAATGTCTGCTCTCAGACTGTCACCGGACAGATGGACATGGACGGAGGAGAGCATTAATTGCCCATTTTTTATTTTTTTTTGGTTTGACTTAACAGATGATGCAGTTGAACAATAGGAGAAAGAAAGCCATCATTCCCAGCCAGAAAGGAGCACAAAAAGAGTGAAATAGAGAGAGTAAACAACCTGAGAGCATCAGATAGAATGATGGATGGATGGTGGGGGCTTAATAATGGAAGATACAGGCAAAGAAAACTCCCAGGAAGGGATCATGCTGGAAGATACGGGGCAATAAAAAACCCAGAAAGCATCACACTGAGATATACAGAAAGAGGGAACACACACAGGGCCCTTTGCTAAATGACAGAGGGAAAAGAAAATGAATTAAAACATCTAGAGACCATCACACTGAAAGATACACGGAGGAGAAAGATCTAGTATCCTCCTCCTTTTACCTCTAAGCATGGTGTTCTCTAGATCTCCCTGTTTCTGTCAGTGTGATGCTCTGTAGGTGTTTTCTCTCCCCTCTCCCTATATACAAGGAGATGGAACAGGAGAGGCAACACCTAGAGATCATTTCCTGTATCTCTTTCAGTGTGATGATCTCTAGATGTTTCCAGGGAGATGAAAAACAAAGAAAGCGTCACACTGACAGATGAGCTAAAGAGCACAGATAGATGCAAGGGTAAGAAACACTGAGAGACACACTTGGGGTGTTTCCTCTCCATGTGTCACTCAGAGTGATGCACATTTCCACTTAAAGCGACTTCCATTCCCTACCTACAGGGGGCAGTCTCCCTGGAGCAGCTTTGGGTTAAGGGTCTTGCTCAGGAACCCAGTGGTGGTTTGCTGAAGGTAGGATTCGAACCCATGAGCTCCAGAGGCAAGTATTCTACCCACTAGGCCACCAGCACAAAGTCGCCTGTAGGGGTTTCCTCTCCCTCTTTCTGTTTACAAGGAGAGGAAACAGAGACACGGGGAGATGAAACAAAGAGAAAGTATCACACTGAGAGAGACAAAGAGAGGAAAGACCTAGAGATCATCGCACTGAGAGATACAGGGGGAGAAACACCTAGAGAGCAGCAGACCAATTATGCACTCCTGGTAGGACGTCCAAGCTGTATCTCACACCGCTGGAGAGGATCATCATTTAAAAATTCTTGAAACTCCTTTCCAGGCCTTGACAAAAATCCTTTTGCTTTTCAAAGGCAGATTGATGGGAAATGAGAGTGAGGGAGAGAGAGGGGGGGCTCACTAATCTGGAGTGAAGGGCAAGCATTACAAGATTAAAATGTTTGATTTTTAACGTTGCATATGTTTTTTAATGTGATCATACTGTTTTCGCTGTTATTTATCTGTGTTTATCTCGAGAGCATCAAGAGGGTAGCGGTGCATTGATTTATTTTGGAATAGTAATTTTATTTCTTCATGTCTCTGGGCAGCCGACACTCACAGACAGAAGTTCGGTGCCAAAGCATTCACATAAAACTCCAGCACGCTTTATATTCACACTTATTGATCCCTGCGCTTCTGAGGTCTTCCAGCAGCAGACAGCATTCAGACCATTAGACCTGATGAAAGCAAGAGATCTAGCACACTCTAAAACACACACACACACACACACACACGCTCACACACACATACATACGCTCACACACAAAGACATACACACACACACACACACGCAAAGACATACACACACACACACACACACGCTCACACACACACAGACATACACATACACACACACACACACACAAAGACATACACACACACACGCTCACACACACACACTGACATACGCACACACACGCACACACAAACACACACACACAATCTCGCACACACAGACATACGCACACACACACACACACATACGCTCACACACAAAGACATACACACACACACACAGACATACACACACACACATGCACACACACACACACACGCACACACACACACACACACACACACACACATACGCTCACACACAAACACACACACTCACACACACACACACACTCACACACACACACACACACATGCACACACACACACGCACACACACACATGCTCACACACACAGACACACACACACACACACATACTCGAGATATTTTTATATTCCTGTGAACAGACTCACACTCTCTCTCTCTCTCTCTCTCTCTCTCTCCCTCTCTCTCACACACACACCAAACTTTTTTCTAAACTTTTTGCTTTTCTTTGCACATTTTTGAAGAATGTTTGGGATCTTTCTCTTGAAGAAATACGTTTTGTCTAACGAATTATAAACCAGACAGAACTGTGTGATGCTGAAGAACTGACTGATACTTTTTCTCTTTTCATGATCAAACACACCTAGAGAGCATCACACTGAAGGCATGTCCACAAAGACAGAACTGACATGTCTCTTCAAAACCAGTAGTTTGAACCTTTGTGGTTAAATGATGTGTTCCTACAGAGTAAAAAATACTGAAAAAGTTTTGCATTTATTGTAAATATCATTTATTCATTTATTGATTAATTTATCTTTTAATCTGAGGGGGAGCCCAAACGTCTGGTCTGTAGTGTAGGTTGTATTCATGTGCTTCAAATGTGCATCCACACACACACACACACACACGAACGCACACACACATGGACAAAGTGGTGCAGAATTACATTTCTGTGTCATTGAAGCCTCCACATTTCCCGCCGATGGTCCTGCCTGTGACATTAACACCTGCCCGCGTGCTCAGCATAACTCAATCAGTCACCCTGCATTTCTCCAAAAATACAATCCCGTCCCGCAGCCGGGCTGAAACCGTACCGCGCCGCGCAGGACGCTAAACACATTCCAGGACCGTTTGAGTTCCTCCAGTTTCTACAATAACGCCTCAACTTCAGAGCACAGCGCGCTATCTGGTGTCCAGAGGTGTGAGTAAATGACTTAATGTCACTGTAATGAAGGAAGCTGTGAAAGTTAAAAAGTTGCTCCCTGCGAGACTGCAGGAGATACTCCACTGCTTTATCGACACAGTTAGAATGTCGTTAGAAGAATTAGTTCCTGGTGCACATCAGCCATCGCGAGGACTTCATCAGCTCCATCAGCGGCGCCTGAGTTAACTTAATGCAGCACTGATTAGATGAAGCTGGTGAGGGAAGGTGGTCTTCCTGGAGGAGAGGATTGAGAAGGGGTACACCGCATCCACAAAGCCATCAGTGGATGACCTCACACACCCCTCACACACACACACCTTTCTCTCCTTCTGTCTGATAGAAGGTTTTGTAGTATCCAGGCCTCCACTAACAGGATGGGATACAGTTTCTTCCCCCAGGCCACCAGACTCCTAAATCAGAACTGTATAACTGACTGTACATCACACACACACACACACACACACACACACACACACACACTCACACACTCACACACTGAACTGAACTGCTTCCATTCTCCCAGTCAAACCGCATACACACGGTTAACTGATCTGCCAAACACTCTTTAAACAGTCAAAAGTTCGGACACACCATCACATCCCACCATCCCATTGTTTTCTTTGTTTTTATTATTTTCTACATTGTAGATTAATATTGAACATTTATTTTTACTTAGTTAAGTGGTTCTTGCCGTAATGTGCAGTAGAACCGTAGTAGAATAGGATCACTAACTGTGGACCAACCCGACCATCACAACTGATGATCCCAAACACATTAAGGCAAGAAATTCCACTAATGACCTCTTGACGAAGAACTCCTGTTAATTAAACACCATTCCAGGTCGATTCCTCACAAATCTGAATGGAAAAATGCCAAGAGTGTGCAATAGGAAGATCATAACAATAGGTGATGTTTTCAATATGAATCAACAATGTAGCCAAAAATAAAAACC
>JBBPDC010000032.1:12987982-13000504 GCA_037974485.1 Hemigrammopetersius urotaenia | reverse complement strand
ACAGTCATTAGTTACAGGGACAGTCTCACAGTCATTAGTTACAGGGACAGTCTTACAGTCATTAGTTACAGAGACAGAATTACAGTCATTAGTTACAGAGACAGTCTTAGTCTTAAAGAATTTTAACATAATATTTGGGCAGAAAAACCAAGAAAAATAAAAACTTCCCTGTTCATTCTTTCGCTACATTCTGAGGTCTCATGGGTTCTATTAGTTACATATTGGGTAAAGTGAGCGGATTTTTGCTTTTTCCCCACACTTTTCTCTTTCTGTCTTTCTTCATTTCTTCTGTCTTTGTAAAAATGAGTCAATATTTTCAGTGAAGAGGAACTTTGGAACCGAATAGTACATCAACAAATCAGTAATCAGGCTTTCATCGTCTGTTAATTTTTTATTTAAAGTTTGACTCAAAAGGTATGTTAAAACTCTTTTAGTGCATTTCCACCACATGAAACCTTAATACAACTCACTACTTTTCCTAAATGATCCTTTAAGATTATCCTTTAGTGTTCTAAATTATCCTTTAGTGTTCTTGTGGTGATGTTTTGGTGGTTTGCATTATTAAAAAATCACTAATATCATGCTTTTGTGTTATAATCTTCATGCCAACCTCATGGAGAGCCTTCTTTCTTCATCACTGAAAGTACTGGTGCTCTGAAAGGTCAGCTGCTATTACTAAGCTCACTAGCTCACTCACTTGTACTAAATATTTTATTTTGCTAAAGCTAGAGCTCTGGCTGAGTCATTTATGCAGATTTACTGACTAACAACGACATTCATACTTCGCTGACACTTGTGTCCTCATTTTCGGAGACTCTATAAGCAAATAATTTAGCTTAGCCTGGTTAGTTAAATGTTAATAGATACGCATTGATTACAGTAAGGTTGGGGTGCTCTCACTGCGGGTAGTCTGATTAAGTTCCTTTCAACTCATCCAAGGTCAAGGGACCCCAGTTAGATCCTCTCTTTCCTACTCACCCTAAAATTAAATGGACTACGCCAAATGACCTTCACAGTTTGGCTCCACTTAGTGTGAAAGAAGCTCCATTTCTTCATTCACCACCTGCATTTTAGTCCTCTAAAATATTAAAGAGAACATTTTATCACCTGTTCCTTTTTTCTACCAAAATGCCTAGATTTGATGTATAATTTAGCTAATTTGTATAAAATCTTTATAAATCTTTGTTTGGACTTTATTCTTATATAATTTGTTTGAGCACAAATTCCAGACATGAGAAGTAGCCTCTTTTGGTCTTTCTCCACACTTCTTCTATTATATCTGTTGTTGTTTTTGTTGTTACTGATGCTCTCCATGTTCTTCCCTGTTTAAAATTTTAATCCTCCTTCGCTGTGTGTACAGGCACTCAGAAACAGAGTGAGCAGCATTCAGATAGGGGATTTAAATTAGCCATGGGGAAATGCTAGCTGCTGACATGCTACAGCAACCAGCTGTGCTTGGCTGCTTAGCCAACAATATGAAGGTGTTAGCCTCCCTTGGGTTATGGGGAGAATCCCTGCTTCATTCACCATTTTGTAGTTTACTGCACACATACTAGTTGCTGTGTGGCAAGAGAAAGGCCAGTTAGCTGAAAAAATAGGACAACGGGGCTCCTGAGTGTCTCAACTGCCTATGCAACCTATCATCAGAAGGTTTGAATGCACAGCTTAATTTTTTCAGTGATGGGTAGGCAGGCCTCCCTCTCTCCATCACTCAGATGTTGAGATGATTGATTTCAATGATTTAGCAGCAGTTTGAAAAAAAAAATGTGATGCTTCTGGGATGTTCACCCTGTTAATTCTTGGCTTTTTTGTAATATTCTGCCTTCCTCCTGTGTTCTTGTCTTTGTTGTTGCTTACGTTCTCAGTGTGCCTCTGTTTACCTTGTCCATATGAGTCTTATTCCTGTCTCCATCCCTGCCCAGGTGTTTTCATTGTCTGGTCGGTGCATTTTCTATACCTTGTTTTTCTGTCCATGTTTGTGGATTCTTTGTAAAAGCTCTTGGTACGCTACTGCTTGTAAATGTTGTGTAAAGCTGATTCTTGTGTATTGTCTTTTTTTCATGCAATTACATTCTGTCTTGACCGTCAAAGACTTGTGCTTAACCCCTTGCCCCCAGCAATGCAAGCATTGTATGATAGGGGGATTATCATTGTGCCTAGTCCAATTTGAAATCCAGTTGTAATTGAGAAGAGTAAATACATAAAAGTCCAACAAAATAAAGGAAAGGACAGAGGTTGCTTTAAAGTGTTGATTTGAAGTGAAGCATTTAGAACTGCTACTTTTTTGTTTCATTTTTGATTGTGTTTTTGAATAATTAAAGTCAACTTAAAATCAGCTGACCTTTTTTGTCTTTTTCATTTCCATTAATTTGACCATACCTTGGTCATGTTCGCTTATATTCTTCCATCATGTTAGAGCTTCTTGCTTCCCCTGAACTATCAGGCATCACCCCACCATGCATTGAGAGAAAGCAAAAACAAATAAGAAATCATTTAATTAAAACAGAAGAGTAGAATAATTTTTTATATTTATTTTCCCTGAACCACATAAAGTTCATTTCTTTTGCTCAACATTTTTGTCAGTGCAGTTACTGGGGACAAACGTAAAATGTGTAACACTCTTTTATATAATGGGCTGCTTTGGTAATTATTAATATCCAAAGTCATGGGTAGTGCTTTGAAACTCGTGATTGGGCTGCGTTGCATCATACACTCTGAAAAACAACTGTGAAAAGACATCAAATGCTTTTTTCGGCATTAACTTGCTTCTTAGTGCCATTGTAACCAATGGCACTCAGTGTGTGGTCTTGTTAAGTGAAGCTCTAGCCACAGTTTGACTTTTTTTCTTGTCATATATGAGTGCTTTTGTTTGTCTGGTATAGGGTCTATGAGCTGCTGGAACAGTCTAAAGGCTCATTAATGCTCCCTCTACATATGGAAATAAATGTGTTTATTTTAAGTGATGTAACCATCACCGCCCACACACTACTTTTATATTAGTATGGACAATAAGCAATACAATGAGTATCTGACAACAAACATGGTGAAGGAGGTCATAATAATGCAACTGTACTGTTTGTCCTTGTACATATTCAACATTGAGCATCAATGAGCACATTTTTGTATCAGTAAAAAAATATTAACCCTACCATTAATCTCAATGGGAACTTCGCATTGACATATAACAGACACATATGAAAACTGTGTTCTATCAGTTGAAAGCAACTGGAGTTGTGCCCTGCTGTTTTCTGTGGGAAAGACATATTTTACTATTAACTATAGAAACTACTATTTCAGTTTGCAAAGTTTGGAGAAAAGACTGTCTGCGGACACTCAACAAGCTTTAGCCCATGAGTTCACCACCTGACTACTTTCCGATAAAGTGTACAATCAAACTGGTGTTCTAACCACTGGCATCAAGTTTCTGGCGATTCAAGATTACAGTGTTTCCACTGTCATTTTTGCACTTAGAGTCTAATATTTATAGGGTATTTTTTACATTTGACCATCCATCAATAACTAAATCACACTAAACTCAAGTGCATCAGAACAGCTAATGCACCAACTGACAGACGAAGTGTCTACTGACGAACGAGTCGAAGTCAAACGAGTGACACCGGCAGGCGAGGTGAACATCGTCTCATGGTTGAGGAGATGTTAACCAAATACAAGAACAGTTCACAAAACAAAGTAATGTATTGTTAAATTTTACTTTGGAACACTGGTGCACTAGTTTAAAAGATTAAACAGCAATAGGTTAAAAAACAGTCCCACTGAAGGGTTAATGATGCTAAATCACAACAATGGAAAAGAGATACTACAGAAAAGAGTTAAATCATTTTATTAAACACTGCTGTTCACTCCGACAGGAGATGCTGCCACACCCCCAAATAAAAGTACATTCCTGCAGCAATGGATGCGCTTAGCCTGCAGTGTTCATCAACTTCAGTCAACATTCCATGTCAGCCAATAAGATACAGCTTAGGGGCATAACTCAGTCATGCTGAGCTTGAACACTATGGAGAAGAATCCAATCAATGTTGCCTTATAGCTTCCATGCAATGACTGGCACACTATAGCAGGGATCCCAACTCCAGTCCTGGTGGGCTGACGCCAGCACAGTTTGGTGATTTCCCCACTGATATACACTTGCTTCACCTGTTAATTTTCAAGTTTGGTGAGTGTGGTGTTGAATCACCAAACTGGAAGATATGACCACCATGACTGCAGTTGCACTATAAAATAAACGACCTGATTTTATGTCCGATTTGTCTATTCTGACAGTCTCTAAAGGTCTCCTGATATTAAGGTGCCCCAAGAAAGGTACCAACATGGTGTGTGTCAGGGTGTGTGTGTGATCCAATTTTCCAAAATTTACTTTTAGTCCGGTAATATCTACGCCCCAAATTCACATATTCAGTATTTCTGGTTTAGCACAATAGTGGAACAATGAGACAATGATGACTGAAGGACAGCCAATGCCAGGAAAACTTGTGGAACCTGTTATGTATGGAGTCTTTCTTACAATTCTTCATATATTAGGATTTTATCAATTCTGTGGGCCTCTCCACATCCAAAACAAGCCTGATGTTCTGATAAATCAGTGTCAAAATGCTTATTTGTTCCTTCACCGCATCTCACCGCGGGGTGGACAGTCTTGACGGATGGGCTTTCCTGTCCACTAATTGTCGGACATTTCTTGGGACAGCTGCCCCAGGATTTAGCTATATTGGCTATTTAGCATTGCCTAAATAGAACTGCTCAGTCAGAATGGCTTGCCAGGGGCGGCCTCTGCCAGTGTGAAGGAGCTAAAAACTGGATCGTTATGCCAGTCACTATGGAATGTCTCAATCCAACTATGGTAGACTCCCTTAGTTCAGAATCAGAATCAGCTTTATTGGCCAAGTAAGGAATTTGACACTGGTTTTCATTGCTTTGAATGTAATGAAAATATGCTAAACAAGAATAAATAAATATTTGCATACAGTATACACCATAATGTAATGAGTAAGAGTGTAATAATGAACAATCACAACTACCAATTGCTTAGTTATATCAAAACAAATTTACAAATTTAATGTAGAAAGAACATGTCGGAAGCAAATATTTGTCGATGGACACGTTCATTAACAGACGCATGACCGTACTACTCTAGAGGTTGATTTTATTAAAGAGAAATCTCTGAAGGTGTCACTGATACCAAATAGTACTTAAAACACTAAACACAAATTTACTACACTGAAAACATTCAGATGATGCTGATGCCTCTGGTTAAGTTTTTTGTCATTGATCAAATTCAAACCAAAATAACAATTTTCTCTTCTGCTTAAAACACAAATGTGGTGCATTTAGCATCATTTGTTTTAATGAGCTGCAAGCTGTGGAGTAAATAAGATTTCTTGTTTAAAAACATGTTATTGTGCTCCTGATATAAAAATCACTTTCAGTGAATAAAAAACTGGTTGAATGGATGGATGGATGGATTGACTGATTGACTGGATAGATAAATGGATGGATAGATGGATGGGAGGAAGGATGGCTGGATGAATGAACTGATGGATGGATGGGTGAATGGAACATTCTAGATCTCAAACAAGTTTCTCCACCATTCACCCTATAGGCATGGATGGATAGATTGATGGGTGAATAAATGGTTGAACAGATGTCTGGTTGGTTGAATGGATGGATGGATTGACTGACCGATGGATGGATGGATGGATGGATGGATGAATAGGTGAATGAACTGATGGATCATTGGGTAAATGGATGAACTGATGGATGAATGGGTGAATGGAACATTGTAGATCTATGAATATTTCATGTTGCTGCGAAGGATCTGGTTGAAAAAGGTCTCTATGGATGAGCTGCATAAGTAGAAGATCAACAGACATCAATGTTGTGTGTTTAAATTTGATGGAAGCTGACCGGTATACTGTTAATTAACTGGATCTTTGGACCAGTATAATATAAGGAGGGCGTTGCAGAGGTACAGTCTCAATGGAACCCCAGTCAGATTGTTTATGAGACTAACTTTCCATTTCCACTTCTATTTCTCTGAACGTCTACCCAATATCCTTTCACTCAGCACACACAACCTACAGAACACACACAGCCACAAACACACAATCCGACAGGCATTCCAGGCCGTGTCTAAAGCCCTTTTAGAGTAGATGATCTGACGTCAAATAAAATCCATTCCGGCTGAAAGATGCAGCTTGAGAGAGCTGTAAATGTTCTCCAATGGGTCTATGGATGAGGATTGTTATTAGAGTTTTACGGTATGAACGAGGCGGGCCTCTGAAATGATAAATACCTACAAATTCCTAGATGGCCGTCTGTAATATAATGCATACTGAATCTCTCGAACTGAACATTTTTATGTCTGGCTTCTCAAAATAATAACCTCTAGATGTAAAGATTAGTCAATATCTCTCTCTCTCTCTCTCTCTCTCTCTCTCTCTCTCTCTCCCTCTCTCCCTCTCTTTCTTTCTCTGGCTTGTTCGTCCACTCTCTCTTTTATGGCATTGGAGGAATTATTTGAGGGATTAACCTGGCATGAAACAAAAAAGCTTAGCATCCTTTCTCATTTTAATAATGTGTGCTGAGATTATCTTTGTTATTGTCATTATGAGAAAGCCCAGACAACATCTGCCCTGCCCTTTTCCCTGCTTTACCAATTTAATGCTAACAAAAAGTACACACACACACACATGCTTAAACACAGCTTAGTTATATGATGCCAGGATGTGAGATCATCATGTATACACTACCAGTCATATATATTTTTTTTTTGCTAAAAAATGCATTTACGGAATGTTGACCGTTTGTGTTCCTTTACAAGTTAAAAATTTATCTGCATCACCACACAAGTTAATAGGATGTCAGATGTACTGGTTTTCGTGGGGGGGATCAGGCGTCCCATTACTTTGAGGGGAATTTGTTTCTCTATAATGAACTAGATAAAATGTGAATGCCCTGTTGTGGCAAATTTGATTTGATTACAACTGTGTAACTGTGTTAAAGGGAACACTGCTGTTAAAAAAAACAGCTAATTAGTTTGAAGTGTTTGCAAACCAAATGTTATTGCACTTTTGTTCCAATAGAAGTACTTTAAAAATAAAAGTGTTAAATACACGGCAGTTAATGATTTGTGTATAACAACGCGATTAATCATGATTAATTATGTTGCCCAGAATTTATATAAATATAAAACCCCTTAGGATGAGTTGTCATAATGTTCATGATCCAAAACTAATCCTTCATCAGCACTAATGAGCACTAATGCTCATGTGGGTACAACCAAATCCTCACAGGTTGTACCCAACATCTAGTATAGCTTTCGCACTTTCACACATTTATATACACACCTGCATATCCATATATACATCTATGTGTGTGTGTGTCTGTGTCTGTGTGTCTGTGTGTGTGTGTGTGCATGTGTGTTTGTGAAAGCTAGAGATAGAGAGAATTATTGTACTCTTCCAATGACCTTCCAGCTCGGTGCTCTGTGTCCATATTTTGTTGTCGTTGTGATGGAAACTCGTTTGCTGTGTGTCAGCAGGGCAATAGTGTGTGTAGCTTTATGGCTGTCATGAAATCCCCATTTACATATTATTACAGTCAAAGCCGCAGCTAAAAGGCTGCGACCCCTCCATGCCACGGTGTGGCCGCAGCCTGTGCTGCACACAGAGAGATTAGCATAGGCTAAAGACTGTCACATGAATGAATCAATACTTGTTCATCTAATTATAGAGCGACCTCGGAGTGATCATTGTGAATTAATTTCATTGACAGGTGCAGATGTTGCCTATCCACCGTCATCCTTTAGCCTGCTCTTCAAATAACACTTAAAAGCATATCTATCGACTTTCAGCCCTCTTTTTTGCCTTTTGCTTTTATGGACCTAAATGTTCTCAGTTTACATGTAAAAGTGTGTTCCTTCTTTTTGCACTAACGTAACGAGATGTTCATACGTGTTCAGGCGTGTTGTATCAACTCTCGCCTTTGAAGGATCAACTAGGCAGATGAGAAGGTGTCAGTCTCCCCCCCCTCTGGTAAATGTGGTGTGACCTTTTTTATGTGTGTGCGTGTGTGTGTGAGTGTGTGTGTGTATCGCGCCTTGCCTGAGAGTTTGCATGGTGCACAGATGCCCGGCTCTCACCCTCATTATTGCGATATTCCTCCTACCTTTTGCAGTTGTCTGTTCTCCAGAGGGCCTGTATGTCACCTGCAGCCCATGGCCAGGCCACTGTCACTATCCATAAGCGCGCCAGTGTAAGAGACGCATACACACTCCATTAGGCTTGCTAGAGCGCTGCCCTTTCGCGGGGTTAAATGTCTCCAGCAACCCGGGGAGGAAAAAAGCAGCCGAGGAAATTTAGCGAGGCTAACCCTCAAATTTACCCGAGGAATAGACGGATGTTTACAGCGGCGTATCTGAGTATCCGCTGTGATTGCACTGACATTGCGACTCTGCTTAATTTCTCTGAGCATTGAGTAAAGGAAGTTTACTTTCAGGCAACAAGGCCATCAGAGCTTTCTATGTAGGAGACTAATGGAAGACTCTGCAGTTTTTACGGTCTCTTTGTTATGCATTAGTTTGTAGTACTAACCCTAACCCTAATCTGAAAACATTTTGCAGGCAAAAAATGTTTTCAAGACATTCATTTACAGTACAGTATCACTCAATTACTGTAATATCATCATTAATGAGTTATGTGATGAACTGAAATGCATATTGTCATTGGCATACTCTACTTTCCTGCTGACTTACAATGAAATATATGGTGCGTGGTGTGGTGTGCTTGCCCAGAAAGTTGATCAAAGTCCAGTCTGTTGTCTGGGTGTTATGCACTACAGTATCGCTCCGTAGAGAAAAACATCTGTATCGCCCTTTGGTAGATGTACCTAAACATCAGGCACCTCTGCTTCTGTTCATTTAAATCCAAATGACAGCACTTTGATTTTGGGCTTCTTAAAACCACCCTGAGGTCCTTCAACATCAGTATATTCAACTTCAGTGTCTACTATGGCTGCTCTAAAGTCACAGTCAATCTTAAGAAAACTATATTGCATTTCCAGTATAAAATGCAAGGTGTAAGTGCACAGTTGCTGCGGTAACTATGGTTGTTACTAGGTGGTTGCTACAGTGTTGCTTGGTGGTTACTATGACAGTGCATCTTGCTAAAGTATACTGTAGCTAGTTAGTTCCTATGGTAACTGTAGTGCCCACAATAAGTTGCTAGGTGGTTGATAATGTGTTGCTAGGTGGTTACTATGGTTTCACAGGTGAGGGTTGATGTAAAAACATAGATCCAAAAAATACTTCGCAATGAGGGGGGTGTCAATACTTTTGAGTAAAGAGCAGAGTACTCAAATTTTAGTTTTTTAGCCAGAATTCAACCCATAAATTTCACTGACACATCAACTCACTGAGCATCTCTCTCTCTCCCTCTCTCTCATGCCCTTTTCTCTGCATTTCTTTGTCACTGACCAATTAAATAAGCAATTTTTGGACATTTATTAGCTGTGAAGTGAGTGTAAACCTCCTCACACTGTATGGGTTCTATAACAAACATGTTCACAAAGAACCAATTAGGATGACTTTATATCCTAGTGCCTGCGGAAAGGCCAAGGGCGTCTTACCTCTGTAGAAGTTGGTGAGGTAGGTCAAATATTCATGGTTAGCAATACATGTAGCAGAATGTAGAATGAATATCAAAAGCCCCTGTTCTGCGTCCGCAGTGATGTCCATTTGGGAATGTAGCTGAATTTTCAGTCGGGCTGAAATGAAGCGGTCAACCTTACAGAATGGATTTTAGTTTAAAAGAAAAGAGCTATCAAAGTTAATGGTTGCCCACATCCTGAGACTCATCATTCTTAAAACTACTTGGAAAAAAGCAAAATCACTGCATTGTTGTTAGAATTATTGGAAGTAATGTGTGCCTGGGCTCACTGGTGGATAAAAAGAGTTAAATCAAAAGATGAAATCCCATATATCATGCTTTTATAATCTTTAAATCTCAAGTTTCTCTTTGCAAGTCAAGCCTATATGTTCCTGTCAACAGGGAAGGAAAGGTTCCACGTGATGCAGCTATCAAAAAGGACACGGAGTCAAGCATAACAGTGCTTGAATAAGCCTTTTTTAAAGCATATACTTGACAGGCCCATTATCCAGGAAGGCAGTGCTCATTTGCCTGTTCGTTACCTGGCCAGCTGCTCCTCAGCCTCCTACGGCTGCGTTATTTATGGCTTTGACCCCTCTCAGAGAGGCTGAGGTCAGGAGCGGGCAGACACCAGGCTAATTCTCAGCTAGAGTGCTTTTGGGTGATATTACGAGTGCACTCTAATGAGATATGCTGGAGGGCTGATAGCTAAGTGTAAGTGGACCGCAGTTTCCTTCCAAACGTTAAAGTCCAAACTCTTCTTACGTCGGTTGGTGGGTAGAGTAGCCTGAGCTCACACCTAAGTGAAAGTATTGTTACTATAATTAAATAATGTCCCGAGCACAAGTAGAAGTGGACTGGCAAAAGACAGTGCTAAGAAAAAAGCTCAGAATGCTGTCAGAGGCCATTAGTCGTAATGGTGGTGTACCTCAGGGATCGATACTGGGGCCTCTTTTATTCAGCCTTTAAACAGCTTGTAGGGACTCTGAGTTGCAGATGAAAATGTGATGAATGTGTATATAAGCAGCAGGGAAGCTTTCCAGGGCTCTTTAAAGCTCAATGTACATTGTTATTAAGAAGTAAACCGATTTTTATCTCATACCTAATGGCTCTGCATCAGGGGAGAACCTGTAGCAGATTGCAAATTTCTTGGCATCTTGGCATAATTTCCAATTTACGCTCAAAAAGCAGATCATGAAACCAAACTTAAGCAGCAATGTTATCTTTAATGTGATCACCATTCCATTGTTTGACCACCTGGGCTCAAGCCCACAGTGGACAGGTGCAAGTGTAGCACTTGACATCACCACTTAATCAGCTGAAATAGCTTGTATAAATGTGTACAATATGAATTTTGCAAAAGTACAGGTTTTAAGTACGGAGTTCACTCTAGACCAGCAGTAGATGTTATTAGTACACCCAGCATTTACTTGCATAGTAGTGATGTGGGGATCAGGGTTTTTTCTCTGCACCTGCTTGACAAGACCTGCAGTGATGCTGTGAGCTATTTATAACATGGAACACTGCTCTAATACCTCTCACCCCGCACCCACAACATTTTCCAATAAACTGACCCAAAAACACCCAGCCTGCACATCACTACAGTATAAGCATGTATGCGTCACTTACACTACCGGTCAAAAGTTTTAAAACACCCCTGTGTTTCAGGCTTTGTTTCACTGAAATTCAAACAGTTCAAGTTCAACGGATAGCACAAAGGACAGTGCTGAACTGCGATGGTGAGGTTACCCAGAAGTGGGAAATAATTCTGTAGCTCTATGCAGTTCCTCTGGTATGTGCCTAGTTGGTCAGGTTCGTCCCACAGCAAGATAGTGTCCCTAAACATAAATCCAAGCTCTGCCAGAACTACCTTAGAAAAAAAGAACAAGATGGTGAGCTGGAAAACATGGAGTGGCCAGAACTCTTCAGACTTAAACCCCAGCTGCTTCAGGATGAAATGTACAGAAGAGTGAAAGCAAAGCAGCCTATAAGTGACACACACTTATAACAAATCTGAAAAATTGAGGTGTTCTAATAGTTGTGACCAGTAGTGTATGTGCATCTCTTCTCTACTTTGAATCCAAAGTAAGTGTTATGTCCAGTTTTAAAGTAATGTCTGTTAAATTCCTACATAAACACCACATTCTGCTTTATGAGGTACTGATTATTTTAATGAGGAAAAGTATAAAATAGTGCTGGGCCGTTAACATGCTGTGTTAATGTGAGACCCTTATCGCGCGATAAAAAAAATATCGCCATTAATCTATTCACAAAGTGGGTTGGGAGCTGGCTCTACAATATGCAAGCTATGATGACTTTCACCTTGATATTTTAGCGCGGGTTTACTTTCTTTCTCTCTGTCTGTCTCTGTCTCTCTCTTTCTCTCTCTGGCTCTCCCTCGTTCGTGACTTTTCCGGATCGCGCCCGTTTTAAACCTGTCTCACTCTCTCTCGTGCATGCTCTCTCTCTGTGCCTCTCTCTCTCTCGCTCTCTCTGTTTCTCTCTCTGTCGCTCTCTCTCTCTCTCTCTCGCTCTCTTTGTCTATGTCTCTCTCTCTCTTTCTTTCTCTCTCTCTATCTTACTCTCTCTCTCTTGCTCTCCCTTACTCTCTCTGTCTCTCTCTCGTTCCTGACTTTTCCGTATTTAAACCTCTGGTTTATATTTACACTTTCTTAAATGGTAATGTATTAAACTGAGTTCAAAATGAAATTAAAGTGTTCTGGGAGAACATCTGGAGGCATATTTATGGTTTACACTATAAAAATAGGCATTGGGATCATTGGGGGGGGGGGGGGGGCTTCAAACCTTCGGCCAAATTCAAATGAGCCATTTTAATTTAGATTAATCTAGATTAATT
>JBBPDC010000032.1:12976915-12987481 GCA_037974485.1 Hemigrammopetersius urotaenia | reverse complement strand
ACACACACACACACACACACACACACACACACACACACACACACACACACACACACACACACACATGGACCACACCTGAGGGTTGGGGGTAGAAACCCTGCTGGGAAATGTCGTCCTTATGTATGTCTCCACTGACGTACATATTGTGCAAATCAAAGGGTGTGTGTGTGTGTGTGTGTGTGTGTGTGTGTGTGTGTGTGTGTGTGTGTGTGTGCTTGTGACTTGACCTGGCTCGCATTTTCTGTATTATATGAGCTACGACAGGGAGGGATGACTGATAAAAGAAGTGACTCTCTGTATCCGGCAACACTTCCCTTGGGCAGTAGATGATCTATCAGGGTTACAGGCAGATTTCAGGCTGTAATGCAGTCATGGACAGAATTAAATACACTGCACCGCTTTACGTTTGGCCTCTGAGACCACCTGCAGTATCGTGCAGCGCCGACCTCTGAGGTCAGCTGTCGTCCTGAAGTCTGCCAAACGCCCAAATAAGGACTTGGAGGTCTGAGTTCTTGTTGCCGGTGGAATAAAACGAGAGGGTTTTTTTTTTTTTTTTTTTTTTTAACAGATTTAAGTGAACCAAGAAACCCATGTCATATACACCTCTGGAGATGTTGATTTAAAAAAAATTGCAGTGCTCTCTTATGCCACCCTTATGGTTTTATGCACATTCTGCTTTCAAACATCATTGGTGTGAACCGTGATATTTGCAGTAGATATTTTACCTTGATCCAGCTTTGACCTCTTTTTGTCTTGGGCTCAATTATATTTGTTTTTGGACATAAATTGGTCTTGGCCAGCCACATTTATAAATATTAATTTGTATTTTTATAATTAATATCTCTTTTAAAGGGCCAATGCCGAAACTTCTACCATATTTTATCTCTGAGGTCCAATTACTGCATATTTGTGTGATTTTATGCATCCAAACCAATTTCCATCCTCTCTTTATCCCTTAGAATTAGTCTGGCTGGTTTTGATTTTTTTTGTTTCGGTCGCAATAGTATTTGTATTTGGACATAAAATGGTCTTGGCCAACTACATTCATGAATATTTATTTGCATTTTCTCTCTTTTAAAATGTCGATACCCTAAATTCTACCATATTTTACATCTGTGGTCCAATTACAGCATGATATTTATGTTGTGTCCCGGCACGACGAGGGTATTTCTTTTCTTTCTTTTTCTTTTTCTTGATTCTCAGCTCCTGGGTAACGAGCAGGGAGTGTGGAGCCTGGGACCTTTAAAGATGGCGGCCATCAGTGTTTGGTGTGCTCGCTTGGGGGGAAGAAGATGCATTGATTTTGACGTTTAAAGGAACTGTATCAAGGGACTTTGTGGGCAGTGGCTGCAGAGATGGAGCAGCGCGAGAGGGGCGACGGATGGCGACTTGGCACCAGGGTTAAAGCCAGCACCAGCTGGCAAAGAGGAAGAGACGGCGTGTTGCCACAAGGGTCGGATTGCGAGGCGAGTCATTGCTGACTGGGGGCGAGTGGAAGCTGGTGTGGGACTTTGCAGCATGGCAGGAGCCTCGTGGAGCGAAGGAGTCGAGTTTCCCTCGGCAGAGAGAGCACGAATATAGTTAGGACGAGTGCAGTGGATTGGGCATGGTCTGAGGTTTCTTGTATTGGGAGTGTGTGTATTGTCATGTGTGTGTGCCCCTGATTTGTATGTGTTAATTGCCGTGTGTGTGGGTACGAGGGAAAGTGTGGGTCCAGCCCAGAGTGAAGTGCTGTGAGTGTGTTGCTGATGGAAAGATCTTTTGAGTGTGTAGCAGCATGAGAGTGACTCATCTTTCCCTGAGATTTGCTGTGAGCTGGGTAGTGTACAAGGGGTGTAGAACTGCATGAGGGGCCATTGGCAACACTGTCTACTACTGCCAAATAAAGAAATAAATTTGTCAGAAAGCGTATCTGAGTGAAACTCATTCATTGCTTGTGTTCGTACCTTTCTTCTGTCCACTTCCTGCCATAGGAATGCACATTTCTCACTTGTGGGACTAATAAAAGTTGATCTTATATTATCTTATCTTAATTGAAAGCAGGTTGGTTTTGCAGTACATTTCAAAAATGTTGAAAAGCTTGAACATTTGAAAGGTGAGTACCTCTTATGAGTCTTGGTTCTTCTCAATGCTTCTTCCTTTTTATTTCTTCCTTCTACCCTCTTAGTTGTTTTTCCTTATGCTTTAGAGAGCTTTCCTTCACAGTGTTGATTCCTCTGAGTGTTTCTTAGAGAGTTTCACATTTTGAGTCTTGGTTCCTCTCAGTCTTTCTTGTTTTTATGGAACATCTCCTGTTTCCTTCGGTGGTGCTCATTAGGAGGCTGAAACATCTGTTCTGGGAGAAAAAAAGTACAAAATAAAGAGAATGCATTGCATTGAACTGAAATGTGCTTGGCTTGGACAAGTAGCTTGTTAATTGCATCATTTTTTACATAAAGTTCAAAATGTGGCAACTTATTACAATGTGGTACTTCACATATGAGTGATTTTCCTTTCTCTACCACACCTGATTCCACTTATCGAGTAATTATGAGGTTTGTGTAGTATGTGTGGTTACCAGGAACAGGACTGAGAACAAACATTATTTCCACAGTGTTGAAAATTTGGATAAAATGTGCGAAATGTGTTTTTAGATTTGACCACCTTTCTCTGAGAGGGTTATTGGTTGCATTAACAGGCTGAAATTGCTGGTCCAGCATGAGGTTTTTCAGAGCTTTCAGGCCTTTCTGGCACTGAGATGATTGATGTTGAAACAGTCATTTCAACATATGAATGCACTTTTATTCAATAATATATGCATAAACAGTTTAGCTTTAGGGCATTATAAACGAAAGCCATATTTCACTGCCATGCCATATAATATATCATGCTACTGTGTCTAAATAAACACTATATGAAATACAGTGTGTTACTCGATAGTAGGCTGGTTCGTTTATTCATGTGTACGTGCGCGCGCATGCACGTGTGCATGTGTTTGCCCGTGCCAGTGACAGATGCTGCGAATTGTTAGCATTTTGGAGAGCAGTGAAGCCCATATGTGTCTTGCTGAGCAGTCAAGTGGCATGAAAATTCGTTTAAAGAAGCGAATTCTCACAGACACGCTCGACAACAACAAAAAAACTCTCGCAAGTCCTCCAGAGCTGCATAATGGAAATTGTTTAGGGCTGGGATGTGTTACTCTTGTGCAGACAAGTGTGAACGCTCACATTGATGACCACAAACAAGCAGATCTCATTGGGCTGTGTAAAGGCTGCATTACGCGCCTCCGCCCTACTTGAACACAAATGCACGTATCAGCCATATGATTTGGGAGAACGTTGCTTCTGAATCTAGTTATTACACATCAGTGGAGGAAGACTATGAATGAGGACAGCTCTCTAGGCTTCAAATGCAGACGCCTATGTGTGTGTGTGGCTACGCGGCCGTAAAGAACAATCATCAATCTCTCTGAAAACAAAGCACAGTCAGCAAGAGACCCCTCTGCATTTTCAATGGGCTGAAGTTAGCAGCGAGACTCAATTAGCCAGCCTGCTGAATTGCATCGCATTCACTGAACCGCCGTTCTTCCTCCCCGACCGAGGTAGTGTTCGCCTAACAATGCGGCCACGTGAATGTCCGTCTCATGCCTTGTTTGTCCCTCTGACCTCTGCTTTCGTGCAAAGGCCACAAAAAAATAAAAGCACCCCGACCACACCAAGAGATTTCTCAAGACCAGAAAGAGAAAGAAAGAGAGAGAGCGCCAAGACGCCTCCGCGGTGGATTTGCGTACATTAGCCAAATTAGCATTCCCATGGTCCTCCATTAAAAACACACACCCGCCTCAAATCCGGCTCCCCCAGCTGTCTCCCCAGTCTGCCTCACTGGTCTCTGTGTGTCGGACAATGCCCCCCTTGCCGTAATTAGCTCTGCCAGTCAAGTGTCTCAAATTGGATTAGCTGCGTCTCTTTCTCGGGTTGTTGGGATCAGTGGAATTTTCGGCAGAGAGGAGCTCCAGATTGGGAAAGTCTGAGAAGCAGCCAAGAGTCTTGTGAGGAGGCCAAAGCAAAGGGACGGTCCAAGCCTGGCTACAAACCCCACTGCTGGCTGACCTGCTGGGGTGCCCCACAATAATCCACCCAATCTCATTATTCTAGCAAGTGGAAAGTCGGGATTAGTATTGTATTTGCGCCTCAGATCGACGAGGCAGTGCTACGTTTGCTGCGTCAAGGGCTTGATGGGACACTAATTATTGATTTTCACGATTGTTAGCTGAAGCGTACATCCACCTGGGTAGTATGAGTTTGGGAACGAAAAGTCATTTTCTGCCGCAGACACTCAGAGCAAACACATTTGATGGAGACTGAGATGCAGCGCTGCTGTAATAAAGTACATCTTGACATCCATTTCCATATTCAGGCACGTTGAGGTGGCAGTAAACAAATGACTCTTCTGAGGGAATAAATGAGCATTCAATTTGTCATGTCAGGGACAGCAAATTCCAAACCAGGCAACAGAGCAATGGCATTAGAACGTTTATAATAAAAAATGTGGATCACAGGCATACCGAGATATTACAACAATATGCCCGACGCCTGAGATATTTAAACTGAAAATACAGTTACATGAATTTTCAGTCAAGCTTTTAAAAAACTCCTTATCTTGTCTGCCAGCGTGGCCTGGGTTATGTTAATAAACTCATCTTTGGTAATATTCTTATCCAATCAGTGTGGCGCCAGAGGCGGAGGGCAGAGGGAGTCATGGGTAATCTTCGGTTGGGTTTGATCTGTTGAACACCCGTGAAAGCGGCCTCCCCTCGCGTCCGGCAGGGCTCGGACCCCCTTGGAGGCAGTATTTACATGGTAATTAAGGCACACTAGTGGTCTCTATCTGGCACTGGGTCTCCCACACTATTGATCAGCCGCGGCCTTTCTGCATGACCAAACAGGCATGAAGCGCCTATTCAGAATTTAAAAAAAATTACAGCATGTCAAGAGCCAGGATTTGCTGGCCACTTCGTCACCCTGAGCTATTTAACATAACCATTCAAGCTAAAATTAATCAGGTGAGTGAGTGTGCAAGAAAGAGAGAGACAGAGGGAGAGAGCAAATGAATGGAAGCGAGCGAGTAAGCGTGTATTAAGCATGACTCTATTATATCTATTCAGTCTCAAGGCCGCTTTTTCATGTTTTTAATGGTGGCAACCTGCTGCCACTCCAGAACCGAAGCTTTCTCCTGCACTTTAGCTCTCGGATTCCTTTCTGCTGCTGCTCCAGCTTTGTTTAAAACCTGCATCCTTACGGAGAAACTGAAAGGGAAAAGGGGCATGGTAAATGGCACTTGTCCCCGCGAACAAAGCACTCAAAAATAAAATGGCTTTTAATTCTAGTGAGAGGAATTGAAAGCAGTAAGTGTATTTAATGTCTAAACACATATTGGGTGAGCCAGTAGAGAAATGCTTGGACAGATAGAACATACGCTGAACCCTTATAAACCAAGGACAAGGTCCTTGCATCTCCAGTCCAAGATGTGTCTTGAATTTTGAAGTTGAGTGCTAAATCAAACATATGAGAGAGAGTGGGCACATGCTGGAGAGAGTGGGGAATCAAGATAACAAGATTAGTTACTGTAGATCTGGAGATTCGAGGACCTTGTCATCGGTTCATTAAGTTCCAAACTTGGATTTAGAAGATAAGATAACCCTTTATTAGTCTCACAATTGGGAACTCTGCATTGTTATGGCAGCAAAGTGGACAGAACAAAAGAAGACGAAAGTAAATGCAGCATAACAAATAGGATAAAATCTATAAAAATGAAATGAGGTCCTTGGAAATGCAAGGGCATCATGCTTGGTTCATAAGAGTTCTTGCTCAAACATGCCAACCTATGTCTGTCCCAGGGTTCCACTATCTGGACTCTCGATAAGTGTTTAGCTATTAAATACTCTTCTGATCCCAGGACTATGTCCTTGCATCTCCAATCCAAGTTTTGAATTTTCTCAAAGTTGAGTCCTCTGCCCTAAAATCAGGGTGGTGAGGGTTTGTATTTCCAACTGATGCCTGAGAGAGTGGGGAACCAAGGTAACGAGATTAGTTACTGTGGATTTGGAGCTCGAACATTTCATTTTGGTGGAGGTTCGTTGTGCGTTTGATCACCTAACACACGATTACGTTTTCCGCGTGCGGATTAGTTTTCCGGCGAGGGGCCTTGTACGCTAGGTGTGTCTTGGCGCACTAAGAGGCTTAGCGGAGAATGTGCTCTGTATAATAGCTTTAGTTTTCCCCAGCGTTTTACGACGGGGGCAGAGAGAAAAAATCTGATTTTTTTCTTCAGAGTTTGTCACACGCGCCGTGATTTGTCGTACACGCTCAAATCCGCAGTGGATGTAATACGCTCACGTCTGGTCTTAAACCTCTTAGAGTTTTACTTTGGCTGCATGGGGTTCGATGCCTTTGAACTTAGCAGACATGCTAGTTAGCCTTGGATCACGGCGAGAGACGCCTATCCTCTCTATCTCACATCTGTGAACTGCTCTGGATTCATCGCTTTGGCTGGGCTTGTCCCGGTTGCTGTGGTACACTGTGATAGGCACGGAATAATAGACTGTTGTGTATGGAGCAATGATGTGAGCACACACTCATACCTCTCTCTCCCCCATTTACTGTGGCTACCCTGCTGGCTCAGCATAAATAACAATGGTCCGGCTCTAAAAGCAAACTCTATGCATTGGTAATCAGACTCTCTTTCACAACATGCTCAAGCTTAGCATGCAGCACACCCATCGCCAGGTAAGGCTTTATTCACCATGTGCCCATTAGTCCTGTAATTATGATGGTCTCATAGCGAAACCCAGAAGCTGCAATGATAATCATTATCCCTGCTGCAGCCATCCACCATCTCTGCAACCCACTATTTAGGATTCCAGGAATAGAAGAGATTTTCCCTACTGCTTCTTTACTGGTTTATTGTGGTATTAAACATGTTCCTATCTCAGGGCTATCTCATATCTGTGATATTTGCATGTAGCTTCATCTAGTCCCAAACACCAGACCTTTAATAAGCACCAAGAAGGATGGAGTCCTTTAATGGAAGCTGGAGTGTATATAATGCATGAAGATATAACATGAAGATATAACGCTGTTGTAACTGCGGCCACAGACCATGCAGTTGAATGACAATGTCTTGCATCTTGAAAAAATCAGTGTAAAAGCTTCCAGTGAATGGGTTTTAAAGAAACAACCTTGCAAAGATGCTTGCATGTTTTTTTGATTGGGCTAAGGCCTCCCTGTCTTTCGAAGAATTAAGAGTGTTAATTTTTGGAATCTACATTGTTTTCTTTGATTTTTATAGATCAGAAAATGGTGATTATTTTAAGAAAAACAACAGTAACATCAACAGGGCATAACAGAAATATCAGCTTGGAAAGAGGGGGTGATTTACCTCTAGCCCAAGATGTAAAATCACATAGGTTGTCTATGATAGCTCAAATCAATATCCAGTACATCAGAGGCCTTAGTGTGCAGACTTAACCACTGAAAAGTAGAGTCTATAGTCAGTATCATAGACCGAACTAGTCTGGAGGACAGAAGTGTCTAGTTAGGAACAGTTTTCAAATAAGGTCTTGTAGAATGTGAGCTATCGAGGTGTTATTAGCTAGTTTTTGACATGTTAGCCATCCCATTCATATTCAGACAAGTGGTCATATTGTTTAACATTAAAAGTTTAGTAGAGTAATACATCCAAGCCAACTAGTTTGAGAACTGTTGAATGTACACATATGCACATACTAACCACACATTGGCCACCGTTATCAGTCCATTTCTGAGAATGTAACTGAAACGCTTACATGTATGCTGGATTTCTACACAGTCTTGATAGTGGTACATTTAGTATGACATTACTTTAAGCATTTTTCTTGTTATTACATTTTGGGGCTAATCATCCAACATTCAGCACTGAAAATCCTAAATGATGACATAAAAATACAAGTTAAAGGGGACATATTATGTAAAAACTTAACTTTTTAAAAAACATATTATAACAGGTCTATGGGCTACAAAACATGTTCATGAAGTTCTTTGCACAAAATCGCTCTCCAGCTCTATTCCTAACATTTCCAGTCCCTTTCATAACAAGCCTTTCAGGGCTCTATCCCTTTCATGCAAATAAGCTGTTGCTGGCCTCACCCCACCCATCCCATACTCCACCCACCCAATATGCTGCTTGTTTGACACATGCGAAATGAAACAAAACAAACAAGCTAGTTCACACTTTAGTTCGCAGTCATTATTTGAAAGTACTAAAATCTACCTCATCTACAGATCCTCCACGATGCTGAAGATAGCTCCTCATTCGAATTTTCTGTTCCACTTTAAATACTTAAGGTGGAACTTTTTAAGGTGGAACGAAACCGACTGTTGCTGGGACATGGCCAACAAAAATTAAATGAAAGCCATGCAGGTCTTCGGTTTTCTTTGTCTGGGAGAAAGTGTAGGGATGTGTGCAGTTCTTTGCAGTTGACAACACAACACTTCACATGTGAAGTGTCTCTGCCTATAGCCAAAGCGCTCGACTTATCCGTGCTTGTAAAACTGGCAGACAAAATGGCGGATCTTCAACTAATCTAGTGGGTGGGGTCTTGACACAGGGCCATCCAGGCCATCCGTCCAAACGGCTCATTTTGAAAGGGCCTGAAACTGTGAAGAATAAAGCTGGTGATATCTCTTTATGTGAGAGTGATTTTGTGCAATGAACATGTTTTGCAGCCCATAGACCAAAGTGCATTTTGCATAATCTCCCCTTTAATTGATATTCAGTACAATCAGAAGTGTTTCAACTTTATACTTAGAGATTTGTGTTCATTTTGTACTTTTTAATATAAATCAATCAGTAACTAAATCATACTAAACTCCAAGCAGTTGATGCACCATCTGATGGATGAAGTAAGTGGTATTAAGACCTGTGCAACTATTGAGCAAATGATGCTGCCAAGCTGTTTTGTTACACTTCTTTATAAACTCTTTATTGAATATGAATCGTCCTGTCATATGCATTCATAACTACTAGGTCATTTTATATAGCAATGACAGCTTTGTGTTGTTGTTTATGAAACCCTGTTGAACGAGTCAAACGAGTGACACCGGTGAAGGTGAACATCGTGTCACTGATGAGAAGGTACTTAGCTGCTCTGCAGTCACACAACAAAGGACAGAACTGTAAAAGCCCCCCACCGCCCACTGAAGGGTTAAATTACCATCTACAAGGTCAATAGTTGTCCCGGAGTCTGGGCTCCCCCTTGTCCTTACTTTCAGTTTTGGTTGTCTACCTCTGCCTATTTAAGCTCAGCTCAACCTGGAGCTCACTGTCAGCTCAGTGTTGTGTTTCCCCATGTTGTTGTGAGTGTATCTGTCTTGTATTTCATTCCCACTGAATTGTTGGCATTGGTTTCATTCCTACAGACTGGAGGAAGTTTGTTTGTTGTGCTCACAGGATTCTGTAAACAGCCTTCACAGCCTAAACTCTAAACTGAAGCTTCCCCATCGTAAGTCAGAGCTATGCATTTGTAAAAGTTTGTTAAAGACAAACAAATTTTAAAAACAGAAAAGAAAATTTCCCATGCCCCTCTCGCAAACCCGCAGAGTGAAGAAGAGCGACGTTATAATGACATCCATTCTCAGGCACAGGTGGTGGTACTATAGGGCAACTTATGGGCTGCTGTGCCACTCCATCAATTTTCTTTTGCTGTTGATGCCACTACTTAATCCACCAAACATATTTTTTTTTGTCTCAACTTCAGCAAGCAAGACACTAAAATGTTTCTTGTTTCCATGTGCCATTGTCTTTTAACAAAACCCTGAACAAAGCGGGTATTTATATTGATTTGCATATTCAAATATGTATAATTATTGTGCCATGACTGTGGGTTCATGCACGTGCTTACAATTTGAAGTTGATTGGGAACGCTGTTTTACATGTGGCCCCAGGTGAGAATTTCTATTGGTTCCCAATATCAGTTCCAATTTCACAAATGTGATCATAAGGATCTCCAGAAGGTCTGAGATCATCACTGATGATGCACTCGCTCCCATGTCCAAGTATCTGACGTATGAATGATGTTGAGTGGCTGGCATCAACACAACCATCTCTTAAGGTTTAAGCCAGGACATCTCGTGCCTGGGGGAAGTGGAGCAGATTATTTTCAGAAAGCCTCCTGATGAGTCGTGTATGTTTACCCTTTTAAACTGGCAGTCTAGTCACACACTAACCTGCAGGGCCTCAGGCAGATCCGCACAGAGACCAGATCGGAAACAGACAACGGAGCAGGCGACCGTCAAATCTGCTTTAGGAGGGGAAACGCTTGGTGGTGGCAATGAAGCAACAAAAAGAAGAATTTCTATTTCTTTCTCTCTCTTTCACAGTTTGTCTTTCTCTGTCTCTCTCTCTCTCTCTCTCTCAGTTTTCATTTCTCTCTCTCTCTTTCTCATTCTCTCTTTCTCTATCTCTTTTCATTTGCTATGTCTGTCTCTCTTTTTTTATCTTTCTCTCTTGATTTTTTGCTCTCCCTCCTTGTTTCTCAGTCTTACTCTCTCT
>JBBPDC010000032.1:12951182-12962419 GCA_037974485.1 Hemigrammopetersius urotaenia | reverse complement strand
TTTGTGTGTGTTTGTGTGTGTGTGTGTGTGTGTGTGTGTGTGTGTGTGTGTGTGTGTGTGTTTATGTGTGTAACCTGGGCATGTGTTCACCTGCTGTCCCCACTTTAACAGGGTGCTAATGAGCATAAGCTCAAAGCTATGGATGTTCCTGAACAGACAAATACACACATACCACAGACACACACACACACACACACACACACACACACACACACACACACACACACAAACTATTCAACTGTCTACAGATGGAACACTGGTCATTAAAAAGCAGCTCCAGCCATTTCAGTCCTAAAGGCTGATTGGCTGAGCCATGCTTAAAGCTGCTGAAAATGAATCAATATAAAAATGACTTTTTTGGAAGCTTTGTTCAAACTCATACTTTTGTTTGATAGATGTTTCAGCGATCATGGTTTGATATACTTGATATTTTCATCAAAGTAAGACTGAGAACCTCCTATTATATTTGTTTTCAAACTTTTTCTTCTCTTCTTGCAGTTTTACTATTTGCACACACTAAAAGTGGAACAACACTATCTGCATAATATTTAGAGCGAAATTTAATGGTGATTGTGTTCAGTTTTTTTGAAAGGGGCTGCAGTTTGTCTCTTATTTAACATTGTAAACAATCCAGTAATGTCAAATATCTTAATTAATATTACATTGATTCTCTATTATGCACATTTCTGCAATACATCTCACAACACACACACACATACACACACGTGTATACTGTGTATACTGATATTCATCCCCCTTGGTATTTGTCGTGGTTTTTCACATTGGAACCTGGAAGTAATGGATTATCTTTTAGATTTTTATGCATGGACAAGCCCAAATTGTTGAAGTGGAATAAAATGTTAAATAAAATACATATAAAAAATGAAATATATTTAAAATACATAAAACGTTTTAGAACACCCCAAGTTTCCTGCTGTTTTGTATTGAAGTTCAAGCAGTTCAGTGTGTCATTGTGAATTCCGCAGAAGGTCCTTCCCAACTATACTATTCATGCTATTCATTGAACTTGAACTGTTTGAAGTTTAATTTAAAAAAGCTTGAAACACTGGGGTGTTCTAAACCGGTAGTGTATATGTATTCATCCCTTTTTGGATGTGAAAATAAAATCTGGTCCAACCAATTAACTTCAGATGCATAATTACTTGATTAGGTTCTGTCTGTGTGCAATCAAAGTGTCATATGATGTCTGTACAAACAGGCCTGTTTTGAAAGACCCTGCAACATTTCTAATTAAGTAACATGAAGACCAAGGGACTCTCTAAACAGGTCAGAGACAAAGTTGTAGGGAAGTAAAGCTCAGTATAGGGTAATAAAAAAAAAGGTTTCCAAAACTTATTAAATCCATTATAACAGTATTTAAATAATATGGCATCACAACAAACCGGACAAGCAAACTCACAGATTGGGCAGGGAAGGCATTAAACAACAAAGACACCAAAGATGCACAGCAGAGATGGTAGTATCTGTCCACTGGATTACTTTAATTCATACATTCCACAGAGTAGGGCTTCATGGAAGAGTGGCCAGACAAGAGTAAACACATTTGGTGTTTGGTGTCCAACAGCATGTGGCCGACTCCCCAAACACATGGAATAAGGTTATCTGGTCAGATAGGACAACATTTTTTGGCCATCATGTGAAATACTTACTGTCACCCGAAGAACATGATTCCCAGAGTGAAGCATGCTGAAAAAGTGAAAGTGAAATTCTGTCTTTACGTGAACATACCACAGCACACAATGTGAACAGCACAAAATTCAACCTCTGCATTTAACCCATTCACCAAGTGAAGCAGGGGGCAGCCAGGAACACAGCGCCCGGGGAGCAGTGTGTGAGGACAGTACCTTGCTTAGGGTACCTCAGTGGTGCCTAGCGGTCTTGGGAATCAAACCCGGACTCTCTGATCGCAGGGAATGCCCTAACCACTAGGCTACCAGCTATCCCGAAAAGAGCCAGAAAAACAGCCTTGGTGGCAATGGGGATGTTTTGATTGGCAGGGGCATGAAAACTGGTTCCAATTCATGAAAAGATGGATTGTACTAAATAATGGGCAATTTTTAAGAAAACCTTGTTTCAGTCTCCAGAGATTTGAGCCTGGGATGAAGGTTGCAACAAAAGGTGGCCCTAAAAATTATTAACTTTAAACTTTTTGAACTCCATGAACACATTTTACATTCATTTTTGTAATCTTTAGTCTCAGACTCATAACTCGCGAGAGGAGTAACACATATCACTCAAATCTAGAAGTGTCATGGCAGGCCGAGGGCGGAAAGACACAGCAGCAGCGTAAGTTTCAAAGAGACTATGTTGATTAACAGAAAGTACACACAAAGTCCAACTCAAATCTAGTTACACAACTACGAGGGGGACCTTCACTCCTCTGGATCTCCTTGGCTCTGAACAGACCTTTTCTCCGATCGGGGCCTCCGTACGAGTTCACTTTCAATTCGTAATGTCCTCTCTTTCTATCCACCTCAACCCCCGTAAGGATTGCAGATCTTACCACATGTGAGCTAGAGGCGTAGATTCAGCTCCTGGATAGAAGATAGACAAGAGAGAGAGAAAGAGAGAGGGAAGGAAGGAGATGCCACTCATCTTCCACCGTGCTTCCCTTCCGTTCGTCGTGGAACCCGACTTTCAACAGTCCAGAAGGCTTTTCCTGAACGAGACAGTCTCACAGAAATAGTCACGAGCACACTCACATCAGACTCTGACCCGCTTCTTCCACAGACCGCAGGGTGATACGTTTTCTCTGTCGCTGAGCGCGAGCACTAAACTGAATACATTTACAACCCAAGTGAACTTCACCTTCCCTCCAGCACGCATTCCAAAAACCCCTGAATACTTTGGTGTTACGTCTTGGGTAAGTTCATGGGTGACCACGCACCGTTCCTCTGGAACAACCAGGCTTTAACCTCACACCTGGCCAACCCCTGTGCATCAGACTAAACTCAAAACTGCCACAGCTGAGCGTGATCATTAGGTGCCACCTGGTTCTCGTTCAGCTTCCACCTGACACCTAACGATCACGCACAAACTCACTCTCCTACTAAACTAAGTTAACCTTGAGGCTGCCTCTAATGGAACTGAACTGAAACTATAAACCCCTGTTGAACGTGCACCAAACCAACTTAAATAAACTTAAAGGCTGCCTCTAACGGCAGCCACCCTGAGGTGTCACAAGAAGACTAGAATTTGCTTATAAAATGATAATATCAAGATTTTACTTGTTAGTATACCATGAAATAATTATGTAAATAATTAGCCCTGGGTCTTTTGAAAAAAAAAATCAACACGAGGCATGAATGGCTGGCTTATGGAGTTATAGCCCAATAGATAAAGGGATGTAAAAACGCTCATAAATGGCCCAGAGTTCAAAAGGGTGTCATGTCCTGCAGTGTGCTCTTGTTTTGTTAGCAATTGTGTCTCTACTCATCTTCGATTATCATTGGAATTATGTGGAAGGGTGTGAATTATCAAGTTTTTTTTTTTAAAGATTATGCACCTTCGAGGAGGTGGCCATGTTCTGTAACCAAATGATGCTAAAAGATGCATCAAAACAAGGCTGGGAAACACAGCCAACCCTTAAAAAAACTAAACCATTATTACTTCAGGTGGAGAACATTTTGTCTTGGAAATACACACACACACACACACACACACACACACACACACACACAGCCACCAGAGGTAGGGTGAAGTGCACGGCCCAGTGGAGTGAGCTCTGCAGGGACAGAAGATGATAACAGTGCACTGAAAGGTTAGATGTTGTTCCCGTGTTTCTATTGTTCGTTTGCTCTCTTCTCTTTCTCTCTCTCTGTGGTTCGAGTGTGAGCCGTGAGCTCAGGGGAGCGACTCCGGGGGTGAATAACTGGAGCCATTCTCTCTCTCTCTCTCTCTCTCTCTCTTTCATTGTTAACATGCTCGCTTGGGTTTGCATTCCTGAGATTTTGCTCGACATGTCATCAGCTCTTGAAATGCGTCCAACATCTACCTATTAAAATCAACCACTTCTTTTATCCTCTCATTATTAGAGGAGTAAAAAGCCCAGAGCTTGTTTTCAAATCCCGCTGCTTAGTGATCAAAGCCTAGTCCAGTTAAAAAGAAAAAAGGAGAGACAAAAAAGAGAAAAAAGTCTACAAGGAATCAAACACGACCCGTTCTGTTAGTATAGTGTTTCTGAACAATTGCTTTATTCAAAAATTTGCTTAAACTTTTCTTTTTTTTGTTTTTTTGATGGGGTTCTTCAAACAGAGATGTAATTTCAGTTCGACTGCTAAGCAAACTCCAGAGCAGTTAAAACACAAATACACACACACACACACACAGGCACTCTATTCATCTTTTTGATTTGAAAGGTTTCGGAGATGGCTGTATATCATCTTGTTGGATTTTCAATAACCGCTCTCAGGGGTGTGTACGACGGACAGAAACTGAATTAAAAACACGGGACTTAATCAGCAATGAATGGTCGGGCTTCACCTGTCCTTGAGCTTTTTTTTTCGTTTCCTTTTTTTTCCCTTTTAACTGTCTTTAGCTGCTCTCTTTTACAGGTGACATTACAGGAGTACACTTTCATGTGCACATTTAAATTGTCTACACTCTTTAAAAATGTGTATAATTTTTCTTAGGTCTGGATTAATCATCTGAATAACACGTTTTTTAATCTGCATAATGTAATCTAATTTAATGTAAAATGTTCCACTCAAAAGAAACTTAACAGGTGATAATTGTTCAAAGTGATGATGATAGGAACCAGAAAAGTCCCGGTTTGAGATCTTGACACCAAGTTCAATTGGCCACCCACCACAATGTATATATGTCACTGACAGTTGATATCTGTATAATAAACAATTTCATTTTATGACTGAATTGTGCAGGAATTTGATTAAACAAAATTATTCTACATAATTTTGGAGTTGAATTTGTGTCCATTCAGTTAAAAGAGCATATATTGGACAAGCAGGCCTAACACAGTTCATCCCAGAAGTGTTCGGTTGGGTTGTGTCATGGTGGAACTGGTAAGGCTCTTATTTAAACTGCTGCCACAATGTTTGAAGTATGTAATTGGGTAAAATTTGTTTGTATGCTGTATCCTTTGCATTACCCTAAAGGGACAAACCCAAATCACAATAAACAGCTAGAGCCTATTATACCTCCTCCACCAAACTTTAATGCGTTGTTCATCCATCATACTGCCAGATAGTGAGGCCTGAACACATTTCCACTGCTCCAGACTCCAGTGTTGTCCTTTAAACCATTCTTTACACCATTCTTGGCACTGAGCCTAGTGACCTTAGGCTTGTCTGCAGCTTGCAGGCAATGTAAGCCAATTTCATGAAGTCCTTCATAAAGTTCTTGCGCTGATGTTTCTTCCAAAAGTGGTAGAAAGTCCTTATGTATATCAGTGTAATCCCTGTATTACTGTCTTCTAGTACCCATAAAATACCTGGTTTGGCTCCATCAATACTTCATTCCATTAAATCAGGTGCTGATGAAATTTCACAGCTCCATGCAATGGCTGGAGGCATATGAATATATTAAAATACTATTCTGACACTGACAGTGGCTTTAAACAATAGCTAATTGTCATATTCAAACTCACTGTGTTTTGTTTATTACAAGCTTTTCATTCAAAAATGTCTGAGCATGTTGGATTCACACCATTTAGCATACAATGCTAATGTATTATTAACAATATCAGATGTTGCCAAATGCTGGCAAGCTTTTAGAAGCTGATCATGTATTTTCCCACTGCCTCTGCATAATCAGAACACCAGACAGCATTCCTATTTATAGAAATGCAGCTTTTTACAATGAATATGTTAAAACTAGTACCGTAGTCAAGATTTTGTAAACACCTGTGTATACGTAAATTCTTCTGAAATGAAGCGTATTAAATGGAGGTGGTTTACAATATTCTTGGAGGGTTACTTTAAATGTTGGAACATTGCTGCGAAAATTTTATTGCAGCCATGGGTCAGAAACGGATGTGGGATTTGTTCTTTTTTTACAAATGAGACTCCAACTCATTTCAAAAGTATGGATGGAGCTCTGTCTCACACAAGAACACAGTTCCACTGCTCCATGGCCTAATGTTGAGGGGCTATATAATCCTTCAGCTGAGGCTTGACACTGGCCATTGTGGCCTTAGGCTCATGTGTGTCTGCTCCAGAGCACCTCATTCTGTTAGAAATGCTTTCCTATTATCCAGTCTATGTATTAATATTGAAAACATCATAAATGAGACATTCTTGCACTTGTCAGATCTCTAAAACATTTAGAGATCTAACAGTAATCAGGGCTGTTATTAGACCGTAGGAGTGTGTGTCAATGGGAATTTACATGCTTTTGACCATGAGATGTCTGTGTGTGTGTGTGTGTGTGTGTGTGTGTGTGTGTGTGTGTGTGTGTGTGTGTGTGTGTCTCAAGCCTGTTTTTCCATGTTCTTAATGGTTGCGACCTCCAGACCCTCCAGAATCAAGGCTGTCTCCTGCACTTTACCTCATGATTTCCTTTCTGCTAATGTACCAGGTCTGTGTAAAACCTGCATCCTCACAGAGTCCCTGAATAGAAAACATACACGGTAAAGGGCACTTGTCCCTGCTAATAAAAAAAAACAATAAAAAGTAATAATAAAAAGGCTTTTAATTCTTGTGAGAGGAAAAGCTTCCCTCATGGGTCTCCACTAGTCAGGAAAAAATTCCCATGTGGTTGCATTTTATCTTATTTTTTTCTCCTTCCCCTCATCTTCCCTTCTTCTTCTTCTTCTTCTTCTGCCCATCCTCCTCTTTTTCTTCTTGTTCTTCTTCTCCTTCTTCTTGTTCTACTTGTTCTTGTTTTTTTTGTCGTTCTTGTTCTACTTGTTCTTGTTCTTTGTTGTTTTTCTTCCCATGTATCATCATCTGTGTACTATATGTAAATACTAAACATCTGCAGTACAGAAAAGTTCCTGTAGTATTATAGCAATATACTCTATAATACCAGGAATCTAATGAGTGGGTGGTAGTTGTTAACAGCCTGGAGAAGGACAAAATGATGTCACAAATTATTAACTGAGTGATGGCAATGAAGAATCCTCTTGCATCTCAAAAGAACCAAGAGCATTCTGGAGGATCTGGAGATACTTAAGCTTCAGTAAAGGTCCTTCATATTCATCCCATTTGTAAAAACATTCTACTGAAGGACCATTATTTCAGTGATTCCTTTGGGAGCCAGATATGGCTCTTTAGTGGCATCACATCTTTTCTGGCACCACTAGCAAAACAGGTTTTCCAGCAAAAAAAAAAAATATATATATATAATGATAACAATAATAAGTGTCGAAATGCTTTAAGAGGAACGCTGATGCCTCTTAGTGAAGCATGGACCTAAAATCTGTCTTTATAATGCCTTTGTTTCACAACTAAAAAAGGGAGGAAAGTGTAACATTAATAATGTCCTGCATTTCTCTCTGAGAATCTCTCTGAGAATCAGACGTATGCTCGACTATTTATTACAGAAAAAAGGCCCACCATGGGAGCTATTATAGCCCCAGTAACATGTACCACGGGGCTTCTTTAATG
This sequence comes from Hemigrammopetersius urotaenia, assembly GCA_037974485.1. Classification (NCBI taxonomy): domain Eukaryota; kingdom Metazoa; phylum Chordata; class Actinopteri; order Characiformes; family Alestidae; genus Hemigrammopetersius; species Hemigrammopetersius urotaenia. Next base: position 12,954,833 of record JBBPDC010000032.1, on the reverse strand, counting down.
CACTCTCCACCATGTCGGCTGTCTCATGAAACAATTCTCTCTTTTGTTTATTAGACAGGGCTCTAATATAGCGCATATGTGGTTGTGCATTTCAATAGATCTTGATAGTAGGACAGAATGGGTAGAGGTCAGAGAAGCTCACAGGCCAGATCTGGACCATTGGCTGCAAAAATTGTAGATCCTGTCTCTGTTGTTTGATTTGTACGGAGAATGTTGGAAACTAAAATGTGTGGTCTTCTATTAATTTTACTGTTAATAATGTGGTCCATTATGTTCCATTTTGCACTAGCAATGGGCTCAGCCTGTTATTCAGAAAGCAAAGTCAAATTTCTGGCAACCCAGCAACCACTGTTTTTCACATTTCAGTCCTCAAATCATTTTTCCTTTACTCTGTATTGCCCTGACTGGTCTGATGCAGCCTGTTCAAGTATGTCTGTCAACACTGTGATCATCTCTCAGTCATCTTCTTTTTAAGCCGCTCTCTGTAGACACTCCATACTGAGTCTTCATAGAGCAGGCTGAAAACTGAAGAGTGTTCTGTACTCTTAGGCTCCTGAGAAAATAGCATTTAAAAACCGTTTAGATGATAATTGGGTGTTTTTCCCCATTAATATTTGTAAATATACTAAATGAAACTTAAAAGAATAAATACAATATCATTCTACAGCAAATAGTAATGTTATGCATGTCAGTATATCATTGTGTTCTTGTGGAAGTCCAGCATTACTGTTTCCTCAGAAACCTGGTTTGACTCGATAATGCCTTCATTAAATTAAATCAGGAGCTGCTGATGGAGTTCCACAAACGGCTGGAGGAACCGAGGAGGAATCTGGACCCGAACCTGTGTTCTCCTCACCAGTTCACACAATATCAATTACTTTTATGAACAAAACAAACCTGGATACTTTTTACTGTTTTCTTGTTTGTTTGCATTTATTCTAACTTTACTGGCAGATGCTTTCCTGTGCAGTGCTTCCCCAACAACAAACCTTGGATTACTCCAGAAATCAAGGCCGTCCTCAAGCAGAATAGGAGGGCCTTCAAATCAGGAGACAAGGAGGAGTTTAAAGGGAGCAAGGAGAACTGAAAGGACTGATCAAGGATGGGAAGGACAGCTACGGGAAAACCAGCTTCAGCAGAACAATGTTAGCGAAGCTCTCTGCCGGTGGGGGATGTGAGGTGGGCAAATGAATTGAATCACTTCTTCAACAGGTTTAATTCATCTTGGATGCAGTCTCTAACTTTTGCTACAGATACCCCCACCTCTGTTCCACCTCAGACACCTTAGTCACTTCACACCTCCTCCACACACTCTGCTCATGCCCCCAGCACACGGCACCAGCCTGTCTCTTTCCAAGTTAGGAGGGAACTGAAGAGGATCAAAGCCAGAAAGGCACTGGGTCCAGAAGGTATAAGCTTAAGGGTTGTCAATTTCTGCGCAGATCAACTGTGTGGGGTGATGGACTTCATCTTCAAACTGAGCCTGAAGCTGGGAAGAGTTCCACAGCTCTGGAAAACCTCTTGTGTGGTACCAGTGCCGAAGATTTCACATACCAAGAACCAGCTACAGGCCAGTGACTCTGACATCAACACCTGATGAAGACCCTGAGCAACTTATCCTGGCTCAGCCTCAGCCCCTGGTGAGCTCATCACTGGACCAACTTCAGTTTGCCTACCAGCCTGGCATTGGGTTGGATGATGCTGTTATCTACCTCTTAGATCATGCTTCCCACAATCCTAAAGGACAAGCTGGAGAACACAGGAGTGGACTAGTGACTACCTCACTAACCAACCACAGTATGTGAGAACTCAGGGCTGTGTGTCGGACAGAGTCCTCTGCAGTACGGGGGCCCCACAGGGAATGGTTTTGGCACCGTTCCTCTTTACCATCTACACTGCAGGCTTCTCTCACAACTTCACCAACTGCTTTCTGCAGAAGTTCTCTGACAACTCTATTATAGTTGGCCTCATCACTGATGGAGATGACAGGGGGCTGTACCTGCTGCATCTTTTACGGTGTGTTCTGCTTGGGCCACAGCATCTCTGCTGGGGACAGGAAGAGACTGAACAGGCTGATCCGGAGGGCCGGCTCTGTTCTAAGATGCCCTCTGGACCCAGTGGGTGGTGGTGAGTGGCATGAGAATGGTGGCTAAACTGTAACCCCTGCTGGATAACATCTCCCACTCCATGCAGGATACTCTGACTGCACTGAGCAGCTCCTTCAGTGGCAGGCTGTGGCACCCACGGTGTGGAAAGGAGAGATTCCACAGGTCTTTCCTTCCAACTGCTGTCTGACTCCACAACAAAGACCTTGTAGATGGCCGCACACACATCCAGTATTCCATGGTAGTTTCTCTTATGTGCAATGTTATTTGAGTGCAATTTTTCTGATGCAACATAAGCAATTAATTTGGGTGGAACTTTCACTACTGGTCAAAATGTGCATTTTTAAAATGTGCAATTATTCTGGTGCATTTCTACTGTTATTGTCAATGCCTGTCACATTGTGTACCTGTGTGTGTGTGTGTGTGTGTGTGTGTGTGTGTGTGTGTGTGTGTGTGTGTGTGTGTGTGTGTGTGTGTGTGTTTGTGACTATCTACAATGTTCTTACATTTACTTATACACTACCTGTCAAACGTTTGGACACACCTTCTCATTAAGTGTTTTGTTTTTTTTATTTTTATTATTTTCTAAATTGTAGACAAACAAAATGATAATTATGCAGTAAACATAAAAAGAGTTAAACAAACCAGAATATGCTTTGTCATAAGGTAATGATGTTTTTTACTTAGTTAAGTGGTCCTTGCCGTAATGTGCAGTAGAACCATAGTGGAACAGGATCACTGTGTACCACCCCGACAATCACAACTGATGATCCCGAACACATCGAGAAGGCAAGAAATTCCACTAATGAACTCTTGACGAAGAACACCTGTTAATTAAACACCATTCCAGGTCGATTCCTCATTAATTTGATTGAAAAAATGCCAAGAGTGTGCAAAGCGGTCATCAGAGCAATAGGTGATGTTTTCAATATGAATCTACAATGCAGCCAAAAATAAAAACAAAGGAAACAGTTGAATGAGAAGTTGTGTCCAAACTTGCCTAAGTCAACATATAGTTTACATATATGAATGTAATTTACAATACAGGGGTCCATATACTAGATTGTATACTGTACACTTTATACTGTACAGTTTCTAATATTTTTTTTATATTTTCTTGGGTTTTTTTGCTGCACTTTTCTTTGTTCTGTCCTCTTTCTACCATGACAAAGCAAAATTCCCACATGTTGGGTTAATAAAGGTTTATCTTATCTTATTTTAGAAAGACACTATCATACACTGAGAAAAATGTATTTAAGCAATTTGCATTCCTTATGTTGTTTAAGCTTATGCAAGCCACTATTTGCCACTATTTTTCTTTTACTACCGACTGAGACATGGCTGGACTATGGCTCTAAAGTCAGTGACGTATCTAGAACTGGCTGAAGCCTGGTTAGTCTATGACCCAACAGTCACTGACTTACCTAGATCTACACTGCCCTCCATAATTATTGGCACCCCCGGGTTAAGTGTTCTTTAGCTTCTAATAAATTCAGTTTTGTTCTAAATAATATAGGACCACAATGAAAAAAGAGGAAAATCCAAC
>JBBPDC010000032.1:12915006-12927481 GCA_037974485.1 Hemigrammopetersius urotaenia | reverse complement strand
GAGACTGCTACCAGTTCTGACTGTGTCAGCACCAGTGATCTCCTGTGAACTTCTGAACCACATGTACTTCCAGGTCCAGGATAGTTCTGGACTTTCACAATCCAGCCTCACTGTTTCACCAGTGAACACGTTGTCCCATTGTGAACTCAGAATTACTTTTGGTTGCAGTGGGGCTAAAGGGTAGGAAAGAATAATGAATTTTCAGTAGCTTCCTTCACTAATAAGAGTAACTCTCTTTTTTTTGCCAAACGTAGAATTAAACCAGGAAGGCAAAGAACAGAAGCAGTTGTATTTTTTTCTGGGATAAAATGAAAATTAGATGAAATTTCACATTTCACATTTTTTCTCTGTGACGTCTAGTCAGCGGCCACAGGGGGCGCTGGGTTTTAAGTTTAGGTTTTGGTTATGTTGTTAGACTCTTATTTTGGTATCCTGAGTACACCAGCTGGGTAATAGCCATGAGATAGGTTCCAGCTGCTGGAAGGAAAAGATGGAAGCCTGCCTCTGTACCTGTTTTCAGTGGGAAAAAGCACGGTGACGTGACAGATGGACCAACCAAACCAAAACAGGCAGAGCGGGCTATGAGCCCACAGGCTGGAGCTCCGCCCCGAAGGACCTGGTCCTAGTGGTCGGGACTGCAGCGCTGCTGAAGAGTGGAATCGGGAGAGAGGTATGCTGGACCCAGCTCGAGGGAGAGCCGCCGAGGCAAAGTCGGTGAACAACCCGAGAGCTATTGAACGGTGGTGAATCAGAGGTAAGGGCGTCAGAGGAAAGGGTTGCTGGTGGGACGGGTGGATTGACGGATCCCCAATTGTGAAACTGGAGCGCATTGTGGATCCCCATGTCTCTGACTCGACCGCGGATGGGCTCCCATGTTGGCTAACTTACAGGCTAGATGGGAGATCCGTGGTTCGACGACAGCAGAGACGTGGGGATTCACGTTGCATCCGTCGCCCGCCTGGTCACCAGCGGCCTGGGCAGCCTGGGACTTCCTCCGTCACTTCGACGCTCCGGCTCGTCCCCGACTCACCTATAGAGACAGTGAGCCTCACTCCCAGCCTGTGGCGTCAAGGCTGGGGAGTGGTGGAGCGGTCGTGGGGAAACAGCCAGCCCCCGCAACACAACGACACTCCCACTCACAAGGAACACGGCCAACGCGGAGCAAGAGAGCACGGCCAGCACTGAGCAAGAGAGCACGGCCGGCATGGAGAGTGCAAGTGCGGCCGGCGCAAAACCAGAGAGAATGGCCAAAAAATGGGATCCGTGCCTGCGCCCCGTCCAGACCCAAAAGAGACCAGCTGCCCATCCCTGAGCAGCCACCCATGCCAGCGCCACGGCTAAAGTCCCCAGCTACCAGCCTAGCAACAAGAAGCACAGGTAGCTTAGCGGTTAGCCTAGATTGGGAGATAGTAGACTGTAGGGGATAGCAGGACTTCCTAGGCCCTTTGGATGAGGTACAGGGCAAGCTAGCGGAGCCCCTCATTCCCCTACCAGGGTCAGGTACATCTCCCACTAGGGCGGAAGCCCCTGATAGCCACATAGCTCCAGGACTAGCCTGGTTAGCAGGGTTTCTGGGGGTTTAGCTTACGCTGTTAGCTTGGCAAGTAGGCCCATGGCCCACGTGAAGCCGGTAGATGGGTCAGGGGAGGCTGGTAATGGGGGACCATCACCCTTAGGGAGGGGAGCCCTCCTAGTGTTTTTTTGGGGGTGGGTAAGTGGGTCACTGAGGACGACAGGGGGAGACCAGGGGTAGATAGGTCCACTGGAGGCCTCGGGGAGAGTCAGGAGTCACACAGGGTTACACTGCAGGGCCAAGAAGAGGCCCGTGGAAAGGCCTTCCCTCGGGGATGCATCAGAGGGCTCAAGGAGAGCCAGGAGGAGGCCCGTGTAGAGGGTGTCACACGGGGATGCACCGGAGGGCTCGAGGAGAGCCACGAGGAGGCCCGCGGAGAGGGCTTCAGGCTGGGGTGCACCAGAGGGCTCTAGGAGAGCCACGAGGAGGTCCGTGGAAAGACCTGCAAGCCACTGTGCACTGGTGGCCTCACAGAGAGTCGGGAGGAGACCTGCAGAGAGGGCCACAGTATGAGGAGCACAGGAGGGCTTGCGGAGAGACTCATGGCAGGGTGCTCAAGGGGGCACCCTTGCCGGCCGAGGGTCTCCCTGGTGGTGGCACGGCCTTCACGTCCACAGAGGGGTTCCCATAAGAGGGACCCAAACCTACGGACAAAGACAGTGTCCCGGGGTTCTCACCCACGTCGTTCAGGCTGGAAAGAACCAGCCTGGACCTGGACTATGTGGGGGAACGACAAGAAGGGTGAACAGGGATGCTGTCCTGCAGAGACAGGCTGCTCGAAACTTTCCAGTGGTGTGTGTTCTCCTATCGATTAAGTGGAATGGATTCTTTCGTGAAAGATTCAAGATTCAAGATTCAAGCGCACTGGGTGAACTAATGTGTTATGTTAAATGTGGGGGGGTCCAAACAAATAATTATGAAATGTAAGTAATGAATGGCGGTGACGTGTTTCTGAAAACACAAACAAGTGTGACACAAAAATTGAAATATTACAATTCTAATCACGCAGTACAAATTCTGACAGACATACAGTAGCTCAGTGCAAGGCTGTGTACAAGGGACTAGAAGTTAATGTGCTTAAAGACAACAAATTGCAAGAAATAGACCTTGAAATTTATCATTTTTTATAGATGGCCCATTTCAAAACTATTTTCACCAGAAAATTAATGGATAACTGAGGGTTTGAGAGCTTACCCTGCACGGTTAACACAAATTCCCCGCTCCGTTCTCTTGACTGAGGTCTGTCCTGAAGCTCTGTTTGACAGCTGTAGCTTCCATGGTGACTCTCTTTCGCAGAATTGATTGAGAGACTGCTACCAGTTCTGACTGTGTCAGCACCAGTGATCTCCTGTGAACTTCTGAACCACATGTACTTCCAGGTCCTGGATGTGTCTGGACTTTCACAATTCAGCCTCACTGTTTCACCAGTGAACACTCTGTCCCATTGTGAACTCAGAATTACTTTTGGTTGAGGTGGGTCTAAAAATAGGAAAGAATAATGCAGTTTAAGCTTCCTTCATTAATAAGAGTAACTCAATTTTTTTTGCAAACTGTAGAATTAAACCAGGAAAATAAAGGACAGATGCAGTTATATTTTACTATCCAGGTTAAAATGGACATTAGGTGAAAATTCACACGTTCTCTTCATGTTTGAATGTTCCTTTTTATGCATGTAAGAGTTACTGATACATTGATACTTCAAGGGACCAGAAGTTACAATTAATGTGCTTGAAGACAACAAATTGCAAGAAATAGACCTCAACATTTTTAATTTTACAGATGGACAGATGGTCCATTTCAAAACTATTTTCACCAGAAAAAATCATTAACAACAGAGGGTTTGAGAACTTACCCAGTACGGTCAATTTAAACACATTGCTCTGTTTTGACTGTGGTCCGCCCTGAAGCTCTGTTTGACAGCTGTAGCTTCCATGGTGACTCTTTTTCGCAGAACTGATTGAGAGACTGCTACCAGTTCTGCCTGTGTCAGCACCAGTGATCTCCTGTGAATCTCTGAACCACATGTACTTCCAGGTCCTGGATGTGTCTGGACTTTCACAATTCAGCCTCACTGTTTCACCAGTGAACACTTTGTCCCATCCTACAGTCAGAATTACTTTTGGTTGCGGTGGGTCTAAAAGGTGGGAAAGAAAAATTAATTTGAATTTGCTTCCTTCATTAATAAGAGTAATTCATATTTTTTTGCAAACTGTAGAATGAATCCAGGAAAACTAAGGACAGAAGCAGTTGTATTTTATTTTCTATAAGATGAAAACTAACATCTTCCATCGTCAAGATTCAAGATTCTTTATTTGTCACATGCAGTGAAATTTATCCTGAAACACTCCTTTTCGACTGTGCAAACATTAAAAACAATTAGAATCTTATAAATTCAAAATCTGGAACACAATTAAAGTAGATAAGTATAAATGCAAGTACAATTTTACAATTTAAACATTTTTAAAAAGTGGTGCCAGCTGGAAACAGGGTTCTCCCTGTCTGATGGTGAAGGTCCTCAAACATCAGGTGCACAGTGACGCATCTCGACGTGAGCCACCCCCATCCAGACGACGGGAGATGGCCCGGGCCTATGGCCTAAGCACTGAATGGCAGAAAGAGGATGAAGCAAGTTGGCAAACTTAATGTTGGAACTCTCGCCAGCAGCAGCCCTGAGCTGGCGAACGCCCCGAAGGACCGGAAAGTGGATATTGCGTGTATCCAGGACACCAAGTGGAGAGGATCCAAGTCAAGGGATATCAACGAGGAATACAAGCCAATCTACCATGGCATCAAGTCGAACATTGATGGCGGTCAGTGAACGCCTGCTTGACTGTGTCACTGGATTCTGTCCATTAAGATCATATCCAGACCAACCACTGTGCACGTCGTATCCGGTTACGCCCCCAAACAGACTGTTCGGACGAGGAAAAAGACGAATTCTGGCAGAGTTCTTCTTGCAGCCATGAGAGGCCACTAGGCTTGTCACGATACTGAAATTTCCAACTTGATACCGATACAAAGGATGGCTCTGGATACTTAATACTATTTCCGATACTACAGGGGGAGACAAAACAAACACAGGGACTTTTCAATGAAAAATGTAAGTGTGCTCAGGGGCTGTTGCAGAGGAGAGCTGAGAGCTATAAAATGTTGCGGCGCTAGGTTTGAGCAGACAAACAAAAACTTTCTTTGTCAATGCGGCTTCGTCAAGGGGTGTGGTGAGCGTCTTTGGGTATTTTGAAAACGACTGTATAAGATAAATGTACTATTATTAATATTATTATTAGCCAACTCAGAACTTGACAGTGCATTTAAAGGCACACAGTGCTTTTTTCCCTCCGTAGAGGTTAATGGGGGAAGGTTTTGTGCGAATAACTTGGGATCACCGTGGGCTAGGGGCAAACGAGGGAACGGTATCACCGAGATCTACCAGCATGTCATGGCTCTGAAAGTCCATTTCCACCGGCCACGTTCGAGAGGTCTGGGGTAGTGTTTTTGGTGACCTGTCTTAATTTTAGTTTTTATTAGTCATGCTCAAACTCTTTTTAGTCTAGTCAAATTTCAGTCGACTAAAGGTTTGAGCATTTTAGTATTATTTTAATTACTATTTTTAGTAATGCAATTCTATTTAACCTATTTAATTCTATTTAATATATACCTAGTAGAATAGACTAAATCAAAATTTTCTTTTAGTCAAAACTATTTCACAATTCAAACCAGGTTATCTTATTATTATATAATTTGTTACCTTATAGACTCAAGAACACTGTAATTTGAATTATCAACATTTATTTTGCCAACCAAACATGTTAGAACTTAGAAGTATAATAAATAAAATAACTTCACATCAGTAAAAATTGCATATAAAATGAAAATGTGTGTGTCTATTGCCATAAAACCCACGTTTGTAGAACTGCTAAAAGTCTTGTGTGTTGGCCTGAACTTACCTAAATATTGTTTTTATTACTGAAAAAATATAGACTACACCCAGGTTTCTCAACCACTGGGCTGCGGACCACTGATGGAGCAGAAAGGCTTTTGATTGGGAGTATGAAACGAAGACAGGCCATTGGTCCCAAAAAACACTTTCTGTGCTGCTCCAGTATTGGTGGTGATGCTGTCAGAAACACACCTACCCACCCTCACCACCTGAGATCTGCCAGTGAGGAAGTCCATGTTTTTGTGCGTGTTGTGTTCTACTGGCTGTATCTTCACCTGAGTTTGTTCTGTTGCTTAACTGTTGTGCTGCTATTTTACTGTGCACTTTGACTTCCTTGTTCTAGTTTGTTACTTTGTTTGTGCGCTTTGTTTGTTTGTTGGCTGCCTTTGTCCCAGTGGGGGTTAGCTTCATTAGCTTCTTTAGCTTTCCTGGTACGTAAACTGCAATGTTTCAGACAGGAAGACCCTACAGAGGGTTGTGAGAATAGCTGAGAAGATCATTGGAGTCTCTCTCCCCTCTGTCTCAGACATTTACTCACACACTGCATCCGCAAAGCCACCAGCACCCCACACACCCCTCACACACACTCTTCTCCCTCCTCCTGCCTGGTAAAAGGTACCGTAGTATACGGGCATCCTCTACTAGAATGGGGAACAGTTTCTTCCCTCAGGCCATCAGACTCCTTAACCAGACTTTAATAACCAGTTAAAATACTCTTTTCATATCACACATTCTGTAAAACACATGACTATCTCTCTGTTTTTTATGCTGCTACAAACCACACAGACATATTTATTGCCATTTTAAATTGCCGTTTTAATTGCACAAATTTATTTATTGATGTCCTGCATTCTCTTGCACATTTGCACTCTTGCACATCTCTGCTGCTAAACTACAGTACTGGTCAAATACTGTACTTATCCTCAATGTAGCCATTGTCATTTGCACTATACATTTTCTTGTCCTGTCTCGTTTAGTGGTATCGTTGCTCTTGTTCTGTCCTGTTCTGCTCTTGTGTTGCAGCATGGTCCTGGAGGAATGTTGTTTCATTTTTACTATGTACTGTGCATATGGTAGGAATGACAATAAAATCTACTTGACTTGACTTGAATTCGATTGCCACATTTGCTCACTACCTCCACCTATTGGCTAGTTATTTTTAATAGAAGGCACAACATAATTTTCCATTAATCTACACTCTAAAGTGTTGTGGATGAAATAAAATATCTCTAAAGGTTGGCTTGTAAATTGTAAGGGTGTTTAATGGAGATGTTTGTGAGACCTCTGTTTGAAAGGGCTCCATCCTGCATTTTTTATTGCATTCTGTTTCTTTCCCTGAGGCACATTTGTAGCATTTGAGTGATTTTTATCTACCAAAAGCCATTTTTCATGCATCTTTTTATTTATTAGAATTTAACAAGCTTGGTTTAGCTACTGTATCTTCAATGCTCATAAGGATTGTATGGGTTGAGGAGTGAATAATATATTTTAAAACCTTACTGATGGTCAAAAGTCAGAGGTTTATTGTAAATTCGCAGAGGCAAACACCCTGTTCATCATACAGACAACCAAAAGCCTGTACATGGTCCCCAATAAAACAGCCATAATAAGCCAGAACTCATCTTAAAGAAATGTAAAACCAGCCAGACCTGCACTTTTCACCATAAGCACTTACACTCACTAACCACCTGAAAGCTGGAAGCTGTTTGAGGCTTTTTTTTTTTTTTGCATTGTTTCGGCACAGTCAGTTTGCTTAACACACACTTCTCCTCACACTCTTCCTGCCGCCCGGTAAATCCCCCACGAGCCGGGGCCTCAATTTGCTGATTATTGGGAGACAAAGCGCTGACTCCAGGCTTGGGTTTCCTGCCCTTTCCGATAACTTCACTTTGATGCTTTTTTTTAACTCCCCCCTCCAGTTTCGTGTCTATTCTTGGGGCTTGAACGATGACGAAGGTTTGTGTTCCAGTCAAATTGAGATAAGAAAGTCGATGTAGCTTAACCAGGCCTGGCAAAGGCAGGTGACCGAAAGACGGATGCATGTTAACTTAAACAGAATGTAGGGACCATGAATTTCCGCACAGTACAGGTTTTTTCAAAAATTGCAGATTTTCATTTTCTTTTAAAACGAAACTGTAACAATGCATGTCTTACTCCTATTAACTGCTTAACTCTGCTGAGGCAGAGTCAAATTCTTGACTGTCCTTTAACTTTAAATGCACTCGTTCACTGTTTCAGCAAAAAAAACCTATATTGCACGACATCACTATAAACACAAACAAGATAAACCTCTATTAAGTCATATCTATGAGCAAAATGTAAACTATTGCCTAATGTGACAAATGCTCATGTGTATAACCCAATTTTGGGCTTTAAGATTCCAAGATTTCTGTGAAATATCATATTATAGTGAAGTGTGTGCAAGGATGGTATAATCTTGGATGACAAAATGACTTGAAACCACTGATAGCTAACAGGTTAAGTGGCTACTTCAAGAAAACTGAGTGAGGATTCTAGTAAATATTTTCTCTAGGATCCATTGAAAAACTGCAAAGCAATGAAAAGAATGTATTACAGGTATGTCTTACAGGTCCAGAAGACATTGTTTGTGCAGAGTAAATGCTGGTAAGACACATGGAGAAGAAAACATACAACAAGGTTAACAGAGTTTTGAAAGACTAAAAATAATTATTTATCATGTCAATCCGAAATGAAAACATGTTTGCTTCTGAAGTATAGCATAAAGCTTTCAAAATAGCTTTCAAAAATCAGTAAAAAGTCTATAGGGAACAATTACTTTCAGACCTGCCAAGCTAAAGCTCAGCTATAATCCGTGTTGTGAGTAATGTGAAAGTGAAAGTGAAGTGAAAGTGAAGTGAAAGTGAAAGTGAAGTGAAAATGTGGTACAAAGTAACCTGCTACAATAATGGAATTACATTTCCTGTAATGAAACCGGACAACTAATTACAAGTTAAATTCTTATAATCATTAGCCTTGAGCAATATTAATTACACGTGCAGCATAAATCTACACTATATAGCTTATCCATCCCATCTCTGTATGTAATTAAACTTCACTGGAACTAAAGGGCCCAAGCATTGAAAAAACCCCAGTCCATTATTCCTCCTCAACCAAAGTTTACTGTAGCCAACATGCATTCCAGTAGTGAGTGTTCTTCTAACTAACCCAGGTTCATCCATAAATCATTAGAGTGTCCTGAGTTTCCACAGCTACCAGTCCAGTGATAAAATGATCTACATTGAAATTCATTTCATGAAGCTCCTGAGGTACAGTTCTAATGCCGAAGTGGCAATAGGCTGTTTTCGTTTGCATGGTCTGCCACTTCTTGGCTTCCATTTCACTATAATAGCACTTATACTTGACCAGGCCAGAGTACTTGATTTTATATAAATGTTATTAATAAATATAATGGAAACACTTCAGTGCTATATGGTCTATACAGTATTGTACACTTATAGAGGGGTATGGAAGCACCTGCCCATTGGCTTGTAATATAAGTGCACTTTGAGTCAATGAGATATGAATTTGAGGCTTGAGTTCATGGTGAATTACTGTATGCTACAAAACATAACTAGCCAGCTAGTTCTGCTCATTGGTATGTTAAAAATGCAAGGTATGTACTCAAATCAGGGTCGTGTCCTTCTTCTCCATCTCTCCGCCTGCATCATGCCATCATAGAGAAAAGAAGAGAAAGTGAGAGAGAGATAAGTGGAAAACTGAACACGGAAAAGCCTAATCCGTTCTGAGCCCCAAGACTAAACAGCCTGCATGTTCTTTATTTTCTCTCTCTCTCTCTCTCTCTCTCTCTCTCTCTCTCTCTCTCTCTCTCTCTCTCTTTCCCTCTTTTTCACCCACTTTGCTTATCCTATGCACCTCTCTGCTCGAAACGCAGCTCTGTAACTATAGTAACCCCAGAGCAGGTTGCCGTAGTGATACGTGGCATTCTTGAGCTGGAAAATGAGAGGAAGAATCTGCCAGCTTCTCGCTCGCGGCCCCTCATGGTAAACAACAACACCCCAACGACAGCAATCCATAAAGCGAACATCCGGCTCTGCACTCTTTCATCTGGACAATGTGGGCGACTTTACCATCTGCAAATGCTGTTGGCTTTGACATCTTGAGTGTTGATTAACAACGCCCCCCCTTCTCCGTAATTTTACCCCGTGATGATACAACCATGGTGGTTTTAATTTCGTTTGACCCCATGTGGTAAAATGTCCCGCAGTACATGAGGAGGTAATGGAAAATATGCTAATGCGCTCGCTAGTTACCAGGTGCTCTGACAAAGGCAAGGGTCAGCTCGCACTACGAATAGAAGTAGTGTGTCACCACAGCTAACACTTCAGAGGCTGCAGAAAAGCATCTTACAAAGAGGACACTCCAGTAGGTTTTTATATCCTCTGTGAAGCAACGCTCAAGGTCAAGTCTGTCCATTCACACTGAACATAAATAAGAAATAATGCTTCTTCAATTCAATTAAATGTAGTTCTGTTTGTTAAAGTGCCATCTTTGTCTCCATGATACGTGTCGCCCTCTCATCTCGACTCATCTCTTTCCTCCGGTACCGTGAGTACTCTGACTCCATGGAGTCCGTTTATTACCTGTCTGTGTGTGTGTTCAGAACGCGAGTTAATCTTGGTGTGAATTCTAACTCCCTTGGGAGCGTTCTGAGATTAACTGCGTGGCTTACCTGCTCTCTCGTGTCTATCACGTCTGAGTTCTTCCTCCACGCTACAAACCGGGCACAGTACACCAAATATTCTTGTCTTCACCGTGACAGAATGACTATCAAATGATGAACCTGATCAGTTTCTGAAGAATGTTCTAACAAATATGGAAAGAAATGAGGGTGGCTGCACAACATTCATTAATTTCTTTCATAAGTTGCAGATCCAATGTTAAACATTGGAAACTCTAAATGAAAATGTGTCACATAAAACCAGTTTTCATTCTAAGATGAAAGAATCAGTAACAGTGCAGGTCTGACTTTAAATGCTCTTGTTAATTGTTTCAGCACCTAATAGCTCCTTAAATACTTGTCTGGTGATCCACATTCTAATGATTATATTAGGGGGCTTTTTACAGGTCAATAGTGATGAAAAATAAAAATCTGACATTTTCAGGCTAATAGAGGATCAAATGGTGAACATACTGTAAATGTATTCATTAGCAAAGAATACAGAGTGTATTTGTAGTAAATATTAAGTGAGTAACAGGCAAGTGAAGTGAACAATAGAAAGTGGGAACAGTTTAAGATACTGTGCCACTCACCATCCTCTGGACTGGACGACTCCCTGTAGTGCTAGTGTTAGCCATGTTAGCTAGAGAGTGCCGTTTCAGATGCTGTGCAGAATGCTTATACTTTTATTGTGCTTTAACACCGACTTGTAGGTTCTGCAGGTCTCTGTGCTGTTTGTATGGTCTTGAGAGAAGTATCTCCACACATATGATGTGTGTCAGTCTTCTCTGCTGCATGTATCTCGTCTTGTTGTGGCCTTGTGTTTAGATTCCCCTCATGACAAAGTTTTTATCAAGGGACTATAATAATTGGTTAAATCAAGGAACGCATGTCAGCGTAAGCCAATCAGTGGCAGAGACTGCATTGTGTACACAAGCGAGGGCAAAGAGAGGAAAAAAACACACGACTTCTCTCAGGGGGCGCCTACTTGTACCTCTAAAGTCGACTAGCCGACTAGTCAACTTTTCTGTTAATGCCCTAGTATGTATGTATGTATATATACTGACTATCGAGTTTCTTGCAAGTAGCAGCTATTGGACGCGGCAGTGTTGGAGAGACCAATTTAATGTGATCGAGACATTGGAAAGCTGTTGGCTGGTTAAGTAAGAATGCATGGAAAAGCTTGAGGTCCATTACTGGCGAGCTGGAGGAAGTGATAGAGGAAGCAATTTAATTCAGTCTGTGCAGTGTCATTCCACCATATCCATGTGTAGGTTATGAGATCCAATTATGAAGTCTTTGAGATCGTGGAGTACTTTATGAGATTGCAAGTCTCTCTTTCTCTCTCTCGCCTCTCTCTCTCTCTCTCTCTCTCTCTCGCCTCTCTCTCACTCTCTCTCTTACTCTCTCTTTCTCTCTCTCTCTCTCTCTCTCTTACTGTCTCTTTCTCTCTCTCTTTGGCATGGAAATCTCAGCCATATTTCTTCATTTAAAGCTGGTTAAGACTATGTGAGTGTGTATGTGTGCGTGTTGGGGGTGGTGTGTGTGTGTGTGTGTGTGCGTGCGTAATGACACCACTGCCTCCTCTAACAGGGTCATTTGTTGCTTTTCCAATATACCATTACACCGAAACTGCAATTCTTCACTCAAATGGAAAATGTGTCCAATCTCGGTGTGGAAGAGTTGCCCGCTGCCGGCTCGATTGTTTTCTTCATGTTTCCCCAACAAATCTCACGCTCTTTCCCGCCCGCTTTCATGCGGCTCTCCCCTGCCCGCAGATTTGTTTTGCATTATGCCCGCTTTATGAGCGCATTATGTCAACATAAGGCACTGATCCCATACAGCCCAGCGGAGCTAAAGTACACGCCGCGTTCGCCAGGGCCACCAGATTTTACACAAATATAAATATAAGTATAAATGTCCGCTCCGGAACGCAATAATCCCAGGATTTGATTATATACTTATGGGCCGAAAGCGAGGCCTGTCGAGATGTGCCTGGTTTCCGGAGGGAGATCTGTGTTGGAGCGAGGGCAACAGACCGCAGGCTCTGCAGGTGCAGCTGCAGATCAGGATTATTAATTAAGACCAAAGGGCAGTAAAGACTTTCATTTTGGTATAAATAATGAATAAACAGAAGGTCTGAAACTAAATCAGAGCCTGAGAAATATCAGCAGAAATGATCAAGTGAGAGAGAGAGAGAGAGAGAGAGAGAGAGAGAGAGAGAGAGAGAGAGAGAGAGAGAGAGAGAGAGAGAGGGGGAGAG
>JBBPDC010000032.1:12883168-12894915 GCA_037974485.1 Hemigrammopetersius urotaenia | reverse complement strand
GGAACGTTGTGGTCCTGGAGGAACATTGTGGTCCTGGAGGAACGTTGTGGTCCTGGAGGAACGTTGTGGTCCTGGAGAAACATTGTGGTCCTGGGGGAATGTTATGGTCCTGGAGGAACGTTGTGGTCCTGGAGGAACGTTGTGGTCCTGGAGGAACGTTGTGGTCCTGGGGGATCATCGTTTTGTTTCACTGTGTACTGTGGATGAAATGACAAACATAATGACATAATGATTCAATAACAAATATGGGTTTGTGCTTGGCAACGTGTTCACTTAACCATTTGCAACAATTAAAAAACTATATAAGCAAAGGTGCCCAATGAGCCCACTTTTGCACAGTACTCCAGTTCTTTCTCTCTCTCTCTCTCTGTGTATAAATATCTCGTAACAGTTGAGGTTCTTAAGGAGAACTGCAGCTTTTCACTTTTGCTGCTGCTGATTTATCCACAGGCCTCCCACAAGTGCTGTCCAGTGCAGTCTGTGGAATTACTGATATTGCCGGCATGCTGAATACCACCTTTGTTTGAAAGTCTCATCACCAATGTGTAAATGGTACTTCAGACTCAGTGTTCTTCAGCACTCAGTGGACTCAGCAGGAGCTGTAAATGGCTTTTATCAAGAGAGCTGTCAAAGGAACTCACATTTAAAAGCTGTATTTAAACAAGAGAGGTCTGATTGGCTGAGCCGTGATCAAAGCCTTTATATGCTCTGCATCATATAATGAAATCTGTATTAATGCTCCAGCTCTGCTCTGGGAATGATCAGGCCTCACACGGACCACAGAGTGAGGTGCTAAATCTGTTTCTTTTTAAACTCAGGGAGTGACAACTTATTTTCTTAACAAGAACTGGGCTGATCAGCTAGCCAACAGGCTAAAATATAGCTAACACTTATCAGTTCCTGCATTGAGATCATATTCTTTGAATGGGGGGTTGAGAAGAATTGGGTGGGTCCACCATACCTAATAATATACATAGCTATCAGAAAGTCACTGCGTGGCTTATTGCTTTATTTTAGCTTAGCAACGCATAGCATGAACTACTAGCGACAGTTTGGATGGTCAAACTAGGAAAATGCATTAAAGCACTTTAATAATTTAAGGTGTTCACTTCAACAATGCTAGCAGTTGCACGGAATCAGAAAAGGAACATGTTTAAGGGTTAACTGGGTGTTTCTGTCAACTTCTCTGGTTTAAAAATTGATCCCTACCAGGCAGATTTCTCTTTTCACTGCAGTGCCAGCAAAAGAGTAAAAAAACTGCCAGTAGGTTTGCAATGCAAATGTCTGTTGATTCATTAAAACTGAAGATTGAAAAAGTGAATATCTGATGAAAAACTTTTATTTTGAAAAGGCATCGACCTAAATTAGCCCAAGACGTTATGAACGTGTGCAGACCGGCCTTTCCACAAGCAGGGATTTACTGTCTACAAGCGATTTGAATCACATCTGAATAATCGATTTCTTCGTGCTCATGGTAGGACCTTGGGGTAGAAAAAAAAACGAACCCTCCAAAATGAAAAATTCATTCTTTTTCCCATGGTGATCCACAGAAAGGCTGCTTTCTCTTACCAATGCTGAAAAGCTGATGCAGTGGACCAGCTCCAGTCTGTTGATTCATAATTAAAGCAAAATTCCACTCGTTTTTCAAAATGCACCACATCGTTTAATAAATATGAACAAAAAATGATCAAAGATGTTATTCAGAGTGGTTGGAGGGCTATATAGTACCTTTTTACTATATAAAAATACTAAACTATATAAAATCAATGTCTCAGGCATCAGAAAGCAAATTCATAACTTTTTCATTTGATCATTTTACTGTGTGGGAGGCACTAAACTTCTCAGACGTCTGGTTCCATTCACCAACACTGTAAACGCGGACTCTTTAAGTCATGGCAGGTCAAATAGGAGTTCATTGTCATTTACACAGTACACAGCATAACGTTCCTCCAGGACCACAACATTTTTACAGGACCACACGGTCCCTCCAGAACCACACCATTTTTACAGGACCAAACTATTTCTCCAGGACTACAACTTTCCTTCAGGACCACAAGGTTCCTTTAGGAGCACAACATTCCTCCAAAGACCAAATACAAAAACACTGCAAGATTTCACAAGTGCAGGACGGGACTAAAGAGAGAGCACAAAAATAACATTACAAGACTATAATAAGAGCAGTAACAGCACTAGTGTGAGTGGACACAGTATTATTAGAGTACAAAAATGCAAATAATTGCAAAGATTAATAAATGAAATGAATTGTTTTAAAATATAGCAAATATTAACTGTTAGACAGTGTTGAGTGTACAGTATATAATAAATACAGGGTGTTTACAGTGGCAGCTGGGAAGTATTCTTTGTTTATTTGGAACTGTTTAGTGTGTGTGTGTGTGTCTGTGTGTGTGTGTGTGTGTGTGATGTACAGTTTGTTATTCAGTTCTATTTTAGGAGTCTGATGGCCTTGGGGATGAAATTGTTCCATTCTGATAGTGAAGCCTGGATGCTGTGCAACCTTCTGCCGGATGGAAGGAGGGAAAAGAGGGTGTGTGAGGAGTGTGTTGGGTCACCCACAATGCTGGTGCCTTTTTTTGTTGGAGGGTATGGTGTAAATGTCTGCAACCCTCAGGATCTTTTCAACAGTCCTTATTATCCTCTGTAGGGTCTTGCAATCTGAATGGATTTGGAACTAAACCACTCTGGATGACCTTGTTTACAACTAAACCACCTAATTTAGCAGAAACATTGAAAGACACGTAGGATACACTCCCGGGGACGACTCCTGGGGCTCGGTTGTGGTAGATGTGTCCGACC
Organism: Hemigrammopetersius urotaenia; assembly: GCA_037974485.1. Taxonomy (NCBI): domain Eukaryota; kingdom Metazoa; phylum Chordata; class Actinopteri; order Characiformes; family Alestidae; genus Hemigrammopetersius; species Hemigrammopetersius urotaenia. Next base: position 12,892,101 of record JBBPDC010000032.1, on the reverse strand, counting down.
GTAGGAGTTCAGCTCAAATGTAAATCCAATAAAAAGTCATTTACAGGACAAAGTTGCCAATTCCTTCTACATAGCATTTACTCAGACTTTATTGCAATTGCGTGCAGAGGCCACACACAGCCACTGGCAACCCAGCATTTATCACCGGCCCATTTGTGTCTCCTGAAGCTACAGTATAGTCTACTTTAACGCAACTGTCTTCGCTTGCTGTTCCCAGACGTTCTCATTACGAGATCGCGTCTGGCCCGATCCGCAACCGAGCTTTTCCCAAGACTAGCGATTAGCACCTCCACCAGTTTGACACCTCTGCTGAAGTTTTAATGTTTTATACCACATGCCCCCCCCCCACCACCACCACCGCCCACTTAAAAAAAAAACAAAAAAAAAAAACAGTCAGCACTTGACTAATTTGAGCTGAATTTATTCATTCGTCGCTATTTATTTGTTCTCATCTCCATGTGTTTGTTTTATTATTCAGCTTGAGGAGAAAAAATAATGGTAAAAAGTGCTAATGCTAATGAGAATGACTCGGAGCGGAGCATAAATAAAGTGTAAAATGCGCGGCTCACCTTTCCTGTGGTGTTACTCACTGCGGGGCTGGCGGTAATGAGTGTAAATCGCGTACCTGTCTGCACCTCTTTAATTCGCATAGAGCTCGGAGCGAGGATTTGTTTCACCACTTTTTTTGGAGGTGGGGTGGAGGGGGGGTGGGGGGGGGGCATGTTGCTACCATGAAAGGAAAAAAAATCAAAAGACAGGAACACTTTCATGTTGCCCTTTCCTTTTCTCCTCCACTTTTGATTATAGAATCGATTTTTTTCCCGCTTGGTCCAGGCTCCCGTACTGTAATAACAATTTATCTCAGCTCCGTGTTCCATTACTGTACTGCGCTGCTGAAAGCAGGGCGGAGGTGCCAGGCGTTTGATTTATAGCAGAAATTTGCCCACTGCTTATTAGAGTGATCTACTCAGGTGATCCGGGACGAGGAATGGACTGCAACTCTGCGGTGATTCTACAAGCATCGCTGACCTAAGAGACAGAAAAGGATGAGAGAAGAAGGACAGGAACAGCGTCCTGATTCATCTTAACCCACAGATCTATTGGTGTGTATTATTAGAGTGTATCAGTAAATATAACCGGTGTAAAACAGTCTAGAACCGGTGTTTACTCTCAGAACTCAGAGTGTATCAGTAAACTCTGATTTCAGTAAATATAACCGGTGTAAAACAGTCTAGAACCGGTGTGTGTTCTCCTACACGCTGGCCATTTGCTGCTCTTTCTCCTGGCGCTCCCTGGAGCCCCTCCCTAGGTGGGTTTTCCCCACCCACTTATGGGCAGAGACTATCCTCCAGGTTCAAAGATCTTGTGTTTTTCTGTTTGTTTCTAAAACCTAAAATAAATTACATTTGTTTATTTTTAATACCACACATAAAGCTAAGCATGACATCTGACACCTCGAACATCAACACAAACCAGGGAAACTTCCATATAAGATGATCTTTGGCCGTATGATGACAGTTTACCATTTGTTGCACTTCTGGCACAGATTACTGATTCTCACATTCTAAAGGTTAATACAGTGGATTTCAAAAGACCACATGTCCATGAGCATTTCTTTTGAAATCAAAGGCATTTATTGAAGAGTTTGCTCCCCACTGGGCTTCTACTCTTCTTGGAAACTGTAGATGTTGGAAGCTTGTTGCGAGAATTTGACTGCATTCAGCCATGGGAGTATTAGCAAGGCCAGGCACATGTTCGATGATTAGTTCTGGATCACAGTCTCCACTCCAACTCATCCCAACGGCCCTGGATGGAGCTCCATCACTCTATTACTATAGTTCCACTGCCCCACAGCACAGGAGCATCAAGTGTGGGTCTATACAATTTCGGTATTGTTAGGTCACAAGAGGTCAAAAAGGGCATAGAACCAAACCCTTTTTACCTAAAAATAATTACAGCTCTGACATCAGCACGTGTGGATCTTACTGAACTAAAGACCAGTTCAAAAGATCAGCTCCAGCAGGCCATGAGCGGCAGTGCATAAAACAGGGTAAAGTGAAAAAAGATACTATCAAAGTGTAAAGTGGCCAATTTCGTCATGTGTGAAGACACCACAGCACACGGTGTGAACAGTGTGAATTTCTTTCTCTGTATTTAACCCATTTATCCCGTTCACCAAGTGAAGCAGCGGCCAGTCAGAAACACAGAGCCCGGGGAGCGGTGTGTGGGGATGGTACCTTGCTCAAGGGTACCTCAGTGGTGCCACTGGCAGTCCTGCGTTCAAACCCACAATGTTAAGATCACCACCCTATTCACCAGGCCACCAGCTGCCCTGTAAGTCATCCCAAAGCCTTCGAACCATAATTTGTGATAGTAATTCACTAAACTGTACGTTACAGTTTAGTGAATTACTGTAAGTTATCTATAGCATTAATACTCAGCATTTGTGTATAATAGTGTATTTCATATTGAGTATTTTCTGCAGAGGTTGGTTTGATTTGATTTTATATTGTTCTCGTCTCTGTGTGTCGTAATATAAGCAATTTTCTTCGGGATCAATAAAGCTTTCTGATTCTGATTCTGACACGTCTTAACCATTAGGTCGACATTTGGAAAAATCAATAAAAGCTACCCTTTGAAGCAGCTGAGTCTGTTATGTAGAAGGCCCAACACTTTTGGATATGTAGAACAAATACACACTCCCACACACTGAGAATGGTCCACCACTCACGTAATATCAGCAGTGGCCGTGGTAGCCTTCATTAAAGGCTGATAAATTGTGCACCACGAGACGGGCCGCGTTCTACAAATGCAATCCTACGAAGTGCCCTTATATATGTGTTTTTGATAAAACGAACAAAGAGTCACACATACGAGGCAGACAGACCCTTATGAACTGGAAATCATTTTAGCAGGAACACCTACCACACAGGTGCACTTTGTAGGTGCACAATTTATCAGCACCCCCCCCCCTCTTCAGAGCTGCGCGGCACTGTAGATATATAGAGGCTTTTCCATGCTCAAGGACGCTTCACAGGAAATAAGGACTCTAACACAGAAGACAGAGTCATGCAGGACCGGATAGTAGCTCATTTAACAGCAATGGAGACAGCGGCGCACGAGCAGTATATTCAAGGACAAGAGGAAGAGTGGAAAAATATGAAAAAAGCGACTGTTAATGGCAAGGTAAAGTAAACCCTTGTAAAAGATAAATGGATGTATTCTTTTCAGCTGCTTGTGCGAATTCAGCCTCTTGCCGGCGACTTTGTGTCGTGCTGGTAACAATGCTTGTGGAAAATGCACTTTTGTCTAAAGCTATTTCAGCTTTTCGTCGCCTATTCCGAGCCGAAAGAAGGTGTAGTGACCCAAGTCTGCGGTCAGAAGCCACCAGCTGTGCTGTAAAAGGCTGCGAACGCGACCGCGTGACCTGTGTTTCACGGCCCATTGGCCGCGCTCCTGATGGACACGGCCACATGGTAAATGGCAGTAAACTCGGAGCTGCGCCCGAGCCAAGAACACACCGCGTCCGCACTCCATTAAACATGCGGAAAGGACGACAAATACGAAGAACTGAAGCCTGACATGGGCTGAGAGAACATGACTGGCCCCTGCAGGGAGCCTGGGTGGCTTTAAGTGCATCTCGAGCCGTTCACAGGAGAGCTGGCTGTTACATCAACAAGGACACTCCACTTTTCAAGAACACTGCGGCGGAAAATCTAATGCACACAGTTCTGCCCCTTAACACGAATGCAGTCGATCATCCGAAACATGTCTGTTTCTTTATGTACTGGAACTATGGGGCTTGCAACAGGGGGCTTCATGTCTATTGTTACTGTATTTTTAAAACCACGTAATAATAATAATCACAGCTACTGGGGTTTTAAAAATGCCCATCAAGAACAAAACACACATTTCTTTTATTTTTTAAACAAACAGAAAAAAACAAGATCCCGAGAGAACTTTCAGGATAGTGGGTGGGGAAAACTCGCAGAGGTAGGGGCACCTGAGAGCGGCCGAGGGGTGGCACGCCAAGAGAAAGAGCAGCAAATGGCAAGCATGTAGGAGAACAAACACTGGTTATAGACTGTTTCACACTGTTTATATTTTCTGAAATCAGAGATCACTGAGGGTTAAACACTGTCAAACCATGTCAAACAAAGTCAAGCCAAGTTTATTTATAACAATATTATACACAAAGGTCTTCAAGTGTGCTTTACTGGAATAGCATTAAAAAATTAATAAAACAGCAAACAAAAATAGTAGGATCCTGAAGTGACTTGTCTTTTGATCATAGATAAATGATCTTACAGCAGAAGATTAACTGCGTCTCCAGCAGCACACATTATAAACAGGTCAGTAAGTCTCTAAGAGGGTTTGTTTTTCTTAGTCTTAACTGTTAAACTCTCATTTGGAATCAGGTTTAATATTGATTTGAACATCTTTGGACTCTTGACTTGGACATGAACTTGAACTCAAACCTTGCTGAGCTCGGTCTTGGCTCAAGATAAGGTAAATTGGTCTTGACTACAGCTCTGCTTGCACAAGTTAATTTGAACCTCTTTCTCATTCCCTCATTCACTCTCAGTGATGCATGGATGTACCAGATTTTCCAGATACGTAAGAAGAAGTGCCTCCAAAAGAAAACAACCTCAAAATCTTTAGAACTTCATGCAGCTGGTCACCTGGAGCATCTGCAGCATGTTCTGAATGCAGAGCCCTCATCACACACTCGTAGGCTGATACCCTTCGTAAGTAAGGGCATATTAACATGCCACACGTGTGTGTGTGTGTGTGTTGGCAGGGGGAGATAAGGGCAGCTGTTAAATGTTATCGAGGGCCACAGGAGAGAACTCATCTCCACAGGAGGAGGCAGAAGTTGTAAAATGGCTTCATAAACGTCAATTTTTACAATCAACCATAGTCTCATGAGGGGAGCACACACGTGCCTAGACTGGATTTCAGAAACATCTACTATTTTCTCAATATTAACATTTTGTAACAGTTTGCCTGTTTGATGTACAGATACTTATGCAAAAGTTTGACCCTGGTAAAATGATCTGTTCTGCTGATTTTCGAAGTGATAAAAAGTTCATATCCTCTACTGAGACACAGTTTAATATGCAATTACTGTTTATAAGGAATATGTAACATATTAGACAGAATAAGACATTAATGGAGGCCTATGCATGGCAATAAGCAAATAAATACCAGTCTTTGCCTCTCCAACTGTTGCATCTGTGCTATATTGAGTAGATTAAATGAAATGACAGGCTGCAAAGTCTCTAAAGATACAAGGAGCCTAGATAAAGGAGTTCCAACCATTCAGCATTCAGCACTATATATATATATATACACACACACACACACAGTAACCCCTCAGTTTTACACGGATCAGCATTCAGTCTAATGCCAATTTTCCGCCACCAGTCCCGATAACACACTCAAAAGTTGTCAACTGGCATAAAAAGAAGAAGAAGCTGCTGCTGCAGCATGTAGCATGACTGCTCTGTATCTTGTCCTCATGTTTTAGTGTTTTAACCCCCCACCCCCAGTTTTCAACAGTAAGCTGTGCCCTAAACATGTGGATAGAGAGAGTTATGTCAACGTTTCTTTGTTTTCTCTCACTGTTCAGTGCTAATGCTAACCGCTAATGGTAAAGTTTTTTAAGCAATAAAGTTTTCTGATTCAGATTATTTATTTACCTTTACATTTTCTTTAAGGGCAACGCATTAAACTGAGTTTAAAATGAAATTAAAGTGTTCTGGGAGCATATGGGTTTTTTTTTCCCCCAAAATATTACAATGCAGTTTTTCACTATACGCAGGTGCTCAAGGAACATAAACATCACGAAAATATATACTGTGAGTACATATAAATATATATATTAGTGCTGGGCCGTTAACGGCGAGATTCTTATCGCGCGATAAAAAAAATATTGCCGTTAATCTATTCACAAAGTTGGGTTGGGAGCTGGGTCTATACTACGCAAGCTATGATGACTTTCACCTTGATATTTTAGCGTGGATTTACTCTCTCTCTGTCTGTCTGTCTGTCTCTCTCTCTCTGTTGCTCTCTCTCTCTCTCTCTCTCTCTCTCTCTCGTTCGTGACTTTTTCAGAGCACGCGGATCATCTATCTCTCTCGCTCTCTCTGTCTCTGTCTATTTCTCTCTCGCTCTGTCTCCCTTTCTCTCTCTCTCTCTCTCGTTCGTGCGATCATCTCTCTCTCTCTCTCTCTCTCTCTCTCTCTCTCGCTCTCTCTTACTCTCTCTCGCTCTCGTTCCTGACTTTTCCGTATGTAAACCTCGGGTTAATATTTACATTTTCTTTAAGGTTAATGTATTAAACTGAGTTCCAAATGAAATAAAAGTGATCTGGTAGAACATTTGGAGGCATAGTTTACACTATAAAAACAGGCATTGGGATCAAGATTACAATGAGATTAATCTAGATTTAATATATATATATTAGAGGTGGGCATAGATTTATTTTTTTAACGCTGTTAACACCGTTTGTAATCTTGGCGTTAACGGTGTTAACACGCGCGACATCCCCCCCCCCCCCCCACACTAATATATATATACACAAATTCAGAGATTTGTTCTATCAGTTTTTGAGTCTTTATCTCGAACATGTGTGTATTTTTGTCAGTAAAGTGACCTTTCTGCTCTGGGTTGCCAGGTCTTCCTCTGTTTGCTCCGCTTCAGGCTGCGGTCAGTCGCTGTGTTTGGTCAGGATGTTCTTTGGCTCAGTCTCTCAGAGGAGAGATACAGGGCAGGTGTAATTTCCTCCTCGGGTTCAGGAGCGGATTATGTGATGGGAGCTGATGTTTGAAGACCAGCCTCCACAGAGGACTCTTTTCAGCTTCAGCTTGCGCTTTAGAAGGGCTTTAAGATGAAGTGTATCAGGGGAACTTCTTTCAGACACAGACGGAATTTTACTGCCGTTCTTCACGTCTGCAGCGCCAGCGGGAGACGGCCTAATTCTGCTCTGCATACAGTGTTTAACGTGTTGAGCCTTTAGAATTTATTCAGCTGATTTCTTTTCTTCTCTCTCTTTATTTCTTTCTTTCTGACCTTTTTTTATCATGCCCTTTCTCTTTCTCTTTCTATCTATTTTTTCTTGTTTCCCTCTTGTTCTCTTTGCATATCTATTATTTTTATCAATAAGGTTCACTTTTATTCTCTCACTTTCCTTATCATTTTATCTCTCTTTCTTCGATAAATTATTAGTTTTGTAAAATATTTTCAATTTTAATGGCGATCCTGGCCAGAAATGAACCGAAACAACGTTGGTGCTTCAATTTTCAAGCAAGTCTGCTAAGACTGACTGGCATTCATGTGCAGTCCAGTGTCATTATAAGAGTCACCGGAGAATGAGCTGTTATGTCCCATAGCCACTTAATTTGTTGAGGCATAAAAGTAATTAAGTTAATATTTCCATAAACCTGTCAAAAGTGGATTAGGCCCACAAGCAAACAAATATAGGCAAACAACATACATTTCTTTTTACTGTATGTTTTAAGGAATTTGCTTATCACTTGTCATCCATCAGAAGGCTGTGGGATTAAATCCCAATTGCTGGTGTCATTACTGCAACCTTGAACAAGGTCCACACTGCACCCGTCTTTGGTGGCAGCCCACTGTTTCATTTGGTGAATGGGTTAAATACAGAGAAAAATGTCACACTGTTCACACTGTAGGCTGTGCTGTGATGTGTTCATGTGTGACTATAGGGTTAATAAATTAATTAAATCTCATGCATGCACCTTTGTCTCCCTGTCTCTTCCTCCTTTTCTCTCATCTTCCTACTTTGTTCTCCTTTCACCATCTCACCATCCCTGCCATTATCTCTCTCTCTCTCTCTCTCTCTCTGTTCTACCCCTCTGTCCTTCATCTTATATTTAACACAGATATAATGTAAGGATGCTCTGCTGGAGAATAAAGGTCTTTTTGGTGTCGTGATGTGGTGTGACTTTGGCAGAGTGTTTTTTGTGGAGGGAGGACGGCGAGACTGGAGTTTTAATATCACGTCCTAATGTGAATCAGCCATGCAGCACTTGAGAAATATGAATTCCAATAATGTAGAATTATTATGAATCTGCCGGTTCCTGATAGCTTTGATTACTTTGGGGCAACGTTTTCGGCGTAAACAATTGAAACGTCTCCCCTCGTCCTTGGGGATCCCAACTTTGTCATTATCTCGCGTCGCCCGTGGTCTGACATTAATTTTCTTTCATAAAATAGACAGTAGAACCAAAATAACTTGATTTGGAACACAGTTTTTAAACAGACAGTGATTATACTTCCGATAGAGACAGTTTGTTGCTCTGCGTTACTGGAAGGCCTCCTCGTTCTGCTGGTTCTAATGTGGTTCCATTAGGCTCGGGCAACAGCAGTGGCAGCTTCGCCCCCTGATTAAAACGACTGGCCTGAGTGGGGCAGTTGTAACACGTTGAGTGTAATTAAATGATGGTCTGCTGCATGGATGGCCGGGAGACGGTATTAGATGCGCTGCTTAATGCGAGCGGGCAAAATCCAATTGGCGTATTGATCCGGCACTTACTGATCTCAGCAGCCTCACATCCTGACCCCCCTTTCATTCACAGACCATTACAGTCGCCGGGAAGAGATTTAGTATTGTGGAGAGAGAGAGAGAGAGAGAGAGAGAGAGAGAGAGGATCAGGGTCAAGTGCATGTGTTAGTGAGAGAGAGACAGAGAAGAGAAAGGGTGACAAAGTAATAAAGAAAGAAAGGGGAGTAGAAATAAGGAACAATGCAGAGGAGAAAAATACAGAAATAAAAAAGTGAAGAAAGAGAAACACAGAAAGAGAGAGAGAGATAGAGAGAAACATAGCGAGAAAGAGAGAGAGAGAGAGAGAGAGAGAGAGAGAAGAAGAAGAAGAAGAAGAAGAAGAAGAAGAAGAAGAAGAAGA
>JBBPDC010000032.1:12864680-12879560 GCA_037974485.1 Hemigrammopetersius urotaenia | reverse complement strand
CACACACACACACACACACACACACACACACACACACACACACACACACTACCTCACACACACAGCCAACAGTTTCCATAGAACATTCATAAAATGCTCTCTAAAAAGAAGAAGCCACACAAAGGTTCTTTGTGTGCCGCCATAGAGGAACCACTTCTGGTTCTTTACAATAGTGGTTCTCAAACATCAGGGGTTTCCCTGAGAAGCCTCTGACAATCTTTTCATGGGTGGTTCTTCAAAGAAGCACTTTTATACATGAAATGTGACTGTGGAGGAATTCTTTACAGAATCTCCATGTAATGTAACATTTCTAGGAGGAACCTTTAAGTTGGTGTAGAACATAAAGCTTCCTAAAATCTCAAAAACGTTCTTCGCACTCCTGAATGTCTTTTTCTTTAATGGAACCCAAAGTGGTTCTTCAATGGTATTATTCAAAGAACCCTTTGCAGACTCACACAAACACGATGGATCATCTGTGACAGAACCAAGATTTTTATTTCCCATTCATTTACCATAAACAAAGTTTGACACAATACATAAAGAATACACTGTTATAAATACCAAAAGCCCAACATGCGTCCCCTCCCAAATAACACAATAGTCTCAATATACTTATAATATATAATGTGTAACAATAACATAAAAACAAACCATTTTGTGTTCTTCATAAATAGGAATATTTACAACGGCATGTTGGCCTTGATTATTTTTCCAACATGCATTCAAAATATAAAAATAGAAATCTGATTGCTTAAATGTATGTACACAGACATTTTTTTTTATAAATATAAAGACTACAAATTGTATTTTTAAAATACAAAGATAAATACACTCACATTGTGTACACTGTGTCAAAAAACAAGAAATCCATACATCATTTGGATATTTAGCATTCACAGAAAAACACAGAACGTTCAGAAACGCAACTTTAACGACAATTGCAGGTCTGTGATTCTTTTTTTTAAATCATTTTTAAATACCCCTTATCCCTTGTGTAGAAAACAAATATGGCAAGTCTTTTCAGAAGTGTTTTTTACAAACTGGAATCTCTTGGTTTACCCAGATAACTTAAACCAAAAGATAACTTGAGCCTGAATATTTGGAAAAGAGATAAAGGACGCATTTATTAGGAAATACATACTTTTGGCTTAATGCTGCCTTCATGTCCTATTGGAATTCGCTTCCAGTCATATGTTAATGTTACAGTGGGTCTGTTTTCATTGGGTTGTAGCAAAAAATGTAAATCAATAAATAAAGAAAACACATTTACTGACATATCACAAGAACAACTAAATTTCTGACTGGTGCTATAACACCTAGAGGGCAGTAGTGGGCAGAGTTTGTTTACTTGAGCTCATGTCTGACAGCAGCTGGAAGCAATATAACTAATCAGCCAATTTGATCTACTCACAATTAAATTACTAATCACAATTGTTTATCAATTATTACCTCTCAAGTTACTTAAATTACCAGGAACGTCCCTTTACATAAGGTTTCTGACTTGATATTGACCTTCGCCTTCTCATCACGAAGCAGACAATTTCAGGGGTCAGTAACTGGTACTACCTTATTTCTCTAAATGCAGCCTGCTTATAGCAGTCACGGATCCAGCCACAGTCCATTTCTTACCAGAAGAGCCGGTTGCATTGTGCACATTTTTACAATGTTAAGAAGATTCCAAAGTACATCAAGCTAGCTAACTAGCTAACCATGCTTTCGACTATAAAGTACTTTACTTTGCATTCAAATACAACGTGGGAACCAGGACCAGAACGTGAAGGCAACATAAGTTATCTAGCTTCACTTATGAGATACGACCCCCAGTGGCCGGATCTCTAGCTCTGCCGGACGTCTTGCAGGAGCTTATTGATCTCCGCCACCAGTTCGCTGGCGTCCATGATTTCGCTGCGGCTGTCGCAGCGTTTGCCCTGCAGGTGGCCGAGAACAGACTCCAGCTCGTCCTCCTCATGGTTCTCGGGGATTTCCTCCATGGCAGGGAGCCATTTTGAACAGGAGGCCGACACTGGGATGGGTGCTGGCAGAGGTGCAGGCAGAGGTGCCACCAGAGCAGTCATGTGACTGGCCGGGGCATGGGCGTGGCCAGGATTCTGGAAGTGTGTGTTGGCAGCCCAGGCAGCCACACCCTGCTGGTAGGAGGCGGGGCTTGGTTTACCAGGCAGGTGACCTTTTCTCCTCTCCAGTGACCCAAAACTAGCCGGGCAGGCCGACGCACCCCCTGTCTCTCCGACCTCCATGTAGGAGTCCATAGAGGATGGGAGGAGCCTCTGGAAGACACTGTTCATTTCAGACAGCAGTGAGGTGGTCCCACACAGGTCCTCTCCCTTCCCCGTCTCGCCCTCTTCCTGCCCCTCCTCATCGTTTTCCTTGCCGAAGGTGGAGAAGCTCTTCTTTCTTAGGGTGGACTCTCCAGACTGGGGGTCCTCTGGGGCTGCCGGGCTCTGCTGAGGGTCTTCTCCAGGGATGTATAGGTTGCTACGGTAATCAGAAGAAGCAGGACATGCCAGAGGGGGCATCCAGCACTGGTCGGAGTGACCCAGGACGCGGCATTCGTCTGTACACAACTTCATCGCTGCACAAGAGAGAAACGGCAAAATGTTAACTTATGTAATTCAAATTATTTTTTACATGTATGTTAAGATTATTGTCCATTATCTATCAGCACCAATGCAAGAACAGTTCAATGATCCTCCTTCTGAAATAAATGCATTTTTTTTGTCTCTGACCAACACTTTAGTCCAGTTTAGTCCAACTTTAATAGACATTCTGGATAAAATGAAAATCTCAACCATCATGTCTCTTACAGCAGTGTTATTGTCTCTACAATAAGATTTTTTCTGGTTTAAAGTTCAACAAAACCTCCTTGTGATGTATAATGAAGATGAGGGGAGCTTTTGAAAAACTACAACTTTTTTGGGTTGGATTTCTCAGGACAGGCTGTTTAAAATATCTTTCCCGGTACCAAGCTAATGCAGAAAGAAGCCAGTTAGCTAATGTTAGTGCCAGGAAGCCGTTCATCACATCTGTTGTTATTAGCCTCTGCATGAATGGCTTTGCCAGCCATCCTGTTTTTATTGCTGTGGATGGATTCCTAATGTTTAGAACAGCATGCTGGGAATTGTAGGCGAAATGGGATGCAAAACCATGAATTCCAATAAGACTGAGGAACACTATAAAATGTTACATAACACCACAAACATTTAGATTTTTCAACTGGATGGACCGATTTAATGTTGTCTAACCAGAAACCTAACCTGAATGTTAAATTCAACCCATTTTATAATCCCAACCTTAGCACTGTCGACAATCAACCGACTTCCATCAGCTTTGGGGGACCATCAAAATAAAACGTGATTATAATGCTTTTTTTTTCTGCCGAGGACAAAAACGTCTAGACTGTGCATGGCTGTAACACTCAATGCCATTTCCCTCTCAAGCCTTTTTGAACGGAGAAAAAAAAGATTCAGATAATAGCTAATGCAACATGTTTTTCCACCGCTTCTGAACTCCATTTAATTCCATGAGTGCACTCAGTGGCGGAAAACACGTAAAAACCTGGAACACCAAATTAATTCAGCCTCTTAACCATTCAAATAAGTCTATTCACAGCTGAACAACGGCATAAAAGCTCTCCCACACTCTCTCTCTCTCTCTCTCTCTCTCTCTCTCCACCCTCTCCTTCTCTTTCTCTTCCTCTCTCTCTCTCTCCCTCTCTTTCTCTTCCTCTCTCTCTCTCTGTCTCTCCCTCTTTCTAAAGAATATAGAATACAAATCAAATATGCCAACTTATAGCCTTCATTAAACATGTACGCCGTTGCTCACTCATGTCCCAGGGACTTCATTATGGGCCCATTAGCTTTGAAAGGGCCATTTATAATACATCTTACAGCTAATAAAAACTAAATCTGGAGCATTTGCAAAACAGAGCTTCGGCAAGGCATTGATTTGGTGCGCTCGCTGATGAAAGGAGAGAATGAAAGATTAAACTAGCTGATTTACAGAAAAGGAAGGGGGGAAAACAGCTTTTCAAAGGCCCAATACCACCCCCCAGCCCCCACCACCCCATCGAAACCACTCCGCTAATCGAGACGCACCAATAATTGTGTTTCAGATCAAGGCTCCTATTTTTCCATCAAAAATGCTCTGCTCATACACACACACACACACACACACACACTATCACTATAATGAGATAAGAGCGTTGGCAGTGGTTTATAGACTTTATCTTAAAGGGAAACCATCTCTCTGTATGGTAGGAAGGCCTTTGCTTTGGAAATAGAGAAGATTGGTAGATAGGTTCACAGTAATGTTTTTAATGTGAAAACTGCATTATTTTAATCGCTGGATTTAGTCTCTGTGGAGAAAATGCCCCGGAGGTTGGACAGCAGCTGAACTGGAGTATAACTCAAGATATAATTCCTACAACCTTAAATAAGAAAGTTCTTCTCTAAAAGCAATGGTTATATACCAATTTGAACCAATGGGATCTTCACTATGGTGGTTAATCTGTGGCTAATGGTTCTATTATAGCTGGTTCTAAGTAAAACCAAAGGATTACGTTGCTGTCACTAGCCTGCTTTTTAGGTATACTCTTTTCAAAAATAGTTATATGTAGTATACCAACCCAGGGTTGGACCAACTTTAAACAAGTTTTCCATTATAAAATGATTTTTTTTTTGCAGTAGCCTGTCTTTAATCTGTAAGTCTTTAAGTTATCATTGTTCTATATAGAACCATTGCCTTCAAAGAACCCTTAAAGAACAAATTTTTGGGTGTACTATATACAGGCAGCATTGAATCTGAATATACACACTTCTGGTGGGCTGTATAGGAGTACAGCAGTGGTTCTCAAACAGGTCTTCAGGAACATGCCAATACTATGAGACAAATGGTGTTTCTCTGGGGGTTCCTGAAGATCAGCTTGAGGACCACTGTGTATCTTTTTCATAAGTATACAGTGGAAATGGTATCAAGACGCAGACCATTGACTTCTACACCCAACAACCAAAGAGAAAGTTCACCACCCACACTGCTGCCTACCTGGGTGGAGTCTATGCTGTCCATCAGGTGTGAAGAGCTCACTGAAGCCTTCACCCAGCAGCGGAGACTCCCTGCCCATCTCACAGTCGCTGTCTCCAGCCTCACTGTCCCCACGACCGCTGTCCTTCAGACTGAACTTATCCATCTCGTTCAGGGCATACCTGCAGAGAGAGAGAGAGAGAGAGAGAAAGAGAGAGAAGTTCGAAGTTTAAAAAAGTGTATCATCTTTCAATGTAAGCTTATATAAATGTGATTGTAAGCCATTTTAATGCCCCGTTCTTCCACCAGGAGGCCTGAAGGAGATGCTCAACTTAATGCATATTTCTTATTTTAATTTACAACTATAGTCCACCTTAAAGCACATCTTCACCCTTAGAATTAAAGATACATAGAGTTTTTTGAAGAACCATTTAATTACAAAATGTTTTTTCTAAAGAACCTTTAGGGCTATATACTTGCTAATTTTGCCTATAACAAGCTTCCAATTCATTTTGGACCATTTCTGATTGTTCATTGGCTAAAAAATGTTGTACAGGCCAGCTGACATTTCCAAATAGTGTAAAAACACTACAAACCTAAGCCAAAAAAATAATAACGTTACGAGGGTTTGACAGCGCCAATTTATTTATGAAGAGCCTAAAGGTAGGAATATGTACTTCCATATCATTTTTCAGTTCAATTGGACCTCCATAAGCATGCAGGAGGCCATAAATCAATTCGCACGAAGCAGACAACTGCATAAGGAGATGGGCTCTCTCGCCCTTAACAAGATGGAAGAGGCTGTCAAATAGTTTCTGCACCTTAACTTCCCCCAGATTCTCAGAGGGGCGCCCTAACCCTCGGTCTAGAACTCAGGACCTCCTGTGGGAGGCTCTCTAAGTACGGGCAGGCCAAAACGTGATTGGTTACCTGTAGCTCCGAGTGTATTTGTTGCCACGGAAACTGGGTCTGGGTTGGTACTGGCCCTGATGAAGTATGGACAGAAGCTGTGAGACTTGCTATAGCCGAACAGGAAAGGAAAAAAGGAGAAAAAGAAGGGGGGGGGGGGGGGAGGGGCAAAAAGGGAAAGAAAAAAAATGGAAACAAAAAAATGAATAATGGTGGACCAGACAGCAAGGCAGCACATGGCAGGGGGAAGGTATGAACGAGGGGTCATGCTGAATATGGATGGGTATATGAATGGAAAAATAAAACACACTATGCACATACAAACAAAAATTTATACTCAAAACATAAGGGAAATAATATCATAATATAACATAATATCATCATATTTCACACATTTTTAAAACATATTGGTACCTGTGGAGGAATATGCAATATAGTATAGCATAATGGTATACTTAAGGCATAATTATAGCCAATATAGTGAATATATAATGTAGCATGTAGCACATTATCGGTCATTGTTTAGATCTCTTGCTTACCTCCACAGGTGGGGTGGCATGAGCAAGCTCCAGGGCGAAGTTCTCCGGCACATGATTGGAGGAGATGGTAACGAGGCTGTTGAGTGACTGGCGGCTGTGGTGGGTCTGCCGGCTCTCTGGGGCAGGCGAGGCCGAGGGTGAGCGAGGGTGGGCCCTCACGGGCAGCGTCCCATTTACAGTGGGCACCAGGGTGATGTCGCCTTTGTGGATCTGCCGGGCCGGCTTCTTGGGGTGGTTCTGGTAGGTGGACTCGGCCACTCTGCAGTTGTACGAGTGCCGCGGGTCTTTCTGGTCGCGTGAAGAGCAGCGTGTGGCAAAGGCCACCATGACCACTAGCAGTACTCCACAGATGGCACCCAGGGAGATGATGACAATGGTGGAGATGTCCAGGGGCGTCTGGCCTGTGCCATCAGAAGGTGGCGCAAGAGGGTAGGACTCCGGGTGGTCGCGCAATAAGACACGGATGAGGGCGCGGGCCGAGAGCCGGGTAGTGGTCCCCCGGTCCTGCACCAGAATGGCAAGGTCGATAGCGTCTCTTGGTAAAGCTTCCAAGGTGCCATTGGTTCTCAGTTCACACCTCCGTGGCTCCAAAAGAAACAGACCCTCTTCATTTCCACCCACAATCGAACAGGTGAGTTCACTGTTGGCCCCAGAGTCCCGGTCAGTTGCCTTGATGACTGTCACCAGGTGTCCTGGTTCTGCCCGTCTCCACAAGGGCACTTCAGCAGTCCGGTTGCTAAGCAGTGGGGAAACGATGACAGGAGGGTTGTCGTTCTCATCCAGCACGGTGATAACCACGGTGGTGTTGCTGCTCAAAGAGGCCCCTCCCCCTCCATCTTGTGCTTGCACGGTGAAGGTTAGTCGGCCTACCTCCTCGCGGTCAAAACTTCTGAGAGCGTAAATGGCACCGTTGGATGGGTCTATGGTCACATAAGTGGAGATGGAGCTTCCTTGGACCAGGCTCTCAACAATAGAGTAGGTCACCTGGCCATTGGCACCCAAATCTGGGTCATCGGCCACCACGGTGGTGAGGTAGGCACCAGGCGAGTTGTTCTCAGACTTGAAGATCTCGTAGCGGCCCTTCTCGAAGCGAGGCGGGTTGTCGTTCTCGTCTTGCACCTGCACCGTGAAGTGCTTCACCGCGGACAGACTTGGAGATCCATGGTCCTCAGCGATGACGGTCAAGCTGTACTCAGACCGTTTTTCACGGTCCAGTGAAACGTTGGTCAGGATCACATAGTTGTTCTCGTATGTCTTCTGTAGCCGGAAGTGACCGTGGCCATGCAGCCGGCAAGAGACCTCCCCATTTGGGCCCGAGTCGCTGTCGTCCACTCTCACCAAAGCCACAAAAGTGTCCACTGGTGCTGCTTCAGACACGTAGGCCACCTCCTCCTTGCCTTGGCTCATCAGGTTCACATTGATCCTTGGCTTGTTGTCATTTACATCGACTACCTTGACCACAATCTGCAAATGGAATTAAGAATGCACATTTAGTTCACTGTTTCTTTTCTAATGCTCGATTTTCTATGTAGGTTGGGTGTAGAGTTGTGTATCGTTTGAATTTTAGTAATTCTGATTCTTCTTCTGCTTACCAATTGCAGTTCTTATTTGATGTATATCGAATAAAGTTATTTTATATAACTACAAAAATCCTCATTCTGAACAGTAAAACTCTAACTATAACGTTAAGTATTAAGACTTATTCATCTAGGACTGATCCTGGCAGACATGTGGTGTTTAGAAACCAACAGATAGAACCAAAAAATTGGTTACCAAGTACTGGGTTTTATCTTTTTGTTTCTAATTTGGAACCTACTTTTGGTTCCCAGTCCTACTCAAGTGTTCTGCTTTGGGCCCTGTGGTTCCAGTGAAGCTGGAAAAGTTAAAGTGGGGATTATGGGACAGGTTTAAGTTATCTGACTAATTAAGGAATCCCCCACCACCACCACCACCACCACCACAATTAACCCACAATAAAGCTATGACTTTACCTTGCAGTGCCCTGGCACGGAGTTGGGCCCCATGTCCTGAGCCTGGGCATCGATTTCGTAGGACGCGGAGGCCTCATAGTCCAGCTTTTTGACCAGGGTCAGGTGTCCAGTCTCCGGGTCGATCCGGAAGGTGTCCAGGATCTTCTGGGGCACGTGGGTTCCGAAGGAATACACGACTTTGCCATTGCTGCCCTCGTCCGGGTCCGTGGCGTTCAGGTCCACTAGCAGGGTTCCCGGGGGCGCGCTCTCGGGCACGCTCACGGCGTACGCCTGCTGCTCGAAGGTCGGGCTGTTGTCGTTTGAGTCGAGCACGCGGATGCGCAACACCGTGGTGCCTGTGCGCGGCGGCGCGCCCGCGTCCGAGGCCGTGAGTTGGAGCTCGTGCGCTGCGCGCGCCTCCCGGTCGAGCTCGCGGGCCACCACCAGCTCGGCACGGCGCGAGCCGTCGGAACGCGCGCGCACCTCCAAGCGAAAGTAGTCACTGCGCGCCAGCGAGTAGGAGCGCAGCGCGTTCTCGCCCACGTCCGGGTCCCACGCGCCGTCCAGGGGCACACGCGTGCCCACCGCTGCGCTCTCGGAGATCTCCACGGGCACGACGGCGCGCGCGAAGCGCGGCGCGTGGTCATTGACGTCCAGCACGTCCACGCGCACGCGGAAGAGCCGCAGGTGCTCCGTGGGCAGCGTGGCCACGTCCAGCTCGACGGTGCAGTTGGGCTGCTGCGCGCATAGCGCCTCGCGGTCGATGCGCGACGCCACGCTGATCTCACCGTCCTCTTCACGCACGGACAGCAGGGGCGCGCCACCGGCGTTCATGGCGCGGAAGCGCGGTGTCACGGAGCTTGGCAGGCCCGAGAGCGCGCTCGCCGCGTCCTCGAGCAGGCGCCCGATCACCGTGCCCACGCGCTGCTCTTCCAGCACGCGGTACCGCACGGTCCTCCCGGGCGCGGACGGCTCGGCGGCGCGCAGAAGCGTGAACAGAGCGGCGCACAGCACGAGCGCGGCGACGCGGCTCATGGTCACGCACACGCCACGCGCTCGTCAACAAACACGCACTCGTAATCCCAACACTGCTAAGATTGGCGTCTTAGAGTTGGTGCATGATATTAAAATCCTCTCGTGCGTATCCGAGGACGAGAATGCAGAAGCGTGAAGCCTTTAGATCCCTCGAGAAGGCGCTGGGACTTCCATGCAGACACACACGCACACACACACACGCTGTGGCACTGCGCGCGATCCAGCGAGCCAGTGAGGGTGAAGGAGTGAGTGAGTGAGTGAATGTGTGTGTGTGCGTGTGTGTGGGAGGCACAGCGGCGCGGAGTGTGTGTGCGCGCTCCGCGTGACTCCGAGCAGACTGGCTGGACTGACTGAGACTGCATCTCACACAGGCGCGCGCGCGCGCGCGCACGCACACACATCCCCCTACTTCCTCCAAAAAAGCAGGACTGCCCCCATCTACCACACACACACACACACACACGCCCCATCTCGGCACACGTCTGTCCAGCCAGACGTGAAAAGAAAAGAGAGAGAAAGACAGAGAGGAAAAAAAGAAATAAAAAAGTTAGAAAAGCAAGAAAGACTAAGAGATCAGTGACTGCTTTCTGGGGCGGAGCTGAAATTCAACTACAATAAACTGCGCCTCGCGCATCTTTAAAAGAAACTTTACACCACTGTATACACACACCCACACCCACACACACATAAACACACTCGGGCATCTGTAAAACACTGCCACTGACATGTGTACCATTAAAAACAATAGAAACACACTAAAACACATTAAAACAGAAAACCACATTCAAAACAAACAAACTGTAGATGAACCAGCACTGTGGTCATAGTGCCCACCAAATTCTGCTCACTCAGACACACATAAGGGTGTTTTTTCTGTCCTCTGCACTGAAGAGTTCTCCACCAGACTGTGTGCACAACATTGTATTTTCCACCAACACTTATGTGATTACATTGGAAATACACTTTCTCCAAATGGGATGCTTTTAAGTGCAAGTTAGAAAAGTACCTCATTACCTCAAAGCAGTCATTCTATAGCCATGCATTTAACAATGTAACATTCTGTAAGTCTGTTTTTAAGTATTCCTAAACAGAATGTTGTTCATCCCTGTTGTTTACCTGTTGTAAACAAACACATGTTGCGTAGAATTATATCTGTATATAACATGTTTGCTTTGGCATTGGCAAATGTATTTAAAGCTTTTTTGTGTTTTTGGTTGAATGGCTTCATTCACCCAAAAACACAAAAAAGCTTTAAATACATCCGTTTTGATTACTCAGTAGAAACATTCTGCATGTCTGTTAGTCTGTTAGTGCTGAAATGTTTGTACGATGTCCCTTCATGTACTTTTTCTTTCCTGTCCACAGTTTAGACTGACTTTGAGGCAGATGACATCAGTGTATCTGTGAGTGAAGCCCAGATCATTGCTGCATTTGCTCCTCGGTGCCTTTTTATTGCTTGTTTGAAATGCTGGAGGGCTGAAGGGGTGGGGGCGGGGGGGGGGGGGGGGATGGAGAGAGTTCTTGGACAGAATGTGCACGTGCGCGTGGTGAATTGCTACACAAAAGGGTTCCCACCACAAACCCCCCCTGCCCCCCAAAAAACTCCCGATACCATCACCCCCCTCCTCCTCCACCAAATGCCATTTCATCCAGGGGTCACTCCGGTGAACCCCAGCTTCATGCATAATGCCATTCCTACGACTTAAGAACTTTGCATCTTCGCCCACGCTCACACACACAAAGCCAACACGTGCGACTGGGAGGGTTTTTGTAGGCAAGCAAATCATGAGCCATCTGGTGCAAAGGGGTCCAGACAACCCAACCCTGTAATTACAGCAGTCCTGCGAGGAGCTGCAGCTACAGACCACCACCCCCATTCTGACGGCACGCGGCTGCAATAGAAGCATAATAGTTATGGAACAATGTCTTGTTTGGACCCAAGACAGCTAACCCCCCTCTAAATCAAATGACATCCATTAAAACAGGTTCCCTTCAAGTTACATGGAACTTCGCTTGTAGGAACATACAAAGAACCTCTCAAGACAATGGAGCAGGACAGGTCTTCTGGCTTCTCCATGAGTTCCTTAAAAAAAGGTTCCCTTCAAGGAAATACACTTGTAGGAGCATACAAGGTACATCTCGAGACAATGGAGAAGTGCTGCTCGGCCATACTTCAGCAGAGCTCTGTGTCTACAATGAACAATGCAAAACATGCTAAATCAAGAATTTAAAAGCTGCAGAAGTTGATAGATGTCATTAAAAGCAGAAGCAATGGCCTGCACTGAAATTTTGGACATCTGTAGCAGCTTTGTAGATCTGGAGAGAACCATCCAGGGCAAACCATCTCATCTCCTTCACCATGAGGAGCACACAATTAGGCTGAGCCAGACAAGGACCCTAAATGGCTGAATAGTAAAACTGCATTGTTTAAAATAAAGGATCCACAGAAGAAAGACATTTGGTTCTCTAAAGAAGCTTCCAATTGATTCCTTTGCTGACATTGAAAAGCAAAGGCTGTTAGATTGTTAGCTCTCAGTACGCAGGGCCGTTGAGGACAGTGGGGCACAAACTGAGGCTGGTTAATTTGGAGATTTCATGTGGTTGAAGAAGTTCCAGTAGAACATGCCTCTAGTCATGTTCTCAAATTCCTATAGGAACAGCATCTACCATTTATCAGAGAAACTGAGTGGATATTTCTTTAGACTCAACCCGAAGAGTGTTTTTATACTTCACTGATTCCAATTTTACTATAGTCAGTACACAAATGTTTGGACAACGCTGGTTAAATGGCATGTTTTGTATGAATGATAGCCACATCTTCTACATATATAGGTTCAATTCAGCAAATAAACATACATTAAAAGTCATTAAAAGTGCAGAAGTGAGTTCTCTGTGGAGAATCTAACTTTTGCATATGACTGTATACTAAATCTCTTTCTTAACAGCTGTAATGTAAGCATCATTTTGACCCAGAGTGAGAGCTAGCCAGGCTAAAGGACAGCCTCCTCATTGAAGGGGGTTAGACTCAATGCTGTGTTACAACTGAGCCTCCCAAAGAAAACAATGAGAAAAACAATGATCAATGTAACCCTTAGTCGATTTCCTTGGAAACATTTATACACTGATGATCAAAAGTGCTTGGGAAACACAAATTCAATGTATTAAAATTGTTGGTATTCAACTAATCACTCTTATTTTTTTTATGCATTTAGGTTTGAACAATATGTCTGAGTTCACTTTTAGCTGAAATGTTCTTTAACCATTGGTTTTCACTGGTAGCAGTGACATGCAGGTGGCTAGATAGTGAGCTCCCGTTGTGGCTATACATATATAGTGCACATATATCCACCACCGGAACTCATTATCTACCCATAAGACAGTGAATGGAGTTTCAGTACTCGAGCTCCACTCCATTAGGAAGGGATATCATGCTCGGCTTGGAAAGCAGACAATGTATGGAGGTATGAAATATTAACGTATGCAGGTTTCACAGAGGATGAGCATGGACAATGTTCATGCGACAAAACTTCCTTCTACTGTAATTGTCACCATCAGAACGCCCTCTGAGAACCTAATCAGGTTATCCACGGGTGTGCATGCTCATTTTTTCCATCTCTCTCTCTCATTCTCTCTGCCCACCCCCCTTTCTCTCGTACACACTCATTGAAATGTGCGAATATTCATTCAAATCTAATGTCATTACAAGGCACTAATCACATTTCATGCTCAAAGAAGTTTGAGACCTGAGCGTTTTAAACAAGTGGGTGGTTTCGTTCATAAAAGCCACGCAAGGCAAGGCGGCAGATGCTCCGCTGCACCTCGGGTTTCTGGTATCGACGGTGTTGTCGGAGTGTGTCGTGGAAGTGTGTGCAGGCAGCTCCACAAATCAATGCACCCAGACCCACTCGGCTGTCGCCGCTGACGAATTCCCCCAATTTGCTTTCAGAATCAATTCTCGTCTCTCTTTGACGCCGTCAGGGCCCGAAGTGGCCCGGTATTAGTTCGAAATTGGGCCGCAATCATCCAAATAGTTTTACAGCATAGCTTAAGTGGCTCTATGGACGGAAACATGTGCGGAATAGCTGAAATCTGGCGTCATATGTTCTGTCAGATGGCTTCCTTTGGATAGTCAGAGCTACGTTTCCATACCGTGGTCGTAAAGTCAACCCACCCCCCCCAGCACACCCCCTCTGAATGTGGGGGGCTGGGAGAGTTAACTTTGTCATTGAAATGAAAAGGATCATGCTCACAAAAGAGCCTGGCAGGTGGGATGGCGCAGGGCACACAGAGGGGCCGTGGAAACGGTGGGGGAGGCAGAACGCACCCATCCCGCCTAAATCCAGGCAGATGATGGCCTGGGGGAGGGGGGGGGGGGCATTACAGGCATCTGCACTCTTTTTCTGCTGGCGTCCAGGCGGTGGAAATGAACTTACACAGCTGTCCTCAAATGCCATCTCTTCAACAACCACTTAAACTAAGCCTTACATAAATTCTTAATTTGGTCGAGAACCAGAACATTCGGAACATTCAGGTCATATCTGGTGCCACTGTAGATGCACACCGGAGCTACAGGGCTATAGGGCTAAAAACATGAGGAGTAGGCCTAAATTTGGCCATTTTTACAGCTCACAGAAGGGTCAAGAACCACGTATGCAAATCTATAAGAGATTGCTTTATAGCCTGGTATGGTTCAAGGCAAATATATTGTCTCTGTTGGAAAAAAAACAAAAACAAAACTCACTCAAATACAATCTAAAGGCTCATCTCTTCAGCAACCATTACATTTAACCCATACATAAACTGTTAATGGTTAAGAACCAAAACGTTTGGTGCTTCTGTTCTTGTGCGCTGGGCTAAAAGGGCTCAGAACATGAGCAGTAGGCCTGAAATTTTCCATTTTGATTGGAAACAAGAAGTCATATATGGTCAGAAACCACGTAAGAAAGTCTGTTAGAGATTGCTTGACAACTGTTAGATATTTAAGGAGCTATTAAGTGCGGAAACAGTAATGAGTGCATTTAAAGTTGAAGGACAGTCTAGAATTTGACTCCAACCACCAGTTAATAGGAGTCAGACCTGCACTGTTACAGACTCTTTAGAAAGGTTTTATTTGACCATATTTTCATTCACGGTTGCGCTCTCAACAACTTTCTGACGCTTAACAAGAGTAAAAATCTTTGCAAACCTGTGGTGTGCCAAGACTTGGACTGGTTTGTTGATAAAGGGACCATTAGCTACATTAGCCTCTTAAGCTCCAGAGTGAATAAAAAAAACACATTTGGGGTTTATTGTGGGATGTAACTTTGATTTTCAGCCAAAGCGTCACTTTAAATCTGTTTATTTCAACATTGACTTCTGTCACAGGCCTTTTCAAGACTCTTTAGGCCTGC
>JBBPDC010000032.1:12806051-12824474 GCA_037974485.1 Hemigrammopetersius urotaenia | reverse complement strand
TTTGTACTATTTCTAACACAGAATATTTCAAATAATGAAATGAACACAGAAAGAAACTACATTGTGAGGTTCCTACAGTATGAACAAAAGTATCGGGACACACCTGTTTTTCAGGGTTTGGGCCCCTTACTTCCAGTGAAGGACAATCTTAATGCTTCAAATGTTTTGGACAATGTCATGCCTTCAACTTTGTGGACCCAGTTTGGGGCAGAACTGTTTTTATTCCAGCATGACTGTGTCCCAGTGCACAAAGCGAGCTCCATAAAGACATGGCTGGATGAGTTCAGAGTGGAAGAACTTTATTGGCCACACAGCGTCCTTACCTCAGCACCTTTGGGATGCCTGACCTCACAAATGCTCTAAAAAATAAATGGACACAAATTCCCACAGAAAATCCAAAATCTTGTGGAAAGCCTTTCAGAAAGAGTGGAAGCTGTTACAGCTGCAAATGGGGACCAATTCCATATTAAAGTCTATGGATTTCAGTGCAATGTCATTAAAGACAAATCTCCTACTCAATATACTGAGGTTTCATGATGATAGACATACTGTAAAAAACAAGACACGAAGACATATGTGACTAACTTGAAAAGCTTTATTTAGTAAAGTCATTAATATACAATATGTTTAAATAGAACAATCTACTCAGTACTTGATTATTCAATACTAACATAGTGTAAAATAAAAAATTAAAAAAAAACACTAACAGTGGTGTTAAACTCAGCCTTGCAGAGATCAGATCTATCTCCTATAAATCTTCAAATTTCTTCTTCAAAGGCACTGAGAATAGTCAGTCATTGCAGTGTAACAGGTGAATTTTGGACTGGATCGATATATTTTATTTACATAAATGTATTTGAACCATATGACTGCAACACTTTACTTTCAACCCAGCTACATTAAATTGACATAACCATGCCATAAGCAGATGCCATGTCAGTTTATGGCAGCTATATTGTTGATATCGGTCATATTGGAATGTTTTATGTCACTTTACTGGCGGAAGATTCAAAAGGAAAATAAAATGCTTTGATCCTCACCAAACAGTGTGGGAGTCAAAACCACATCGGAGTGGGAAAAAAAACAGTAATTTTCGTTTAAGAAAGTGAGATTATTTTGACATTATAAGTAATTACTTGGAGAAAATCAGACATAATTTCAATGTGATGGGACATAAATAAGTCATAAATAACACAAATAAGTCATTAATTATCATGTTTAGTTTCTTTACCAAACCATGACAGATTTTATATTGTTATGGTAACGTTTGATGCCAATTTAATTAGAATGTGACATATGCTGGCATGATTGCAAACACTGTAGTATCTGTTATGCCAATTACTGATTATGGCAATAACTACATTGATGGATAATTACATTAATATAATTATAATAATCATATCAATGGACATAATATGACACATCATGGCACCTGCATATTTTAATTAAGTGTTCCAAACTTAGTTAAACATGTGACAAACATGTTTCTTCACCAATCCACTATAAAAAAGTTAAAAAAAATGTTCTGTTACAGTGTTCTATTCAGACCTAGTCATAAACTAAGCAGCAGAGTGTTAATATCAGAGCAACATGGAAACTGTACATCATTGTACAGAACACAATAAACAGTGCAATAGAAACTACTTCATACAGCACTAACTGACCTACATAATAAAAATGTCTTACAAAAATCTCTTGCTTACATTCTCGAACTGTCAGAACAGGATTGTGTACAAAACAGTAGATGTTTTACCGAACGTGTTTGTATAGAAAGTTCCTTCACGTATAAATGCGTGCATTGCATTCCATTCAAAATGCTATCATAAAGCGCACCCATTCTCAAAGAATGAACGACACAGTTACTACTGTTATTAGACTCGTTTTGAGTGGCTGAAGTCGAACAGACACGGTCTGTAAAGTATGTCTCACTGTCGTCTGCACAGTGTAGACCCAAGTAGACATGTACGCCACCAAGTACAGTACAAAGGAGATCCAAACGTCAACGTACAGTCATCCTTAGTGTGAGTTCTCTTCATGCAGAATACTATATGAGGTATTAAAAAAGATCAATGTCATAAGTCCTTGCAGTATTGCCAGTAGTACCAGTTTAACTGCTGGAAGGTCAGAGATGAATGAAACATGTTGCCAGCAAAGCATTGTAGAAGAAATGTTCATGTTAAAATAAAGATATAAAAAGGGTTCTTTGCACTGATGCCATTGACAAACTAACTAGTAGATTTTTTCGATGGATGGTTGTTTTTTTAACCTCACCTGTATTTCTAGCATTCAGTTTGTCTGTCGCAGACAGTCTGTGTGAACTGTACTATCTATCTGTAGCGTACAGTCTGTGATGTACAATGTATTTGTAACATGTGGTCTATATGTAGCATACAGTCTGCAGCGTGTAGTCTCTCTGTCATGTATAGTCTACATTTTTCATACAGTCTATTTGCAGCACATGATCTACCATACAAGCTGTAATGTAACATACAGTCTTGTATATATGGTCTGTCTATCACATAAAGTCTGTATGTAGCATACAGCCCATATGTATCATATGGTCTATCTGTAGAGTATATTCTATATGTACCATATGTTCTGTCTGTAGCATACAGTGCATATGTACCTGTCTGTAGTATACAATCTGTAATATATGGTCACGTAGAGTCTATACAGTCTATTTATCACATACAATCTACATGGATCATGCAGTCCTAGCTGTAGCGTACAGTGCACATGTACCATACTGTCTGTCTTTAGCATATAGTCTATATGTAGCATACAGTCTATCCATCACATAAAGTTTATATGGATCATGCAGTCCATATCTTCATACAGTGCATACGTACCATACAGTCTATATGTAGCATACTGTCTATCTGTCGTACACACACTGTTACATACAGTATATTGATGTAGATATGTTTGGTTGTTTCTACAGCTTATTTAATCACAGATATAAAGCCAACAGAATCTTCCCTAAAAATAGAATTTAAAAAAATTAAATGCAAAACTGATCCTGACCAAATAATGTGGGAGTCAAAATCACGTCCAATTGGGAAAAAAAACAGTTATTGTCCTTTAAGAAAGTGGGATTATTTTGACATTATAAATAATTGCTTTAAGAAACTGGGATTATTTTGACATTTCCTTTAAGAAAGTGAAACATTATTTTTCAGCACATTGTTAAATATTGAAGAAAATAAGTTGAATTACTTTAATTAATTTCACTAGTAGTAAACTGCATGAATCTGAAGTCGTCCAGTGTGCTGGGCATCAAAGGGTGCGCCATTTTTGCAGCAGAGACAACAGCGCATACCAAGTATGAAGTAGCTTCATTAATGCAATGACTACAGAGCCAAAGGACTTGAAATGTGTTCTTTCAAAACTTTCAAACAGTCAGATCATTAAAAAAACTACTCTTAAAACACTCTGACACCTAAATTATTAGGAAGTCACATTTTGAAACTTAAAGTAAAATGCTTTGGTTTTAGCTTTTCCCTCATCAAATTTGAAATAATGTGGTGGTCAGATAGTCATGCGCTTTAGTTTTTTGTCAAAAGTAAATTAACATTAAAAGGTGTAAAACACACAGCACACAGCCATCTGCTTTGGTTAAAAATGAGCAATGGCCACATCTTTAGTCTTATTATGGTTATTATGCTCCTTTGGCGATTGATGGCCCTCACTTTTTAAAGCCAGTATAGTTTGCGATGGTGCAAAACTTTAGGACATAAGCCATGGTCCTTAGATCACTCTTCAGGGACCACCAGATGGTCCACATATTGGGTCTATTCCTATGTGTTGGCAGTTTGGATAGAGTGAAATTTGGATCATCCAGTAAAATGCTTCAGGGAACCAAAAGAGGTTCTTCAGTGGCATAGCTGCAAAGAACCCATTCGACACCTCATTTTTAAGAGCGCACATTTGCAGTTTCATTTTCAAGTTAGTGTTTGTGAACTGAATGCAGTAGATGAAACTGGCAACTATCCGCACCCACCCCCACCACCCTCTTTGACCAATTATGTGTCTGTGCTGGCAGTCGGGTTGGGCTAGCTGGCATGTGCGAGATGTAGAGCAGGAGCACTGCAGGACATCTGTGACTGATCATTTTCTCCACAATCGCGTCAAACTGTTCATCCGAGCTCAGCTAATGTCACATCCGCGAGCAGCGTGCACCCACTTTTAGTCTGGTGCCTGAGCCTGTCATCACACGTGCAATTAGACCAATTTCTGAATGTCCTTCTGGAACATATTAGAGATACTCTGACTGCCTCTTCTTCATAAAAAAGCCTGGATGTTTTTCCCTCAGTCTCGGAGACGAGGTTGGCATATGGTTGTATATTATTATCATCATTAGAAAACCTCATAGCTCCATTAATGATTCATATTTAATCTGAAAATGCCAGCTGCATTTTGTGATACGTTTCATAAATGAAGTTTTAAAAGTTGTACTTACAGATGGTCCCAGTGTTTCAATATGTTTCTTACTTCTATTATTTCTGAGGGTTTTTTTTTTTAAAGCAATACAGCAACACTGAACAAAGGCACAATTCCATCACTATAGAGATAACTGGGTATGGGTTTGCTAATAATCCATATAGAAAAGCTGAAGGTCAACACGTCCAAAACCAAGCATCAACTAGAGGGAAATAACCACTTAGCCTTGGGCTGTAGAGTAGTGGGTCTTTTCTCCATTCACTACCCTTGAGATCATTTCAATGGCATCTGAAATCCTGAACTATTCTTTCAACAGTGGCACCTGGCTTCGTTGATGCTGTCAGGGCAGAATGTTCCTAAGGCACAATGTAAATAGAGTAGAAACACTATTACTACTTGATTAAAGATGAAATGCTGGATGAGAAAGTGTCTATAAACATTGGACAGACTTTCTAGACTTTAAGATGATAGGAAGAACCTTTACATTGTTCTTTACAGAAGACATTTAGATCAGATATCAGATATATTGAGATTTCTGAGATTAAGAGTCTGAACTAAACTCTCTAGGAACTCTACTGGTGACCTCTCTTATAGAGTGTCCATAGCCACTACCACAAAATATCCCAAAAATTGTACTAGGCCCTGAAAAAAATAGATGAATGCAAATTCAACCTGCAGTGTAGGAGTCTGTGCATGGTTCTGTAAGGAGTGGAAGTGTTTTCCTGCATTGATATTGAAAGATCTCTCTCTTTCTCTCTCCATGGAGCAAGGAAGCATGGAGGCAGAGCTTTGGGGGTTGCCATAAAACCTAAAAGACGAAAGAAAATGAGTACGGGATGAAGGGGAAGCTGTCTATAAAAGAGAAAGGAGTGAATCAAGGGATGAGGGAGTTGGTCAGGAAAGGTCATTTCTCTGCAGGAACCACCTCCAGGATGATCTGTAGTGATCTGTTCATGGAGTCTGCAAAGCAACACGCAGAGAAACAAAATATTAGAAATAACAAAATATTGTCTGCCTACAAACCAGAGTTGTTGTGTGTGAGCACAAAAACAACATTATGTCATGTATATGCTATCTTCATGGAAATGACCTCTGACCTGTAAACCTCTGGAGCCACCTGGGCTTCTTGTTGAAGGCGATAAAAATGTAGTAGGCGGGGATTCCCGTGAGCGAGATGGCGAACCCGATGCCTGTGTTGACCGGGTCAGAGTACAGTGAGAGGAAGACCATGAAGAAACTCGTGAAGGAGAAAACAGCAGGGATGAAGATCGGGACCTGAAGGAGAGAGCAGGTTCTCTGTTAGAAAACAAGTTCTTTGCATGATGCCATAGAAGAAAATTTCAGGATTTTCTGAAAATGAGGCAGATGACTGTGATCTGGTGAAGTTTACGGAATCTCTAGACAATGCAAAAGTCCTTGGATGATCCTTTAAATTGGAAAATGTAACATTCTCCAAGTTTTATATTCCCATTTCTTTCTGCAGTGCTCTTGGTCTTGTTATCCCTTGGACCATCTTTACCCTGGACACTTCAATTTTGTTTTAGTTTTTGTTACTTGTTCTTTGGCATTAAACCTTTTGGACCCTATGATTACCTCCTACTTGCCTCGATCCTTACAGATTACTTTTCGAAGAACCTTTGGTCAAGGACATCTACATTATGAAAAGTTTCTTCATACCCTCAACAAACTCTTTAATTCTTCACGGAACTAAAATAATTTGATAGCACTAATCAAAGGAGTTTTTTTCCTTATGCCAAATTGAGGAGTCTAAAACAGGGGACAATGAACAATGAATCCAGTTTCTGGTCTGGGATTTTGTAGTCCTTGGTTCTATTACACTGGATGGCAGGTCAGTTACATTAACAGTTCAGTGATGATTACAAAATCCAGGCCCAGAAACTGGTTTCAGGATCATGAGTTGAAGACCTCAAGTCTAGAGACTTTAAGGCTAATATATAAAGTACATGAACATAATAATCATAACATAACACTGCCTTATATTTATAAGATAACACTGCCTTGTATTTTAGGACTCATATTGCTATGGAAGCCTTGATCTGCAGATGTTTTGGCAGAACCCAGAGAACCAACAGAGAGGTTTTGATAGAACCCACAGAGATCAGCAAAAGTGTTTGTTACCTTGAATGGGCGGGGCATGTCAGGGCGTGTGTAGCGCATGTAGATGAGCCCCACCACGGCCACACCAATGAACAGCCAGCGGAGAAAGCTCATGAAGTTCAGCAGGCTGTAGATGTCCCCCAGGAAGAGGATGAGTATAGTGATAGGATACTGCAGGAGGCAAAACCATCAACGATCAGATACACTTCACCTGTAAAGCCTGTAACAGTTGCTGACGCAGGTGTTCTACTCAGGGGCAAAACTACTCACTTTTTGGGGGGTATGCACCAACAATTTTAGCACCCCCCAAATTTGGTAACACCCCCCCTAAAAAAAAAATATATATATTTTTTTTTTATTTATTATTCTTTTTTTTAATATATATATTTTTATATATAGTCCGGCCGACGTTAAGGATACATTTCTTTCACGATGCACGCAAAACATTTCATTCAATTTGACAAATGGATTTTAAATCCTTGCCATTAGCCTGTGTGCATCAGCAAGAAATCCCTATGCAATTTCAGCTTGCCTAACCCAAGTAAGCTAGCCAGCAGCAACACTAGCCCAGTCTTCTGTGAAGTTCATAGCCTAATCCCTAACGCCGGGTACTAGCTTACACATGAGTTTCCATCATAGTTCACACCTGTTGCTGTCTTTCACCCACAGCAACATTATTTGGTGCATCCCCACAGGCCTTCTCCTTTTCTTTTTTTCTCTTTCTGAATTGTGCACCCAATAACTTTTTACTCTCTCCATCCTGCCGCAAATAAATGCTCCACCACGTCAATGAGTGACAGGCTACTACTCCTCTCTCCCCCTCCCTCCACTGGGGTGAATAAGCACTGTGGAAAGTAAAGGGAGGGGGTGCCCGTCGCGGCAGCAACGCTGGTCATAGCATCTACTGCCAGTGGCCAGGCCCTACGTTTCTTAAATATTTTAAACAGCATATTTAGAGGATAGGCATGATTTAAAAACACAAGAACAGTTTTAAAACATAAATGCCATTGATATTTTTTATGTCCCTCCCTTGTTTTGGCACCCCCCCTGGAGGTGCGCCCATATGCACTGCATATACTGCATACCCCATTTTTGCACCACTGGTTCTACTGAGTGTGTATAGGGGATCCTCAAGTTATGACACAGATCCGTTCCTTCGACAGTAATGTAACTCAAATTTTGCCGTAAGTCAAAACACACACAAAAGCCTGAGTCACTTGCTGATCCTAACACAGCTGTAAAATCATAAATATACGATACTGTGTGTTCTTCCAAACAAACTAGTTCACCAGAGCAGCCTGTAAGCGGGGGACTCTGTGTTGTTTGTACACTCAATTCCAGAAGAAACACAGACTTTTTGATCTTGAGACTTTTGTGAAAAGGTGATATGCTGAACCAGAGTTTCTTTAAGATGTTTGTGGTAAAAATGGTTTTTCATGGTATCAACCCAACATGGCCTTCAGATCTATTCATGTTTCCTAGAGCAAATATGATTTCTCAGACTGTGACATCACTCTGAATATACTCTTCAGTCCCATTTTGCATCATCACAGTGTGTGTGAGTCTACCAGACTTACCAAAACAATCACAGCTGCTATTGGTGTGTGGCGGCGGACATGAATCATAGACAGAATCTCAGGGAGCTGACCTTCTCGAGACGCTACGTAGAACATTCTGAAGAAGAAGGAAGAGGTTTGTGTAAGAGCGGTCACTGATGGCACTCTGTTCTGTGTGAGTAAGTGACATTGGCCAATGGGTTAGTAGCGACTGGAATACTGGAAAACCCCAGCTTGAGTTCTAACAGCGAAGAAGGTGGCATTAACTTGCCACAGGTCTTTTCCCCTAAGATACTCTGAGTCATCATCTGTCGGTAAAGACCACACATGGTCAGCACTTTGTAGGAACAAAACACAACACGAAAGGGTGGTCATTATTTTAAGCAAGGCTCTAGTGAACTGAAGCACTGGAAAAAATGAAAGGGGTGAAAGGTTCATTATTAATTTTTTTGAGGTCTGTCAAGCCTCTTTTGTGGTTGTTCATCATGGATTTTAGCATCCTGGGCACATCAATCTCTAGGCTAGCTATGTACGCTATTTATTAATTAAACTTAAGAATTAATTGTATTTCTGCTGTTTAAAATCATGTGTGGTTATTGCTGCTAATACTGCCCTCTAGTGGAGAATTATCAGACTGCTAAATGCGAATGATAAAGTTACAAGTCAGTTTTATGAGGTGTTTTGCATCTAACAAACCCAAAAGCCCCCTAAAAGTGACCTTGCGTCCCACTGGATGGCTGCGGCACTTAGAACCATAGCCTAAATTTTTTACAAGGTTCTGTATGTTAAGATTATTACATGTTACTTTATGTCAGTACTGCATATGATTGCAAACTTGTTGAACAGATCATGACTCACCTGGAGATGGCAAATAGACATCCATTCATAGAGCCGAAGCATGAGAGGGCTACAAATACTGGAACAGCCATGGAGAAGTTCCCCATCAACTTCTCTGCAAATGTCTGAGGGGGGATAAAAACATACTTTGTTTAAGCAAATAAGAACACAACATCGATCTTCCATTTTCCTTCATTCTGAGTGCTGTTTGTGTTTATGAATAATAGGTGTGGTAAAAAAAGGCTTCATCTTCCACATAAGAGTGAATGTGTGGAGTGACAGGCAGAGAGCAACAGGCCATAAATGAGTGCATTACGCTGGTCTAATGGGATGGGAAAGCTTTTAGAGCATCTCAGAGCCTAGCGGGAGATCTACACACACACACACACACACACACACACACACACAGACATACACATACACACGCACCGCTGCTGTCAGTTAGAGTGAGAGATATATGATTACTGCAGCAAAGAAACAGACAGACATTAAGAGTAAACTGCCTCTAGGAAATTACATTTACTTTTCCCGAGGAACAAGGTGCGGGCTATTACAGTCATTAATGGTGTGTTTCTAAAGTGCTGGAGACCTTTATTACAGACGGCGTCTGCCTCTCCTCTCACACACCTGGGGAAGGGTAATGGTGTGCGAGAGGCAGCTGCCTGATTACAGTGATCAGATTTTGTTCAGACGAAATCAACAAATGTGTTTACTGTGTAAACCCGTGGCAAGTAAACAAGCCGACGGAAATAATAAATAAACATCAGAAACGGGGTTGTATGATTAAATGATGGTGGATTTCTTCATGCTGAGATAACCATGAAGCAGGAGTTTGTTCTGTGGTGTACAGGCCACTCACCACGGCGACGGCGTGCGACGCCAAGAGATCTGCTGCTGACATCACTGTGTAGTACGCCACGTTGGTGAGCGTGTAGCATACGGTTACAATCGCCATAGAGATGCAGATGGCCAGAGGGACGTTTCTGAAAGACATCACTTAAAATTATTTCTATTATCACTTTATATTTCATCACTTTAACTTTTTAATCAAATTTGGCTATCTATCTATCTATCTATCTATCTATCTAGCTATCTAGCTATCTATCTATCTATCTATCTATCTATCTATCTATCTATCTATCTATCTATCTATCATATTTTAGGGCAGTAATTATTTTCTGTAATATAATAAAGACACCCTCACCAGACACTGTTGGTGTACAGTTTCAGACTGGGTAAAGAACTGTTAAGAAGGGATACATTATGTCCATCTTCTTCCTGAGTTCAGCTCATTAAGGCCCTGCTAATTAGCTGATGGGTTGATCAGGAGTGTTAAATGCGGGACGACGCTCTGCAGTGCCGTGCCCCTCAGGGTCTAACACTGCTGCTCCAGCCCATCTGCTGAGGCATGGCTTGAGTTAGCGAATCTCCAGACCTTCATTGCAGACCACACAGACACTCTTGGCTGGATATATTTGGGTGGTGGGCCAAGTCACAGTGATATAAAACCCCCAGCAACATCACACTCATACCAGCACCCCATACACCACCAGTCTCTGGGATCTTCTACATTTGCGTGTTACTCCTTAATATTTATTGAAAATATGCTTAATATTCTTTACTAACAAATACATGTATAGTATGTTCACCTTAAAAATGTCACCTGATATAACTATAATGTAAAAGTCTATAGAATATACAAACTATAAAAGTCACCTAATATAACTATAATGTGGATCATCAGATGAGTGTTAGATATTTAATGAGCTATTTAGTGCTGAAACAGTAACGAGTGCATTTAAAGTTAAAGGACAGTCTGAAATGTAAGCATTTATTTGACATATTTTCATTTATAGTTCTTCACACATTAACTTTAGAGTGTTTAACAAGAATAAAAATCTGCAGTTTATGAAAAAATAGATAAGTGGTAAAAAGTGGTGTGCAAAAATATTTGAGTGGTAGAGTAAAGTATCATATCACCAGTGTGACTGCAGTGCTGAGAACAGTCCACCACCCAAATAATACCTGGACAACAGCGCTCCGGTGGTCAGAGTCTGATCAGTGATGAATAGGATGGAGGCCTCAAAGCAACAGATGGACTAATGTCTGTAATTGTACACCTACATGGTGGACCTTGTGCGGAAGAAACTGCTCTTAAGCTCTTGAGTGATAAGTGTAATCCTTTCTCAAGTTTCTACTGATGGATCGTTTAACTTATTAGCTTTGACGGGATATGACTTCTAGTTCTAGACAACTTCTACTAGAATTGCAGACTGACCTCTCTGGGTTGTCCACCTCCTCTGTCACAAAATTCAAGTAAAACCTGCAAACAACAAAGCAGCTGATTAATTCATCAAAGAAACATGACAGAGTGCAGCCACAAGCACATGGTAAAGTCACAATCTGAATTTAATAAAGACAAATCTAAAACCAAGTTCCCATTGAGGGCTGCCAGAGGGGCTCTGGGTTACAACATTGGGAACATATATTTATATTTATATTTTATATTGGCTAATACTGGATTTTACATATAAATATATGCAAATATATGCAAATCCTTGTACCAAAATGATCATTCAAGACTAACATCACATCCTAAACAGAAACTAATTATAGATCAATCAGCTGAACGGACTTCGGACCGTTCGGACACGGAAGGCTCCTTGTTGTTTTTTTGTCAGTGGTGTTAAACACTTAAACGCGCTTATGAACTTGTTTCTGTAATGTCGATTGTGTGTAGGAGATTTGTTGGAATTATTATTTAAACAGTTTGTGCAGTTGGTGGGCCAATGGACAAATGTCTTGATAGACAGGAGCTCAAGGAGAAGCATGAATTGAACTACATTTAATTAACCTACTGCAATCACATCAAGAAAAAAAGTGTTACATTTCTTTTTCCAATAAACCCAAATGTAGTGTTGTTGTTTCCAGGGAGGCCAGTGTTATTTGCTATAATGGCTGTAATGTTATGGAGTGCAGGGTTTTAACTGGATTTAAAAGCTCCATTTAGCTCAGTATTGTGGGTTTTTCAAACTTCTGGTAAAGTTATTATGTTCCCTTGCTGCCATTTGCATTCCATGGTAGCAAAAAAAAACAAATAACAATAATAAGAAATATATGAATTCTATTGTTGCTATTATGTAACTTTTAAGAGCATTATGGGAAACGCCGGACTTTGTGTTCATTTTAAAAAACAGCAAGCAAAAATACAGTTCAAATTGTTTTTGATGGAGAATGAATGAAAAAAATAGTTTTATCTATGATTCAGAAAACTTAAAATGTTGAGTTAAATGAATGGGTTGGTATGTACTACATATGAAATAATGAGTTGAAATTCTTATTTAATCCAACATGATTTCACTTGAGATTTTATTTGGAGATGTTTCACAGTGTGTGGTTGTTGATCACTTGCTCCTTGAACAAGTGAGAGTTGGACTCACCAGCCAGCGTAGGCATACATCCCTGAGTAGAAAGCAAGGGGCAGGTTTGTCAGTTGGACCGTGTCCACCTGAAATGCATTCTGGAAGTTTTTGGTCTCTCCTGCAAGAACAAGAATCAAACGGTTAAAATGAAAGAGTTGGTATAGTGTTCTTTTGTTTGGCTGTAGAGAAAAGAAGAGAATGTTTTTGATTTAAAGGGCAAAGTCTTTCATGAGAGGGACAAACACAGTGATCGAAAGTGCTTCTTCAGTCTCAAATAAGGACAGTTCCCTTTTGTGGTTTGGTAAGTCTGAGGCCAGACAAGATCACTGACTGTCATTGTTTGTTCCCTTGCACATGATCCTGGAATGTTTCTGTCCTTTTAGGTGTTTTTTCTGCATATTTTTGTATTTCCTCAGCTCTAATACACTTGAAATCGTGTTTAGTCCTGAGAGACATTCCTTTGGTTTTCTAGTACTATTCAAAAGTATTGGTACAGTACAATATTCAAGTGATGGATAGTTACAAAAGGAGTTATATGTACTGTTATGAAATAAATGCGTAAGTGATGAAAACCTGTAAACTTGGGGCTTATCGCTTTAATACGCCAGCACTGAGGTCTCTTTAAAATGAACCTGGGGGCTTTCCTGCCCTCCAGCCTGTGCTGTCCCATCTGAAATTGGTGTAATCAGTACAATACGAGTGATGTATAAACGGGACAACAGTTTTGCTTTCACAATGCATGAATCGGACCACAAACCAAACCACACACTGTACTGGAACCAGTTCCTTCTGTTCACGTTTGGGTCTTCTCATAGGGTCCACAGTGTGAAGGTTAAGACTTAAAGGTAAAGTCTGTTGCACTATTTCTTAATAAACAACTGTAATGATGTTCCTCAGACATACCGGTGAGCAAAGTTATCTCTATCTAAGCAGATCCATGAAACAGAGCAAAAGGCCAGATTATTATAGCCATGCTGCATGTAGTTGAGTTTTTCAGTCAATGGCCAAATTGTCTTTGGTCAGTCAAAGAAAGTTCCACAAACTTTAAGCCAAGAGATTAATATTGCAATACATTTTGATATTTCCTTCCACACAACAGAACTAAGAAGCACTGGGTTATAGTGATGATACCTTTAAATAGTTGGTACAGTCCTGGAACGACGATGATGGCGATAGCCAGAAGCTTACTGAAGGTGAGGAAGATCTGCAGCCTGGCCGTCCAGCTCACACTCATACTGTTGATGTACATGACTGTAGCTGTATAGAAAGAAACCAAACAGAATTAAAGTTTTAAATTTAAATTTAAGATATTTTATATACCTTTATATGTATACACAGTCTTGTAAAAAAAATAGTAAACCACTTTTCCCCTTTTTGCTCTTCACTGTTTGTACAGTTTGCGGTAGTATGTGTGTGTGTGTGTGTGTGTGTGTGTGTGTGTGTGTGTGTGTGTGTGTGTGTGTGTGTAAAATGCACAGGTCGCTATTCTTTTCTGAACTATTGCAGCATGTGTGTGTCTAAAAATAAGAAATATTATTTTTATATGTGTTGTAAGTGCAGTAGTGTGTGTGTGTGTCTGTGTGTCTGTGTGTCTGTGTGTGTTGTGAGTGCAGTAGTGTGTGTAGAGCAGCTTTTCTATGGTCTGTATTCCAGCAGCTTCACTCCTGATTCAGTTTCTGATGGATGAATCACTCAAGTGTTGGTCAATAGTGTATGAAACAATAGTGACCTGCGCATTTTACACAGGCACACTCCCACACATTACAAAAGTAATTACCAGAAAAGAAATGATGAAGTCTCTTACTTTTTCCATGGCTGTATATATTACACATGTAATTCTTCTTTATAAAGCTGAATGATAAACATGAAAGCCTAGACTTACTGATTCCAATTGCTGTAGTCAGCTTGATTGCCAGCTCCGGGACTCCACATGGCATGAAGATGGGCTCCAGAATGTAGCGGGCAAATGCCAGAGAAATCACGGCCACTCCTGCAGGCCTGAAAAATACACATTAATAACAGTTAATGCTACATTTTTCCTTTACTTGATGTAATTGCCCCTTGGTGCGATTGTGTGTCTCTGCCCTGTGATGGATGGTGTAGTGGGTTTGACCCTATGAGTGCTGGGATAAAGTCCAGCACACCCTCCCTCAACCCTGGGTATGGATGAGCAGTTCAGATAATGAACAGATAGATTAATGGTAATATTTAGTAGTGAAAATAGTACAAATATTGTGTATATTATTGTCTTCAAATACACTAAATATTTTCACCGATCAGCCCTAACATGGAAACCTCCCACCTAATATTCCGTAGATCCCCCTCCTACAACTAATACAACTCTGACTCATCAAGGCATGAACCCTGTAGTTGTGTTGTGTAAGTTGTGAGGTGGGCCCATGTCTAACACTTCCCACAGCTGCTCGATCAGATAGAGATCTGGGGAATTTGGAAGTGGAATCAACACCTTAAACTGTTCTTTAATTATTTTTACAGCGTCCTGTATCAGTGTCCGTTATACAGACAAACTGAGCCTCGAAACTGTGTGCCAGGCAGTAGAAGAGAGAAGACTCTCTTCTACTGCCTGGCACACAGTTTCGAGGCTCCCACTCTGGTTCTGTTAGACTGAGTAACAGTTACATATCACACGCCATCACAGCTTTGAACGCACACAAATGTCGGGTCCCTGCCTGACCAGAGAACACCCTCACTTTATACCTTTAATATCTCTCATGTTACACTCTGGGCGTTTTGATTGCACCTGCATTTTATCTTCTGATCACTGTCTTGACATGCACACTTATGTCCTGGTATTTGATTAGATTTGTGTTTCAATGCTGCTAACTGCCTCTAACTGCCTCTAGTATATCATACTAATGGATCATTATTATGTGGGGCAGCTGGTGGCCTAGTGGTTAGGGTGTTTGTCCTGTGATCAGAAGTTCATGGGTTCAAATCCCTGGACTGCCAGTGACACCACTGAGTTAACCTTGAGTAAGGTACTGTCCCCACACACTGCTCCCCGGGCTTCACTTGGTGAATGGGTTAAATGCAGAGAAAGAAGTTCACAGTGTGTGCATGGAAAGTTTACATACTATATGTATGCTGCAATATTATTCCTTCTGGATGCTTTACATTCCATTCTACTATTGTTACACCACATATTGTCATTTATTGCATTGTTTCTGTAATTCCTTGCACTTTGTTCAATGCTCCAAAGGCCTCTTGTACAATAATAAGTACATAATAACAATAATCACACTTCAAGATTTAAGATTACTTTGTCATCAGCAGCTGTGTACATATACAGAGTGAGATAAGACCACAGTGCAACATACAACATTCAACAGGCAACAGAGTGCAGGTTACAACATACAGTAGACAACAGACAAACAGTGAATACAATGGAGTAAGGGTGCAGTACTAGTCACTCTCACAGGTTTCTGTACATCCACACTGTGCTGTTACATTACTCTGGTGTCTATTTATTGTGTTGTCTGTGTTGTTTCTGTCGCAACTTGCACTTCTTGAATGCTGAATGTTATTTTTTGTTGCACTGTGGTTTGTGGAGAAACGTCTCATTACACTAAGTACATGTTCACAGCTGCTGATGACAATAAAGTAGCCTTGAACCTTGAGTACCCTGCTGTAAAAGGCAACTGCTTTTAGAGAAGACCAGGCAGGCCAGCCTTCACTCAACACACATCAATAATCCCTTAACATCTATCACTGGACCCTGTCACTCAGATCCTTACGCTCACCCATTTCTCCTGCTTCCAACACAACAGCTTTAAAAACTGTTCACTTGCTGCCTAATATATCCGACCACTTGACAGCTTCCACTGTAACAAGATCATCAATGTTCTTCCCCTGTCAGGGGTTTAAATGTTGTTGCTGGGTGGTGTAGATACCGCTGGAACAGTGATGGATCGTTTTCTGGTGCCCCCTAGCAAAGAATTGCCTATTAGGTCATTTTCCGCAGCTCTAAATTGGTAGGATGCCCTTTCCTGGACCTCGTTCATGACAAAAGACATAAAAAAACAGCGGAGTATGATATACACATCCTATTTAAGAGGATTTATTTTCATAAGATGGCTCACTTACTGTATGTCAGCACACCTTTCCAGAGTTGGCACTGCATATTTTTTCAGCTTTACAGGCTTCTGCAATATGTGTTAAAAATTCCTAAAAATCAACTACGTTTCAGTTCCAAATCACACTTACACATCAGGCTCCCACTTTGTTACTGGGTATAGACCTGAAAAAAATATGCAGTGATATCTTTTGGAAACTATAGGAGCCATACGTTCTTTTATAGCTGCAGAAAGAATCAAGTCTTCATCATTTTGTTAAAAAGCCACATTTCCATTACAAGCCTTCTAGCTCTTTATTTTGTAGTCATTTTTTATTGTTTTTACTGTTATTTTTTGGGTTGGTTGGTTCACATTTGTGTGTGTGTATGCGACTCACAAGGACTGTATGACCTCATGCCCTGCTCACATCCAAATGAGTTTTCAGTAAAAGCGGCATAAAAATAATGAGCGAATGAACTGTGCAGGCAGAGATGATTAGTGCTCAGCTCATCATTCGGGTGAAAAGGTGAAAAAAGGGAGTTTACTGCTTTTGCAGCTGTTACTGACACTCATGCGAGGTCAAATCTGACACACATTGACCACACTGGGCAATGCTTTGTTTGTGCAGAGAAACAAAAAAACACAGATACTCTGCTCTGCATGGCCACAGAATGGATTTCTTTATTAATTTATTTTCAGAGCAGTGCGAACATTTAAACCTGATCTATAGAAATGAGCTAACCTTCCATAAAGTCAGTAACTGAGTCTGAGTTTTCTTAAGGATAGTAGAAGGCTATGACAGAGCGATGGTCATTCTTCTAGAAATCATAGCGGCTCTGTCATGCACTCCATGTCACGTGTGGTCAAAGGGCACCAGAAATGACTGCATGCCAGGTATAAAAGGTGGAAGCAGATGTTAGTAACTCGCACAGACATTGAAGTTGCATGCTTCAGTCCTACGTGTCCCATAAACCTTATCTATCCAGTACCGTTGGTACTTTGGATCTTCAAAGCGAAATCATATTTATCCCTGTGTGTACGAGTGAGAACGCGGGGCCTCAAACACGCTCTCTCGTGCCAGTGACGCTTGGGCTCTGCCATGCAACAAGGTTGTGTTTGGTTGTCCGGTCAGTCATTTCTGCCTTCCCGTGACAGCCTCAGAGCTTGAATGAGGATTTGACTGATACCCTCCACAAGTCTACATCGCCTCAGTGAAGATCAGGAGAAGTTTCACTGATGCATTTTGGGCCATGTGAGTGATTAGCAGCATTGTTAGCAACACTGCCCTTGCAGTTACAAGCAAAGAAGAAACATCTGGATGCAAAAAAAAAAGCTTTTACTGATTTTTCTTTGATTAAATACACTGAGAACAGGATAACTGTATACCAGTACAAATACTTGCACAGTAACGTACATGTAT
The DNA here is from genome assembly GCA_037974485.1 of Hemigrammopetersius urotaenia. Taxonomy (NCBI): domain Eukaryota; kingdom Metazoa; phylum Chordata; class Actinopteri; order Characiformes; family Alestidae; genus Hemigrammopetersius; species Hemigrammopetersius urotaenia. The sequence continues at coordinate 12,806,608 of JBBPDC010000032.1, read as the reverse complement.
ATACGCTGCGGCCTTCGCGTGTGTCAGTGTAGAATAAGATATAATTGTGTAGAAAGGGGGTAATTGTGTAGAATAAAATATGATAATTGGCAGACTTTCCCAGCATGAAGTACAACAGACAAAGCTGTGCAAAAAGCACCAATTATGTCTTATTCTGTATTTGATTCACATGAGGGGTCTTTCAGAAGCTGCAATTTTCAGAATAGCAAAAAGAGCTTGTGAATGACGAGCGGGCCGCAGTTCGTGAAGTGCGACGCCACAGGAAACCAGAGGAGGCCTGATGTAGTGGCTTTACAACAGCTAGGGACAAGGAATGCACCTTTCATCATTAAATGCACCTTAAATAGCAAGCAAAGTGCAAATGTACTATGTTTTCCTTTATTATATGTATTATTAATAATTATTTAGGTTAAAGTAGTAATCTAGATTGTACAGACCTTTTTTTTCTGAAATAGTTCAGAGTGTTTAAAGAAGTAAATAATACAGTCAGGCCCAAAAATATTTGGACAGTGACACAAGTTTTCTTATTTTAGCTGTTTACGAAAACATATTCAGGA
>JBBPDC010000032.1:12759594-12771246 GCA_037974485.1 Hemigrammopetersius urotaenia | reverse complement strand
CTCTCTCTCTCTCTCTCTCTCTCTCTCTCTCTCTCTCTCTCTCTCTCTCTCTCTCTCTCTCTCTCTCTCTCTATCTTGCTCTGTTCCTGTGTTCCATCCCTTTTCTGTCCCCAACATACTTTCTGTATCTCTAACAACTCATCTGTTCAGTTTAATTTGATTCAGTTCAATTCAAACTGTTTTGTCAGTGCGAGCGTATAATAAGTACAATATTGCCAAAGCATGGCAAGAGAGAAAAAAAAGCTTATTCTTCTACTCAGCGTCAAACCAATACATCCCATCTTCTACTACAGTCAGTCACGTCGTTCTCACACTGATAGTTTTTGTTTCTTGTTGTTTTAACTCAAATGTTCTCCTCTATTTTGGATGAATGAACATGCCAAGCAGAAGCGGTTTAACCAGACTGCTATCGTGACTTTCTTTTCTTTCTTTCTCTCTCATTGTCTGAGGTGATGATTTTTTGTCTTTGTGCTGCCGCTGTGTAATAAGGAAGCCATTGTCAGAAGCCTCCATGTGTGTGTATGTGTGTGTGTGACTGTGGGGAGGTCCAAATGCATATCATTTCCTCTCCAGTCAGTTGTAATAGACAGTCGATATGAAGTCTCGCTCCTTCTCATTCGCTTGTTCTCCTTCTTCTTTTCACATTCCTCTTCTCCTCCTCCCTTCCAGTTCACTCACTTTAGCTCAACCAAACACCAACAGTGCCCCCAACAGGTCTTAGGTGGCGATTGTGCAGCTTTTTGACAGGGTTTGGGTTAGAGAGGATTAGAAGGAGCTGATTTTATCGGTAACATATCATGGTGAGCATGACAGAGAAAGAGAGCGAGAAAGAGTGGAGGGGGGGGGGCAAGAGAGAGAGACAGAGATAGAGAGAAAGCATTAAAGAAGAGTTTAACTTCTGTATTGATGAGAGAGCATGAAGAGTTTGCTTTACATATGTATGCTAAATATTGTTGGACCTAGAATGGAGCCCTGAGCCAAACCACAAGACTGGTCAAAATACTCAGCTGTTCAGACGCCCATTTTACACTGTTATAGACCCCCCTCCCAACTCACATTTGAATTTTTCTTTCAGGTTGTGAAATAAAAAATAAATAAAAAGCTCAATTCAGAAAACAACATATGCTCATCCTGAACACATCATTCAAATCCGTGCAATTTAGTTTTTGAACACAGATGTACCTGCAGATTGCAGGTATCCATTTATTTACAGACGCTACAGACAAAGTGGGTGTCTAAAAATTAGCTGTTACTTTGTTTTATAATAGCTTAAAACTGTTATTAAAAAGCAAAGTTATACAAATAAGATGTCTTCTTATACAAAACATGTCTTCTTCCTCTCATACATGCCATATGCCTCTGTTAACTATTTCGAGGGAGACAAGACCAGATTCCCATTAACTTAAATCCATCTGTTGTCTGCAAGGACATCTGCCTTTCATTTCTGTAGTCACTGATGATTTAAATGTTAAATTTGTCCAAAGTGGCTGAATTTTGACAAGAAAAAAATGATCTGACAGTTACTGTAGTTATGATCTGCTGGTAACTAGGCATGTGCTTGCCAGAGCTCCAGTAAGGAGGAAAATGGGAAAAAATATTTCAGGTTGATTAAAGTGGACCAATATAATGCTAGTGAACTAATTGTGGGACGTTATTTTACGTAGGCTGTATGCAAACCTAATATAATAAAGGATATATAGATTTTGTGTTTTTCAATAACTTGTTCTAGCATATTAATGTGGAGCTGTTATGATGAAAATAACCCCAAACACAGTGCTAAGCTCTGGTCTTACCAAACATTAGCTTCACTAGTTGCTTCAATGAGGTGGGGCAAGAAGACTCAGCAGAACAGGATTGGTGCTGATATGAGAATGTGTTGGAAATACAGGACTGCACAAAAGTTTGAGAAAATTACATTTTAAAAGCTGTTTACTTCTGGTGTTAAAACACTAATATTTCTATAAATACAAATAACATCTATCTATCTATCTATCTATCTATCTATCTATCTATCTATCTATCTATCTATCTATCTATCTATCTATCTATCTGTGTATTTATCTATTGATTGATTGATTGATTGCTTGATTGATTTAATCAGGAAGCTCATTCTCTTGTTTTTCATTGGCTCCCACTTCTGAGGTTCTTGAATTAGCACTAAGTAGAATTAAGCATTAAAGGGAGACATGACGCACAAAAAGAGGGAAGTTTGGAGAAAGACATAAAGCTAGACTAAAGCTTGTGGGCTGCACTTAATGAAGAACTGATGACAGTAACAGTAACAGAGATCATTTCATTCAATATTTGAGCCAGTTATCATAAACAAGGATTTTGATTTAATTGTAAGTTACATTTTTCTTTTAATTTTTTTGCTTTTTTTGTTGAAAAAATAGTTTTAGATTCCCATACCCTGCATTCTTTCAGAGCCTTGTTCACCAATACACAAGTTTTACTTGATGAATAATTGTTGCAAAGTTTTTTGACACCACTTCCAAACAAGGAAGGAATGATGGCTTCAATCAACGGCTCCAAGAACAAGTGATAATGGGCCAAATATGTTGCTGCCAGTACAGAATTTCGAACAATTGTTGAGAAAACTCAAATTATCCAAATGTGTTACACAAAGGCACCCGCCAAACTTTCTCTGCTTACTTTCATCAGAAAGTGTCTGTGGCTGATAGCTTTGTGGCGGCCTGGAATGAATGACATGTTTACCGTTTCTCAAATGCAGAAGAACAGAGACGCGCGGCGAAACCTTTCAGCATGGAGAAGCCCTCTGTGTTACATAAAGTTGTCAAAGAGAACATGGCACTCTTTTTCAATCTGATTTTTCCTGACATTACAAGTAATCATAACCCATTTCCAGTGTTCTTTTGTAGCTTTCCTCAACTGCCTTCCCATATCAATCACATACTCAGATCTTAAACATACTCACATCCTTTTTGTGTGTGATCCCTGCTCTAAAACACCTGACTCAGGTCAGGAAGGACTCGATAATGAGCCCATGAGTCTAACCAGGAGAGTGGAAATGCAAAAATGGGCAATGCTGGAGACTGGGAACCACTTTGATACCAACTGCCACCTGCGTTAGGCTCTCCAAGACAGCATGGTACATCATTATCAACATAATCATGAGGTAACCATGAGTGACAACCTAGAGGCTTCAGCAATTCCTTGGAAAATCAAACAGATTTTCCTTTGGGCAAAATGTCATAAATCATCGATGTTTGAAATTTGCTTAGTTAGTTTGTATTAAGGTTTGGAGGCTAATGTAGCTAATAAGCAATAGATGATTATAGTGCACCAAATGGTGTAAACAAACATTTCTCATATGATAAGTTCAATAATATCTAAAGAACTTGTCTGACTTTAGTGATAAAACATATATCAGGTGTACAAGAACAACACATTGACCATTCAGAAACACCTACCAGGTACACCAACATTCAAACATTTTGTGCAAACTAAGAAAGGAAACTGGTGACACATTTTAGTTTGTAGCTGTTCACTCAACAACTTTCCAGTTTAACAAGAATAAAAATCGACAGTTCATGAAATAAATGTGTTAAAAACTTGTACTGTGCAAAAATTCAATGGTAGTGTAGCTGCATTATGTAGGTTTACAATAACAGATTGTAGTAACAGATTGTTACAGTAACAGATTGTTCTTGCACAACTGATGCACCCCATCTATCTTGTCCACTAATGAAAACGGACCCACATGGGACCACTGTTGAGCAGATGTTATCTGAGGGTTGGGCCATTTGTAGCACAACAGTGACAGTGACATAGCCGCAGCATTTTATCATGTGTTATGTTGATATGAGTGTATAGGAGAGTATAGGCCACTGTTGGATGGATGTTTTTGGTTTGGCTGGTGTACCACCACCACCACACACACACTGCTATGGCACTACCACACCTGTCTTTCTGCTGCACTAAGCATGCAGATAATTGTTGGGGAGCGTTGGGTGTTTGTGGGTGGTGTGTGTGTGTGTGTGGGGGGGGGGGGGGGTGTTGCTCTATGTCTCTGCTTTTGTCCGAGAAACAAAAAGTGGGGGGCCAAATAAATGATTTGGAAAAATGGGTGTGGCATGTCCCCCCTGCTGTAACGGTTTTGCTGCCCATGATTTGAATACAATATCATTAAAGTCCCTGTTGGTGTAATAGTATATTTGCAATATATAGATAATATATAAATATGTACATGTAGAGAGAGGGAGAGAGAGAGAGTATAGGTTTTATATTATACTGTTATATAGCTTTTATTCTATAGGTTATGCTGCTTCTCCTCTTTCTCTTGTTCTGTCCACTTTGCTGCTGTAATAATGCAAATACTAATACCGTCTCTCATCTCTTATCACCTAGATAATACCTAGTGGTGGTTCTGTGGTCATTGTACTGTAACCTATAGAAATGGACACATTGGCTCTGAGATGGCCTACTTCTTTTAGAACTGTTGTGCTTTTACCAGCTGTAGTCTTTGTTTATAAGGGTCTTGTTGTGGAGGCCCATGCAGCACAGCACAGTGCTCATTCAGGTCAGAAAATCTTGATCAGTGCTGTTGAGTTGAATCAGGCGTGTCTGGACCAGAGAATGTGCTAGATTGGACAGTGCTGTGGTCCTCCAGGGACTGTTTTTGGGCTTCCCCCGCATTAAAGTGACAAAAGTTCTTTTGGTTTCCCAATGCATCACGTAACAGAGTGTGTGACATGAAGGTACGGTACAGTGAGTCCTCCTCAGGTTTGCTGTCAGTGCCTCGCAATTCACTGACCGAATATGATCCCGTGTGAGGAGGACGGCGGCGCTGGATCAGAGAAATCACAGCCGCACTCAGAGTCAGACTTTTTCCATTTATTATGTCGGAATAACGTAAATACCTCAGAGAGAAAGGTGTTGTTCGAGTATTCATGGCTCAGGTTGCCTTTAAGGTCACCGCAATCTTTTGACATCAATGCTGTCATTCAGCAGCCTTTCAGCGCAAGAAGAGCCGGATAAACACTGATCCCGAGAGAAAAACACACACACACACACAGGAAGGGTGGCACACGCTGAATTCATCACCCTTATCCAACCAATCGTTTTTTTTTCTTCTTCCTTCGTTCGCCTGTGAGACTTTGTCAAAAAAAAAAAAAAAAGAAAAAGAACTACAGGTTGACATTCACGTGGCAACTCTACAAAGGCTTTCGGTTGTTCCAGCTCAGATACACACATCCACACTTTTGTGTCATTATATTCCATTGAAAAGAGTGTGACTTCTTTCAAATATCTTCAGAAACACACACACACACACATACACACACACACACACGATTTAAATAAAATATATTAATAGCAGTCTCATGAGAGGAGAAGGATTGTGTCAGTTTGATTGTCTCTTAAACACGTTTCACAATCACTGTCTGATTTACATTTTCGAATTTGCCAAAAGGTCAGATTAACATACATGACGTCATTCGAGCACCTTGCATTTTAAACGTTAAATGATTTTAATTGCAAATGACTAATGGGCTCCATGTGGCATCATAAGGGATAAGTAACACCTACATAAGCCTTTCATTAAGTGGAACAGTGACATCAGCTGTCATAACACTAACGAAGGTGAAATGACTGCCACTTAGAGTAAGTTATTTCAGGATCAAATTTTTGCAGGCTTATGTCAATTTGTTGTGCCGCCTGGCTCCTTTCCATTAAAACGTACCATCACACTGGTGTAGTTTGGAAAGTTCAGCATAATGCAGAATAACACCAGCAAATCACACTGCAAAGCTGTTGTTTAAAAGGTTATAAACCGTCTTCAATCATAACTACTGTGGCACTGTAACCATAGCGACTACAGCTTAATCATCCTGTCAAACAAGTCAAAGTCAAACGAGTGACACCAGCATCGAGGTTAACATAGTTTCTCTGACGAGAAGATGTTTAGCCGCCCTGCCACCAGATTGAGCGAATACAAGAACATTTCACAATACAAATGCAAGCGGATGACGAATTTTAGTATGTAAAACTGTCTTCACTGATTGGTCATTTTATTAGACAACTTTACTATCTGTACATATATATCCACAATGTTTATATATACAGTAACCTCCCACTTTCACGCAGATCAGCAGTCTCAGGTTCAGTCCATTGCGGCGGTTATCAGGGCAATCAGACACCTATTTGGGGGCATATTTAGGGTTTGCATTATAAAAATAGACAATTTTAGGCATTTTTAACCACTATACGCGGGTGCTCTTGGAACGTACATATACATATATATCTTGCTATGCAAGTTCACAGTTTCTGAAGTCCATCTGTGCATTATTTCCCATCCTTTAGTCCATCAGTGGTCAGTTTCTGACCACACAATCACTCTTGGCTGGATGCTGTTGGGTGTTTAGACTCCAGCAACACTTATTCCAGCACCCCACACATTACCAAACCCCTACTATTGTCACTGCTGTGCTGAAAATGGACCATCACTCTTATAACTGATCAGAAAATGACAACTAAAGAATGGAATATGTAATAGGACGGCTGATAAATATTGAGCACCAGATGGGCTTGTTGGGCATGCCCAGTCCCACATAGCTCGCATTTTATTTCAGATCTGAGCCGTCTGACTGTTTGGCTAAACACAGTGAGTTTATTGAGCTAAATTACATGCCACACATGAACACTAATAGCTGATTAATTATACCTTTTCATGTCAGTCCACCACTGACGACCAGCTGTCTGGAGAACCACTGCCATGTTGGACTGTCAGAGCTTCAGAACAAGCTGAAGAAGCCCTGCCATACGAGCTCTATTAACTGACCGAGTCACTTCAGTGGGGCACAGTACATGCAAGAGGGGGCATTTCCAAGAATGCCATTAATAAAGAGGGAGAGGTATTAAAGGTGCTCTCTGGTTAGGGGTTGAGGGGTTATATCATCTTTAATAAAAAACTAGGGAAGGACCGAGGTACGAATAAAACGTCCTTAATTTAGACTCGAAATAATGACCTTTCGAAACACTTAAAAAGGCCATTTCTTATTTTTTTAAGTAGTTTTACTTACTTACTTTCTTGGAGGTTCACTTATGAGGTTTGTGTGGTGTAATTCATCTTTGCATGACTATTTTTCAGTCTCACATTATCCATTTTTGTTACTGTACCTTTAAAAGATATATATGTAAATGAACGATAATCTGATTGTTGTCCTGCATTGCGCCTCATTCAAAAATGTGCAGTGCAGACTGAAACACTTCTTAGAACTTCACTGAATATGTACTGAATATGAATATATACAGTGTAAATAAACTATTCTGTTAACTTATTATTGATCAGTGGATAGTTTATTAAAAAAAAAAAATATTTCTGCTGGACAGATATTGTTTTTGGTAACAGATATTTGACTTTAACTGTCTTTTTTCCTCAGAGCTATCCTCATCTCCTCTCTTACATTTTCACTGGTCATTGTCTGTCGAACTTTCTGTCCTGATTACTGTCCTTTTGCTCTCTGGAGTTTGAAGATATTGACTGATTTGAAGAAAAAGATGAAGAAATAAAAGCTAGGCTGAGTTAAAGTGAGCTCTTTCTTATGATTTCTCTTACAAACTTTTGCCAGTTTCCTTGTTACAAAGTCAGAAGTTCTGCACTGGACCTGTTATATTAATAACTAATGGAATTCTGCTCTCTATTATATAATATTTATTTACTTTAGTTTGCTCTACCAGTCAAAAGCTTTTGCATCCCACAGGTTTTAGAACAATTTATTTCATAAACTGCAGCTTTTTAGAAAGTTGTTGAGTCAACAACTATAAATGAAAATAAAACCTGTTCCTTTCTAAGATGAAAGAATCTGTAACAGTGCAGGTCTGACTACTATTAACTGGATGTGTGGAGATGCAGAATTACACTTTAAATGCACTCGTTCACTGTTTCAGCACTTAATAACTTGTTAAATATCTATTAACACTCGTTTGTTGATTCACATTATGATTATAAGTATATTAGGGGGCTTTGTGTAAGCCAGTAGTGATGAATAGAAAAAAATCTGTCCAAAAAGGAAGGCAAATGATAAACATAGTGTACATTTATGCAAATGTAGAAAATCTTAGTGTGTGCAGCCTTTTGATATTGTTCCTGCCCATTTTACTCCGCTTTGTCCAATGTTGACACTCCCATGTTCCAGGACAGCTGGAATATGGGAGTGTACGACTGACTCAAGAGACATGATGGGACAATTTGATTGACCATCAAAGGCCTCCAGATCTCAAACCTGGTTCTTCATGTGGAACATATAGTGAAAAGTCTCTTGTGCTGAAATGTACTCCTTGAGAGTCCTTAGTGGACTAAAATGGACAGAAATAATTTGGTAATGTTTATCCAAGAGGATTGATGCTGTAATTAAGCAAAAGTGTTTACCCTCAGAACTCTGATTTCAGTTAATATAAACAGTGTAAAACAGTCTAGAACCAGAGTTTACCCTCAGAACTCAGAGTGTATCAGTAAACTCTGATTTCAGTAAATATAAACAGTGTAAAACAGTCTAGAACTGGCGTTTACCCTCAGAACTCAGAATGTGTCAGTAACCTCTGATTTCAGTAAATATAACCGGTCTAAAACAGTCAAGAAACGGTGTTTGTTCTCCTACATGCTTGCCGTTTGTTTTTGTTTCTCTCGGCGCACCACCGCTCAGTCGCTCTCTGGAGCCCCGCCCTCTGTGGGTTTTCCCCTCCCACTTGTGGGCGAAAACTATTCTGAAAGTTCTTCCGGGTTCAAAGAGTTTGTTTCTAAATCCTAAAATACAAGACATTTGTTTCTTTTGGTTCTTTATATTCATTTGCTTGTGACACTGTTTTTTTTTAACTTTGGTTCTATTCAACACAGAAACACCAAACAAAGCATCACATGACGTCTAACACCTCGAGCAGCAGCACAAACCAGGAGAACTTCAATATCAGGAGCTGTTTATCTGTATGACGATGATTTACCATTTCTTGGAATGGCATGGATCCATACCGCTCATCAATAACTGCTGTGACTGTTTATTTTCTGATAAAATGGACATTGAAAGGCAACACCAAGTTGACTGGACAAAAAGTGGGGAAGAGAATGTAGACACAAACTTGCTTTCAGTTTTTATTACAAGATCAGCAGGATATTTCGACAACGTTTGTGTTCATATATGTATTAGTGTGTGCACTCACCCTCAATAACCTTCAAATGTCCAGCTTGTGTTTCTTCCATCTCTCTCTCACTCCGTGAACCCTGCTGTGCTCTGAGCTCCAGGCCGCACCATTATGGCTGTTTATCTCGCTAATCTATTTATGACACATCACAGCTCTTCCTCTTTCCCCCCTCATTACCCACCACTCAGCTCACACAGGGAGACATGGAGCACCTCGTCACTATGGCAACAGCACTCCTACCCTGCCATCCCACCCCTGGCCCACGGGTCGGGGTCAAAAAGTGATTAATCGACCGTTCTGCGTGTTTGTTATGACACTATTTCTGCATCTTTAAGCATTTACTTGTTTTATGCTACTAATGGCATGCAGGGCAAGTGACTCCTAGATTGCACACAAAGCACTGGTTTCCAATCAGTATCAATTCCCATGTTCCACGTAGTGGCTTTTTCTCTTGTAGGTCTGTAGTACAAGCATTCCAGGGATAATTGCACTTGAAAAAGCAAATTAGCATCTACAGAAGACCTTGAGTACCTCAATAGGACAGACTGGCAGTAGCTTGCAGCTACTCAGCTGGGAGAAGATCGGTGACCACTACACTGAAGTGATTGCTGGAGTTCCATTTGGCTCCACTTACCTTATAGGGCCATTAGACATGTGTCCAATTATAGATTGTTGCTGCACAGTTTATAAGAACCCAATTACCCCATTCATCATTGGTTATTTTCTGACCATTGGGTGGTGGATCATTCTCAGTTGATTATGGTAGTGGTACACTTTATTGACAACAGTATTGAGACTCCTGACCATTACACCGATAGGGACCTTAATGACATTGCATTCAAATACATAGCCTTTAATATGGAGTTGTTTCCCATTTGCAGCTGTAACAGCTTCCACTCTTCTTGGAAGACTTTCCACAAGATTCTGGAGTTTCTGTGGGAATTTGTGTCCATTCATTCTGTAGAGCAATGAGGTCAGACCCTGATGTTGGACGAGAAGGCCTGACAGACAATCTCAGTTTCATCCCGAAAGTTCATCCCAAAAATGTTGAATGGGGTTGAGGTCAGGACAAGTTCTTCCACACTGAACCCACCCAACCATGTCTTTATGGAGCTCACTTTGTGCACTGGGGCACAGTCCTGCTGGAATAGAAACTGTTCTTCCCCAAACAGTGTCCACAAAGTTGGAAGCATAATGTTGTTGGAAGCCCAAACCCTGAAAAACAGGTGTGTCCCATTACTTTTGTTCACATAGTGTGTAATGAATGGGTTAGTTTTTGACCATATAGAACTGGGAGCTTGCCTGATAGCTTCTATTTTCTTACATAATTTGTTTCCTTCCTTTACATCCTTTCATTTCTTCTTTCTTTTCCATAATTCTTTGCTTTCTCATTTCCTTCATGTCGTAGTTTTCTTTTTCTTTCTTTCTTTCTTTCTTTCTTTCTTTCTTTCTTTCTTTCTTTCTTTCTTTCTTTCTTTCTTTATCCCTTACTTGTTTTACTTCCTATAGTTCCACACTTTTATTTCTTTTTTCATCATTCATTCCACTCTTTATTTCTATTCTTTCTTCCTTCACTATTTTATCTTTGTTCTTTCCTACCTTTCCATCCTCTGTCATTTACTTATTTAATTTCCACTCTATCCATCATTTCCTTCCTTCCTTGCTTCCTCCCTTTATTCCTTCCTTTCTTCTTTATGTCATCTTTATTTTCATTCCTCTCTTCCTTCCTTCCTGTCCCATTTTACCTCTATTCTGTGCTTCCTTCCTTTTATTACTCCTTAAAACTGAGGGCTGGGCTGAAAAGAAGCACCTGAGCTTTGCTTTTTTCCTCTGCTCTTTTTGCTGTCAGCTCATTTCAGGGGTAATGATCCCTCGTCTTCACTTTAAAAAGGAGAGACGGGCGAAGAGCGTGAGCGGTGCTGAGGCTCGCGGAGGGTGGCGGCTGGTGAAAAGACCTCATTCTGTTTGGAGCCACGTACAAGCACCCCCGACCTTATTTCCCTGCCAGTCTATCCAGACTCGATTAAGTTAAACCAGAGAGAGAGAGAGCGCGCGCGCGAGAGAGAGAGTTAAAAAAATGAAAGGATTGTGAGAGAGAGATAGAAAGAGAGAGAGAAAGAGTGAGAAATAAAGAGAGAGAGGGAGAAAAGAAGAGAGAGATGAAAACAGAGAGAGTGAAAGAAGAAGAGAGAAAGAGATAAGGAGAGTGAGAGAGATGAGAGAGAGAGAGTCAGAGAGAGAAATAAGGAGAGAGAGAAACAGAGAGAAAGAGAGGAAGCACTGAGGACATGATGTCCTCTCTCGTTCCATAAGTGAACCCGTGTTTTCCTCACTTGTTCCATCCTACGCACCCCTATGCAGATAATAGGGCACCTCTGATTCACCAGCCTCAAAAAAAGAGAAAGAGATTTAAGAATAGTTGGGGAGGTGTGTGTGTGTGTGTGTGTGTGTGTGTGTGTGTGTGTGTGTGTGTGTGTGTGTGTGTGTGTGTGTGTG
>JBBPDC010000032.1:12739577-12751376 GCA_037974485.1 Hemigrammopetersius urotaenia | reverse complement strand
ATCTTTAAGTCCATCTCATGAAAAATCGGAGCAGAAACAAAGGTGTTGCGTTTATATTTTTGTTGAGTGTATATTACAACAGAACATAATAAGTGATATGTAACAGAGCACAGTAGCAGTATAGTGTTGCAGTAGGTGACTCCCACAGAATCCCACAGAAGAGCCTCAGTAGCACAAACTGTTGAGAAAGTTCATGCTGCTCTGAAAGAAAGGGTGCATCAGACTTGCTGTGTGTGGGGCTGCAGACAGGTCAGAGTGCCCATGCTGACCACTGTCCAATGCCCAATGCTTTCAACTGGCACATCATCAGAACTGGACCATGGTGCAGTGAAAGAGGGTGGGCTGGTCTGATGAATCATGTTTTCTTTAACTTCATGTGAACAGCCTTGAGCATGTACACCACTTACCTTCAGATGAACAGTGTGGAACAGTATGAACATCCCAGAACAACATGAAAGAGACAGAATATTCTAGATACATCCAACAGTCGCTCAGAGCACATCAGCCCAAAGTTTCTGGTTCTTGGTGTTTGGTGGAGAACATTACGGTGGTGTGCTCTGGTGTTAAACGGGTTAAAATTCTGAGGCTCTTGATTTTCACAGAAAATTCAGAGGAATTATAGTGAACAAGAACAGCTCGGCCAGATTTCTTCCAAATGAAGTCATAAGCGCGCCAGTGGCCGCTTAAAATGCCCATGCTCCTGACCTCGAGTGCTCCTAACCTTTCATAAAAGTTGGCTTGGCGAAACGCTGCGATTATGCAGTCATGAGCTCCTTTTGGACTCTTTCCAGTATCTTCAAAGGAATCTTCAAAGTTATGTAGATGAGGATGCAGCCTCTGTTTCCGTTGTCTCCTGGAGCTCAGTTCAAATAGACCTCCAGCTATTTTGCTCGGGCCGCCAAAAGGGAGCTGAAACGGCACCTCTGCACACCCATACATCTCCCCGATCTCAAACGAGCCTTGGCCAATGGGTTTCAGAGCACTTTGAGTTTTGATTTTCTCTTTAGATGGACTGTGTTTCTCTTGCCGAGAATTTGTTTGTGGAAACCCATATCCAAGAAAAAGAGCTAGCGGTCGAATGACTCAAAATACGATCCATGTTCTCTATTTTGAAGGAGTCATTTCGATTTTTGAGGTGGCGAAGATTGGCCGTGACCCATGGGGAGTGTATGAGTGGGTTTGTGCGTGTGTGTGTGTGTGTGTGTGTGTGTGTGTGTGTTTACGAGTGTGTCTGTGTGTATGTGTGTGTACTTATCACTCTGCACTGACATTTTCTGCTTCTGAATAAATGAAGTCTTAAAGAGAAATTCAAAAGTACAATAGTTATCCTCACTCACAACAGAGCCTCTCTCACACCCTGTGGGGTGTCTTGAGGTGTGTGTGTGTGTGTGTGTGTGCGTGTGCGTGGGTGGGTGTGTGCAATAGATGCTGGACTCCTAGGCTCCTCTGGGTGTTCTGGATCAATCTGCTGATCCTCTGGCTGCCAGAAGCAGACAGTGATTAACACAGAGAACTCTAGTGGAGACCGCTTTGGCACACACATACACATTTACACACAAACACACACATACACATTTACACACTCACACATAGGTTTGCTTCTTTAGCAATGTCATAGACACTTTATAAGTACCTGTATATACAAATAATGTGTCATGTTATGCAAAAGTTTGGAGGCTAATTATGCTCTTGTTTTTGTTTTTTTTATCTACAAAAGTACACAAAAACACAAAAATTGCAATGACTTTATTATCACTATTTAACCAATTGGGTGAATGTTGAATCCAAACAGAAAACAAGGTGCATAGGCTTTTTCCTACCCCTATATTTGTATTTAATATGTGTCTGCTCAAACCTAAACTTAACCTCAAGAAAGAAATTAAATCTGTTGCTTTACAAATGTAGCAATATATATTTTTTTCAGCTGGAAATGTTCTTATAACAATAACAGCAAAAATGTTGGTATTAATACAGTACATTTTTGAGAACATTCCATTGACTGTAATATTGTATCTCAGTAAAAGCTACATCCAAACCTAACCCTGACCTTAAACCTCGTTAAGCAAAAGGCTCCTTTTTTCTCCTTTGCTTTTTCCTGAAAAACAAAAAAAAAAGTTGAATTTGTGGTGAAAACATCACGATCCATTATGAGGACATACCTCACACACATATCTGAAGGGGAAATGACAAATTTGCTTCTAGTAGCGATTCATTACACTTAGTTCATCCGGGTCAGGGACACTCACAACCAACCACAAAAGCTTCAGGGGCCCACACAAAGATTCCAGTGACCCAGTTGATTAAAATGCAAATATATTATGCAGCCTATTAGATTTGCTGTGCATTCACACAACATAATAAACATATCTGAAAAATGCCTGTTTGTATTCATTACCCACGTTGAATTAATTCTGCATGATCAAATTATATATTCAACAAATGTTTCAGTCCAACGCAGATTTTTTCTGAGAGCCGAACTAATAATTGTTCACTGAAACCCTGCATTAACTCGTCCGCCACGCCCCCTCATCCTCGTGCTGGGAGGACGAGGGGGCGTGGCAGACAAGGCCTGGACATCACAGCTTTTTTCATATTAATATATACATTTTCATACATTTACTAATTTTGTTACATAAATATTAACGTGAATTCAGCTACATTCCTATATAAAATGTAACTATAAATGTTTTGGTACTTTGGAGAGAACCCAAAGAAATACCGCTGTACTCAGAGGCGGGAGGTTTGAAAGTAGCCAATCCGGGAACTCTATTAATTTCTCCTTACTGCTGATTAGCTGCTGCCCTTTGACACAACGGCAGTCCAGAAATTCCGTGGGGCGTCTTGAGTGTTTTTTATTTTGTTGTCCTTAAAACCCTGTATTACTGTATTAACCTGCTTATACCAAAGAAAACACCCGCGCATGAATTACAGTACAATCTATGTACTGTGGGAGGAGGGTGTTGCATACCCCCAAAACGTGAGTAGTTAACCCATAACCCACAAGTTGGAAATCACTGATTACATCACCAATCCACAGACCATGGAGGAATGAGCCAACAGTAAGCAAGATGTGACAAAGCTGTGTTCATCTTCCTGAAAATATAAAAACTGCTCCCTTGTCAAAATGAAAAGAAACCACTGAGCTGGTTAATGAGAAAATTTAAAGACACACCAAATGGTACATTATTTTGTGTGATTTCACTACAGAACCATTTTGTTAATAACCACATAATCCAAAGACTTGTAGAAGACATTTAAATTGATGAACAACATTTACATTATATGAACGTCAAAGGCTGGGCTTATGGGTCTCATGTTTTAAATTCTAAACCAGGCAAAATCATGGAATGCATTATCGTCAAAACTTTATGGGGTTACAAGTGACTGATTAATCTTTATTGTCTAATGAAGGAAAGGAACATTATCATAATGAAGCCAAACTGTCCCATTTCATTAATTTTGGTCTGAAGATGATCTGGTAGATTGAGAACAAGGTCATCACATGACAGCAACTAAGGCCTACAGAGTAGCACTCTGGCCAAAAAAATACCAGAAGTGCATTGACTCCCCTTTCACAAAGAGAAATATCTGTTTTGCTTGGAAACCCTCTTTAGTTGAGGTGTTTTATCAAATCTTTTGTACAAAGCAATGAATCCAAAACTGAAAATATCCAACAAAAGGCTATGGAACAATATACATAAGGAGAACCAAGGAATTCTGTGCACATTTCTTTACATTTGCCACTGAAAGGGAGGATAGAAGGAGGTGAACGAACACCTTTAATGGCATTTTATAAATAAAATCAGAATCACAAATGTCTTAATGGAAAAGGGATTGAGGTGGTCTTGTATAAAGGGCAGAAGATTCATTCGGTCTAAAGTCTTTTTTGAAAAGTTGCAAAACTGAGATGGATTACATCACAGATCTTGCAATGTGCTCCTATTTAAAGATAATCAAGTCACAATGTTCGAGCTGTGAATACTGGAGAACAGCTGTCTGTAATATCTACAACTAACTTAAATGGAGAGCCACATTTAGAGATTACTGATCAACAATTGTGAAGGATGTGGGATCTTTGGAGGAATTCAAAATTAATTAAATTACAACTCAGAATCAATGAGGAACCTCAAATATTCCTCAAAAATGAATAACAGGGGCAGCGGTTACGACTGTTTCACCAAAGTCTATGTCTGGGCAGTCATATGAACATAAATGAGCCCCAACCACAATCAGTAGTTCAAGTGCATTCACAAAGCCTTTCATGCTCTACAAGGGGAAAAAAAACATCTAATGGAAGTGTGTGAAATGTTCTGAACCAAACAAAATAACAAAAAGGTTTTCTTGAAAGCTAAAAGAATGTGCTTTGGGTGCTTAGAGAGAGGACACATTGTTGTCAAAAGTGCATGTCTTGAAATGTATCATCCAACAATCGTCCAAACAAAAAGGCATTCAGAATGACTTCAAAGAATTCATTGATTCTGATGCAGTTGTCCTTCTAGTGAATGGTGGCCATACTGCAGCTGGAATAAAAGAGTGTGCTCTAACAACTGTACCTGTCAAAGTGAAACAAAGTGCATTTCAATATATGCCTTCCTACAGCCAGAGAACTATGCAACGTTGGAGCTGCTTGTGTAGCTTCATGGTTCTGGTAAGTAAACAGAAATATTTTTGAAAACAATAGGAAAACTCCGTGATAAAATACCTGGTCTAGAATGAGCTGCATTAGACAACACCACCTTTCTCAAACTGTCTGTTTTTACACAAAAATCTATAAAGCTAAACTTAAGTCAACATCCACTGTTCAACCAAGTTACTGCATGCGCGGTATACCTAAACAACACCTGTCAAATGATACCAACACAACACCTGTCAAAGAAAGTCAGAAGTTGAGATAGAAGTAAGGAAGGGATGGGGATACGGTTTTAAGGGGATTTTTTGTTTGTTTTTTTGTGGGGTTTTTTTTAAGCAAGCAAAATGAGAGACATAGTCACCGAGGTGCTCCTTGAAGAGATGGGTCTTCAGGCAATGCTTGAAGACAGCGAGGGACTCCACAGATCTGATAGAAGAGGTAGTTCGTTTCACCACTGGGGTGCCGAGACGAGTCTTGACGTATGTCTCTCTCTTCTTTTGAGCAGTGGAGGCTCAAGACGAGCCTTGCTTGAAGCCCTTAGAGGACGAGAAGTGATCCATTCTTTGATCAGTGCTGTTATGTATGGGAGTGCAAGTCCATTCTTGGCCAAGTGTTAAGGAGCCAGTGAAGGTTCCTTAATAAAGGTGTGGTGTGAGTGATTTCTGAGAACATTGTCTGATTCAGTTGAACTTAAAGATGGCCCTGAACACTGGAAATGTCCATTTCATATCAGCAAAGTGTTCATGCTCAGCAGCAGGCAAATAGCTTATTGAATAGCTGACCAACATCAGTTAAAAAGATCTGAAAAGGATTTAGTATATTATAATGAACATAAAGCCTTCATGATGTCATGACAAGGGGTGATGAGATACAGCTTGAGACCAGGTGTAATACCAAGAAACTACCTGTGGTATTGAATGGTGTGGCCATATTTGGTAGAACCTCTTGGAATAAGTAACTGCTCCAAGCCAATTTAATTCAGTTCAGTTGTATTTACATAGCCCTTTTTACGACCAAAGTTGTCACAAAGCAGGTTCAGAGTCCAGGTTCAAGCCCCTAGTGAGCAGGCCAAAGATGACAGAGGTGAGGAAGCCACTGATTAAACAAACAGGTTTCTTGGCACATGGTTCTATTTTCATCAAGGCCCTATTGAATTCATCACTGATATAAAGGTGATGTTTCTCTAGTTGCCAAATGAGGACTTTTCTCTTAGTGCATATTTCTGGTGTAGTATCATCATGTTATTTCACAACATCCACTTTGTTTAAAAAAAATAATAAGTGGATGACAACCTATATGAATAACTAGAAGAGGCCATCGTCCGCAAAAGCTTCTAGATGATTGCTTGGAAGCAGTGTGTATGATCTTTTGGGCATTCAGCCCATGAGGTGGCTTTCATCTAAACGAGTGGATAAGTAACGATCATTCTTTCTCCCTTTTCTGAAAACGACAGAGCAAAAAAGTGAGGGCTTGAAGAGGAAATGAACAGGATGCAGCTGCCAATTGAGAGAGCTCCTGGTGCTCAATGGGGAGATGAAAGAGATGTCTTTGTTTTCAGAATAGCAATCACGTCTCACCTGATAACCTGAAGATGCATTCTGTCCATTATTTGTTCAATGTGACCCCCTTGAGCTTTTTGGCTCCCGTCATTCTTTTAGCCAAGCCGACCTCGCAAAGCTTATCTAAGATGAATCCCAGCTCGAAGCTGGGAAAAATGGCTTAGCTCACTCCATCTGCTGGACATTTTCGGTGTTGATAAAAGCTTTATTCCTAGAGGCTTTGGTGACATCACACCACTTTTGTGATGCTAGTGAGGTAGGTTATGCCGCCAGGTTCTACCTTGGGATCATAAATGGTAAGGGTGAAGTCTGAGTGTCTTTTGCAATAGGAAAAGGCCAAAGTAGCACCTCTTAAGTGTACCACCATACCCAGAATGGAACCGGCGGCAGCAGTCTTAGCTGTACGACTGAATCACAATGATACCCAAGGGAGAAATGTGCATTAAATCTGGCCAGGCTTCTGCATTTTTCACGGCATGGAACAAATAGTCGACACAGCTTTGTTATTTTGAGGTGATGAAGAGAAGAGCCAGCATCAAGCCCACTGGAGTCCCTGCAGAGTAAGAAGAGGGAGTGCTTTTGTATACACATATCAGTTCTAATATAAACTTATGATAGATTTTGCATGTGCACAACCAAAGGGCCCTTGTGTATATATCAGTCATGTATATTCTCAATTTTTTCTTTTTCTTTTTTTAAATATTGCCTTCCAACACAATGGTTGAGATGAAATAACAAGTCTATAACAGGTAAACTGATTATAAACAATATGAAAAAGTTTTGTTTGATTACATTTTCAATTTCCATAATATCTAAAAACAGTTTCATGTCTGTAATTTTTTAGAATTTTGAAAATAGAAATGACAGGAAGATTCTAAAATACATAACATAAAACTTATTCAGACATATTTATTGTTCTCTGTATTGAAATGAGTGAAATTACATTTGCATGTATTCTAAGTTAGGTTTTTAGTTTTTTTTTTAGGGGGTTGATATTGGGGTTAAGTTACTGTGCTGTTCTTATATTGTGATTGATTGATTAAAATGAAATGTATATGCCAGCATCAATGAAAAATGAAATATTCCAGCCTGGCTGGAATAACATACCCTGCTTCATTTTACACATAAAGTATAATGAATTTAAGTAACTTATATAAAATCCCATAGAAGTGATTTGGTTTGGCACCACATGCCCACATCCCTGGTGAAGGTTCTTCATACCATAGAAAAGGTTCTTTCTTTGCAAAAATGGTCCTTCCTCTTCTTGGAGAATGCTCTGTGACACCTAAAAAAATGTAATGATGTGAATGCCTGGTGTGAATGCAGCTTTAGAACAAAGCTCGAATCAATTTCAATTATTTTGAACAAACACAGAATAGATCTGGGGATCCAAGCAATTCTCCAGGAACATATACAGCAAATGGTCCATTCTTAAAAGTAGCATTTTTCTTCATACATTGATTTAATTATTCGTATTAAGTGCCTGAGCCAGGCGGTGACCATCATGAACTGAATTATCACAATATGAATCAAAGACATCAGGGTGCAGGAGAACTGTGTGCAGCACGAATGATTCTGTGTGCGACACAAACCAGAATAATAACTGTGTAAGTGTTGAGAGTGAGGCCATGAACTAAACACTCAGAGAGGTTCAAACTGGAGGAGAAGCTAGAATGAAGCTTTGGGCTTCTCCAGAATTTCTTTCCCTATTTTAGGTATGCACATATATATTTACATTTATGGCATTTAGCAGACGCTTTTGTCCAAAGCGACTTCCATTCCCTACCTACAGGGGGCAGTCTCTCCCTGGAGCAACTTGGGGTTAAGGGTCTTGCTCAGGGACCCAATGTTGGTGCTGAAGGTAGGATTCGAACCAGTGACCTCTTGGTCTGGAGGCAAGTATCCTACCCACTGAGCTACCTCCACCCCAGCGGATAAATAAATTCAGTGACATTATTGTTTCCCATTTCATTTTGAAGCCTATAAACTACTTACTGTAAGAAGTAGTTGTCACGGGCGTCGCGGCGGTTGCCACGACGCCGTGATTTACCCAATTGACCACATGCAGGCAGGCAGGCTTCCATGACCGTGAACTCTTTATTAAACCAAAGCATAAACGAACACAAACCTGGCTCAATGGCAGATACATGAAAAACAGGGATGTGACACTTAAACGAGGCGATGGACCAACAACCGCGGTCCACATAACTGGAGCTTAAATACATGGAATGACACAGATAGAAACCAATGACAAGACACAATCACTTAAACTAAACACAGGACAGCGGAAAACAAGATTCACGATACAAACATGCACAAAATTCAAAATAAAAGCCCCCAAAACAAAACCAAAACAGTGGGCCCTACCGGCCACTGGCCGAGACATGACAGTAGTCAGTCTAAAGCACAGCCTCCACAGAGTGTGGTTAGTTTTAACAAAATTTTACTACTAAATCTAACAAAGTAATCAATAAGAGAAGTTCATATATCCCTAATTATACTTTCAAAATGCATTTTTTGGAAACATTTATATATCCACTCTGTACATATATGCATACATATGCTCAGTGTGTACATACATACATACATATACTGTATCCATCTATATTTTTCAATACACACGTCCATACTTATATTTTTAGATTATTTGTATAGTGTATTTTTATACTGTACTGTTGGTATAGTTTTTTTTATTCTAGTGTTTTTGCTGCTCTTACCTTTGTTTTCTGCCATGACAATGCAAATTTCCCACTGTGGGACAAATAAAGGTTTATCTTATCTTTACTAATCATATTTGTGTGGCAGTGTGCTGAAATGGTTTTGGTTGTCACTGATGTCACTGATTTTGCAGGAAATTTCCTCAAAATTTCGATTGAGTATTTTCTGTAGTATTAATATAGAAATACAGCCAGATATATAAGCCCTCTTACACATGTTTAACCCATAATCAGTTTTCAAAAAGAAACTAAAATGCTGAATGAGTGATTATATCAGCTTAAAATAAACTTATTTTAAAACTTAAATAAGTTTATTTATAAAGGTGAAAGTGCCTGTGAGGAAAGGAGATTTTAAGCATCAGTTTAACCAACATTATAATTTATTATAAGTGTTAAAATTACACAGGCTGACAGGAGTCTCCATGGACCATGATGTTTGCAGATGACATCGTGATCTGCAGTGAGAGCAGGGCGCAGGTAGAGGAAAGGCTAGAGAGGTGGAGATATGTACTGGAAAAGAGAGGAATGAAGATTAGTCACAGCAGGAGCGTATACATGTGTGTAAATGAGAGGGCCACAAGTGAACCAGTGATGTTGCAGGGAGTAGAAGAAAAGAAGGTAGAGGACTTTAAGTAGTTAGGGGCTATGGTCCAAAGTAACGGAGAGAGTAGAAAAGAGGTGAAGAAGCGTGTGCACGGGCACAAGTGAACCAGATGGTGCCAATGACAGGAGACAGGAGGCAGAACTGGAGGTTGCTGAGCTCAAGAGGATGGATAAGATCAGGAATGAGTACATCAGAGGGACGAACACCTCATGTTAGATACTTTGGAGATAAAGTCAGAGAGGCCAGACTGAGATGCTTTGGACATGTCCAGGGGAGAGACAGTGATTACATGGGTAGAAGGATGCTGAGGTCGGAGCTGCCAGGCAGGAGGCTGAGAGGAAGACCAAAGAGGAGATTTATGGATGCGGTGAAAGAGGACATGAAGTTAGTTGGTGTGAGGGTAGAGGACAAAATGGAGACAGATGACTCGATGTGGCGACCTCTGAAGGGAAAAGCCGGAAGAGAAAGAAGAAGAAAGTTAATATTCCACTCTATTGTCCACCATTCTTGCATTTCCAGTGAACTAACTGGCCAATTTTGACATTGTGCCAAACTTTAAATGCAGCTTAAAAAGGAGGAAATGTTCTGTATAACTACCTGTCCTTCTTTCATATCGGCCTGGTGTGAGCACAGAAGCTAATTAAACAGCATTGTCAGACAATGAGCGAAACAGAAAAGGGCAAACTGATAAATGTGTGATGGCTCAAATGAGGTACATAGTCCGAGCCACATAATGACCTCTCGTCAATATCTGACCTACATGGTCTGCGATTCTTTCTCCATTTTTATGCTCTGCTATTGATTTTGGTATCATCCATCCATGTCAAAGCAGTTAAGTAATGGTAGCAGTCCCTTTCCCTTTCTTTCAGAACTTTAAATCTAGCAGATCAGAATGTACAAAGGTTAATGGGCCTGGGTGGAGAATGAGAGCATGACTGAATTCTCCTATAACTTTGGAAAGAATTACAAATTCTTTAGATAATGTAGCCTCATCTTAACATCGACACAGAAGCTTTTAGGAAAGACTTTGAAGCCTATCTACATAGTGACTTCATAATACAAAAGCAACATTTCAGCATTGATGAACAGCTTATGTCTTTACGCTTATTTACCTTTGTAACGTTTTAAGAGCAGTCATGAGATATTTTAGAAAATAAATGACATTGTATTGACATAAGGGCTCTTACAACATTCCATTTATAATGCCTTTAATTCATCCATCCATTTATTCCAATTATTAAACCATAGCTCCCAAGTAATGGAACTCACTGGGCCTAATTAAGAATGCCATATGTTAGTTCGACAAAATTTAAATGATACAAGAATCTACGCATGAAAACAGTCGCTTTAGTTTAATGAGTTTAAAGTCTTTAATAGAAATGATTTATGGTGTTCAAAGTTAGTTGAGAAACTTGAGAATGTTTTGTAAAAGTGTTATAAATTAATTCTTTAAGGCTATAATGTCTCCATCTAAGTAGTTTTCAAATGAAGTGTTGTCTATTTGTTTCCATGTAATGGGTCTACATTACCCAAAACAACCTGTACCAGGTTTAACTGCTATAAATGGAACAAATCACAGACAAGTTCAATGACAAACAACCTCAAACTAAAGCAAGCTGCATGAAAAAGATCGCTTCTCTAATTTCATCTACATTTTATATGCAACATTTTTTTTAAACCAGCTACTTGTGAATGATGGTTCTTAACAATGTTATAAATGGAACAAACCTCCATTACTTTAGCGTCAAGGCATTAATGTCAATACAATGCATATCTTTAGTGAAACAACATACATAGCAAATAGTGACTAGCTTATAAATACTCAGGCACTGCTCCTTAAACCCACTGCTAAAGGAATATGTTATGTTGTTTCCATGCAGGAAGCCTTCATATAATGTGTTCAATTTGTTTGTTACTACATTTCCTAATTAATATATTCTACATATAGTAGTTATAATACGTAAAATTAATGTATAGTAAAAAGGATATATAACTTGTATGAAAAGGGAAATTAATAAACTCACGTAATTGTTGCAAAGCAACCAAAGGTATGAACACACAAGTCTGTAACTCAATTAGTGTGAAGAGAGATCGGGTCTTTAGTACAAATAGCTATCTGAGGGTTTTATAAAATGTTACTGTAAAATACCTGCGAATTCAAATACTGAGAATATCAATATTTATCGCCTTGATATATTTTTCACAATTGCTAACATATCTACTTACAATACACCCATGGTTTTAAATAATAATAATAACACTATTAATATATAAAATATTGCATTATGT
>JBBPDC010000032.1:12713582-12728128 GCA_037974485.1 Hemigrammopetersius urotaenia | reverse complement strand
TGTCTGGAGTGTGTGTGTTGGACAGTGGGCTGTCTGGAGTGTGTGTGGTAGACGATGGGCTGTCTGGAGTGTGTGTGGTGGACGGTGGGCTGTCTGGAGTGTGTGTGGTGGACGGTGGGCTGTCTGGAGTGTGTGTTTGAGCAGATGGGAGGAACAGCAGCAGTGTTTTGATAGCGTCCTGCAGCAGGACAGTCTGTGTGTGACCCGCCGTTAGTCCACACATCTGGACCTGAGTGTGTCCAGAGCCAACAATGTGAGTCAACCTCGTCTGCCGCTGCCACATATGGTCTTCTAATACACAGACATGAACTACAGGAAGACCCAAATATGCAGAAACACACACACACACACACACACTTCCACAGACATCAGCGCAGCCTGTAGGTTTGACTGATAAGATACCCAGCTAGACAATATTAAGCTTCTGTAGGTTTACTACGGGATGTTTTCTACTGATTTGATGCTTTCATTTTGCATTTGTTTGTGTGAATATAGTGAAGATTCCTATTTTCCCTTTTTCCCTTCACACAGCTGAATCTGGTGTGTTTGGCCTGCTAGGCTTCAGCCTCAGTACTAATCATGCAATTCTGTAAAATCTACTATAAAGTATTTAATACAGGGTGGGCCACGCATAAGTAGCCTGTCTCAAATGCCGCTGTCGCGCTAAATTAAAATGATTGGAATACGATTACGAATGACGGCATCAGCCGGGGAAACACAGGAGCCAGAGAATGTCAGGGGTTGCTGACTTGTGGGTAAGTGAATAAAAACAATCCACTTATTCAAACTATCGCCGGAGGCAGGCTACTTATCCATGGCCCACCCTGCATATAATATTTAACACACCCTGAATGAGACGTAAAACCCCTTGTCAGAACTGTTCACAGTGGAGGTGAATGGAACCAGACGTCTGCCTCTAAAGGGTCCCTCACAGAAAATGATTCCATGAAGTGGAATGGTTCCTCCACTTGACACTGTTCTACCAGCTTTTGGTCCTAAAACTAAACCAGATTCTAATTCACTATTTCATCATCATCCGCATCCATATAAACACTCCTGGAGCTTCACTGGGGTTCGATAGTGAAAAAACAGCTGGATTTATGCTGGAGATATCTGGTTCCATTCACATTCACTAAATGTGTGTGTTTGTGTGTATGTGTGCATGCACGCACACACACACAAACACACACAGACATAGTGAGTGTGGACTGGTGGAGAATAGAAGTGTAAGCGTCATCAGACCACTGGAAAGGGCAATTATAGTACTATGTGTGTGTTGGGGTGTGAAGCAGTGTGTGTGTGTGTGTGTGTGTGTGTGTGTGTGTGTGTGAATTAAATAAATGAGAGTGTTTCAGAGTGAAACCTGTATATGCAATTAAATCCCCTTTAAAAGCCCCAAATACATCATTACAGCCCCCGTGAAAGTCAGAGGGGGGGAAGCGCAGCGAGGGGTCAAGGTCCCCCAGCCAATCAGAACGAAGACAAAACACACGGCAGAGTTATGGCACAGCAGGGAGAGAGAGAAAACGAGAGAGAAAGAGAGAAAAAGAGAGAGAAAGGAGAGTGTGTGTGTGTGTGTATGTGTATGTGACTGGGTGTGGGTGTGTGTATTCACCATAGGTTTGCGTCCTCTGTTGATGTAGGTACACACTGGGTTATAGGCTCCCGTCCCGCAGACATACAGGTGTGTTCTGTTCCACGGCTCAATCAGACGGATGAAATTACCACACTCACCCTGATAGAACCAACACACACACAAACACACACACATACGCACACACATCAGCTGAACAACTGACCAGGCATTTCTGTGTGAACAGTAATAATAATAATAATAATAACAATAATAATAATAATAATAATAATAATAATAATAATAATAATAATAAATATAAATGAGTATACATTATATGACATGAAGCCTCACATTTGTATCTTTACCACTTAAAACACACTCTGTCTTCCTCTGCAGAGACACTGGCCAGTGGATCTGAGAGGGAGAGAGAGAGAGAGAGAGAGAGATAGAAACAGAGAGAGACAGTTACTGAGAGATACATTACTGAGAGAGACTTGTGAGATACGTTACTTTTTTCTTGATCAACACAAAGTGAATGTCAGTCATTAAAGACAGACCTGATTACGAATAGTTTGAAGTTTTGTGGATAAAAATGGTGTTACTGCAGACTTAAAAATACTGAAAACCATTCAGTTACATTTAAGTATTTCTAATGTTTACTTGTTATTAAATAAAAAAAAGCATAAATGCAATGAAAAAGCAGTTAATTATGCAATTGTATATGTATGTATGTGTGTATGTATTTACCTATTTAAATGTGCGAGTGGCTCAAACTTCGGGCCTGTACTGTAAGTGTAGTTTGGGTTCTGCACCTATTAGTGCAGCACCACTAATAACTGTCACGTTCCGTGTTAAAACTAAAGAATGTCTGGAGTGATTGTCTCATTTGAAATAAATTGTATTTGTTGTTTAAACAGTGGACTTTGGCGTGATGAGGCTCAGTCGCCCCCCGGAGGAGAAGCAGAGTGTTCTTACGATGAGCGGCTCGTGGTTGATGTCGTGCAGGTCAAGGGACAGGATGTAGTCCTTGCTGCCCACGTACATGCGGTCATGGTCCTCGTCCATCCGCAGGATCCGGTAATCAGATGTGTTGAGCAGGAAGGAGAAATGATGAGCTGTCCCTGTAGACCTCAACTCTGCAGAGAGAGTGAGAGAGAAAGAAAAAAAGAATATTTTATACAGATCCATCTGTAAATAACCCTTAACACTGCTCTGACCATAAAGCCGTGGTTTGGGCAGGTTTCAGTCAGTTCTAGATATAATACAGACTATAGAACCACAGCGTAAACAGGTATCAGTTGATTCTAGATGCATTTACTGATTTTGTATGTTTTCTTTTATTTTTGTTATTTCTTCTAATATTTCATTTTATTTTATTCCATTTTGTGTATGATAATGTGTTTAATAAATAGATGTTTCATAGTCTAGTGCAGGCTGCCCTTGGTTCTAGATACATCACTGACAGTGCAGTCTATCCGTAAGCAGGTTTCACTCAGTTCTAGATACATCACTGACAGTGCAGTCTATCTGTGAGCAGGTTTCACTCGGTTCTAGACACTTCACTGACTGTGCAGCCAGTTTAGGAGAGTTCTAGGTATATCATTGACTGTTGGGCTGTAGTGTAAGCTGGTTTCAGTCAGTTCTAGATACTTAATTGACTGTCCAGCCTCAGTGTAAACAGTTCTCAATCAGTTCTAGATACACATCGCTGACTGTAAGCTCACAGTGTGAGCAGGTTTACTGGGTTCCGTATGCATCAGTAAACGTAGAACCGCAGTACAAGCAGGTTTCAGTCAGTTCTGTCTTTTAGAGGCTTCAGAAATAACAGATGGATTCTTCTGAAAGCGTCACATGTCTGTGTTTAATCCAGAAGAGCCAAGTGTACCTGTTGGCGCTAAAATATTATTAGAACATTATAAACCTCTCAGAGGGGCAGTTAAACCCGGACCATAGTCCAGGTGGCCTTTTGTGCTCTTTAAGGACATTTTAGTCTGAACTAAAGGCCTCGTCCTAATGGTCACAGTTCACCACTCATAAAAGCATTTAGCCTTAGCCAGGTGCATGAGTGTGTGTGTGTGTGTGTGTGTGTGTGTGTGTGTGTGTGTGAGTTTGTGTAGTCACTATTAAAGGTCATTGCCTTTTAGCAGGAGTGTATGTGTGTGTGTGTGTGTGTGTGTGTGTGTGTGTGTGTGTGTGTGTGTGTGTGTGTCTGTGTATGTGTATGTGTGTGTAAATGTTACAGATTCTACTGTGCAGATATACTACAGTCCTCAATATTAATTAATCAACCAATAATCATAATACTATGACGTTTACTAATACACTTCAAGATCTCTGACCTAACTTTTTATCACAGGTTAATATTATTGTGATTTTCTTCTCAGTTTGTTCCCAGTATTCAATTTTACATTGTAGTAGCGTGTTTTATTTCCCCATATTGGGTTGTACTACATATCTACTACATATCTCAATATACACTGTAAATATAACTGGATAAGCCTGTTAGCCCATTGGCAGTCTGCTGAACTGTTTAGTAAACAAAACTAGGTTATAAAATAAGATCAAGTTCAGAATGTATTGTGTCTTTTACTTCATAAACATGACGTTTGTGACTGCAAACATGTAAGGTTAAGGTCATTTTCCTGTTATCGACAAGTACATAATGAGATGTAACAACATTCTGCCATGATCTCAGTGTACAGTATTCCCTCGCTTTTCCAAGTGTACCCGCATATGTGTTTTGGTTAAAAATTGCCTAAAATGCCTATTTTTATAGTGTAAACCCTAATTATGCCATCAAATATGCTTAATTGCATGAAACTTAGTTTATTGCATTACTCTTTAAGAAAATGTAGAGGTAAATAAATCATAAAACTTTATTGTTTAAAAAAGTTAACATTAGCGGTTAGCATTAGCAGCGTGCAAAGACTTGTACACAAAAGAAACGTTGAAGACAGGGCACAGCCTACTAATACTAAATAAACTGAGATAACTGTTGAAAACACTAAAATATGAGGACAAGACACAGAGCAGAGACACAAGACAATGTAAACAATAAACAATCCAATTGTTTAGGCTTTTTCCATTATATATATATAAACAAAAACATTTGGCCACAAAAGGCAGCAACAAACTACACATAAAACAGTATGAATACTGTGTTGCATGTAAAGAAATCGCACAAGAAAAACACTGAAATCAACACGTGGAAATGAAGAGTAGGAGGAAAATGATCTGTCATTTGGAGTTTAATATGATATAATATTGCACATGGAAGAACGTTAGCAACATCTGAGCATACTGTGCATCCACAGCATGTTAAATATCACACAAGAAGAAACATTTAGCAGCATCTGTTGATTGCTGTGAGGTACGGCACCTGTACTGTCATTTGGCATTTATTTGTGAGCCCAAGCATATTTTTCTTTTTCTCGCCTTTTAGGAGATAATGTTATCTGCTTCCTCTGATGCCATGCTGTGACTGTTTACAAGCTCCACTCAGGGGAGAGAATGTGTGACAGCGTATCAGGAGCTTGTGAAGGCAGAGCTGCTCTGCATCTCCATAAACATGCAGTCAAACTATAACAGTAAACTGCAGTGATGACTTTTCAAATGTTAACATCAGAAGTAGCTTCTGTCCATAAACTAAAAGCTAAATATAAAGTATTTAGGTTATGAGAATTTATTTCTGTCATTTCTACATTGTGAATTAGATAGACTGATAGACAGGCAAATAGACAGACTGTCAGTTAGACAGAAGAGTCAAACCACTCTGTAAAGTTTTTTCAAAGACTTTTAATGGGGTTAAGGTCAGGAGGCCAGATCATGTGTGAAAGTGATTCCTCATGCTGAACTGTTTCCTCACACTTTTAGCCCAGTGGATCTCAGCAACACCATCCCAGAATATACCCATCTGATCAAGAAAGAGTATTCAGTACATTAAGGTCACAATCAAACCATGCAGATTTATTATTTCAGCCATATATGCAGTGAAATGATCATCCTGGACCACTGTGCAATACAGCAAAAAACAGACCTGCCCAAGAACAAAAACAGAAAACCACAAGACTACAGATATGTATATACAGTAAACCCCCATTTAGGGTTTACACTATAAAAAATAGGCATTTAGGCATTTTTAACCACATCATAACACGCTTTTTCACTATACATGGGTGCTCTTGGAGCGTAACCCCCACGAAAAGCTGGGGTTACTGTATAAGTTTAATTATAATTCCTTCCTCCCTTTTTGACCCTCATTGTTGAGTGTCTGAGTGTGTTGTCTACATATGTTGCACCGATGGTCCATATTTTGTCTCACTGTGTACTTAATGTAAATGGCTGGGATGACAATAAAGCTCTACTTGACATGACTAGACAAGTGCAAACAAGAGTGCTAAGAGAACAGAGTGCAGTTGACTGAATATAGTATTTTGACAGATACTGTTTTATAGCAGCAGAGTGTTGCAAATATGCAAATATTAGCAGTGGCACGACAGAGAATGAGCTGGCTATACTAAAACACAGGGGTGTTTAGAGTGGCAGCTAGGACATAAGTACCCTTCAGATCATTACACTGCCTCCAGAGGCTTGTAGAGTAGACACTATGTGTGATGGCTGCATCAGTTTATGCACTCCCCTCCTTACCCTGACATGTCCATTGCTCTGGAATTTCTTCTGACCTCACATCTGTTTAGTCCCAGTACTGTGAGTTGTCATGTTGTGTGTGCAGAAGTACTCTTACTTTCACTGTTAAACCTAGCTGTTCTGAACCGAGGCCTATTGCATTGATTGCAGATCTATTGCATTAATTGTATTCTTAGTACAGGCCAATAATTTGACCTTTCGGAAACACGGTTGTTTAAGAAATGAAAAACATCTTAATCACTGCAGTCATTATCCCATTTTTAACTTTCCATATAGGCCAAGCAATTTAAAACTTTACTGATCCATAGGATTTTTCTGTCTGTCTGTCTGTCTGTCTGTCTGTCAGTTTAATGTATTTATTTGATTATTTGTTTATAATTGCAACAAGCTGGAAGAATCTGTCCCTGCTCTTGATGTAACCTACTTGAATAGTTTTGTTTACCTGGTACAGAACTTGCTGGGCCTGAGGACACAAACAGGAAGTGTAACCTGAGCCCGTTCTGTCGTTCTTTCTGTCAGTCTGTCTGTGTGTGAGAGTGTTTGTGACTCTACACTCCCTCCGGTACTTTCCAATACTTGTAGTCCTTGTTTAAAAGCTCAGCAATGTAAGCTTCAAGCGAGGCTCCCAAACACTGTCCTGTTCCATGAGGAACATCATGTTGGGCTTGTCAACTTGTCAGCTTATGTCTCTGATGTGTGTGCATCTGCTTGTGTGTGTGTCAGTGTGTCGCATGCCCTTGAACAACAATTAAAATAGCACTTTAGGAAAGACCACTATTAGCAACAGCTTCCCAAAAGTCTGGCATATGTCTAAAAGCGAAGATATTTAAAAAAAAAGAGTTTGCGTACAGAGTTTTTCTCCCCGTAACATTTTTAGCTAGGGGAAGGATTATTTGGCTCAGTGTAACTGGCTGTGTGTGTGTTCCTTGGCATTGTAAATGCTGAGTTAGTTAACCAACACATTTCGATGGGAAATAGTGCAGTTATTAAATTTGAACATGATGTTCATGATGGCAAAGCTTGCATTTGCACACACACACACACACACACACACACACACATACACACGCTCGTGGACACATGTGCATAAAGCATGTTAATATGAAGTCCTTAAAAAGTCTACATGAGTTCAGTCTGGCAGACGTAACACTCGATTCCACCCCATATTTTTCAATCCCAGATGAAAACCAGCATCTTTTTCCATGTCGTTCGTATTTTGATGGGGCCGGTCTTGCCTTTGTAGTTTGGATCTGCCTGAAACATGCTCACCCCTTGAAAGCCGTTCCTACAGTATCTCGGGTGAAAAAGTGAGTTTAAGTAAACAACGAGCTTAATGAGCTACATTTGCTCTGGTGCGGCATCCCTCCGACACAGCCATCGGAGAAGTGTTGGTATTTATGGAGGAGGCATTAAAACACAAAGGGAGCTCCAAGCCTTTGAACTTCTTTCTTGTCTTTTTTTTTACTCTCCTGTTTTTTATCAGCGCTCAGTGAAATGGTTCAGGGCTCCGGGAGTTCAGGTCTGTGTGTGATCTTGCGCGTGAGTGCCGTACCTGCGTGACTGGCCGGGTGGAGTGTTTGCACAGGTGGGAGCAGGGCAGTGTTTTGTGAAAGGAAGAGGCCATCCTTCCATTTCTGCTGCT
Organism: Hemigrammopetersius urotaenia; assembly: GCA_037974485.1. Lineage (NCBI taxonomy): Eukaryota > Metazoa > Chordata > Actinopteri > Characiformes > Alestidae > Hemigrammopetersius > Hemigrammopetersius urotaenia. The sequence continues at coordinate 12,720,263 of JBBPDC010000032.1, read as the reverse complement.
CGCTCTGATGGTGCGAGCGGTGTGTTCGTGCAGGAGCAGGCCTCCTGGGTGTGGGAGTCCTGGAGCACTGCTGCTGGGAGGCACTACTGCTCTCCCTTTGTCTCCCTTCACAGGTGGGATTACTCAGAGATTCACAGGGAGGATTACAGCTGTCCAACTCAAGCAGCATTGACCGCTTACAAAAAGAAGTCAGCTCTGAAAGACAGGCATTTTGCTGCCACAATGCCTCTGAACATCCCGGCCTGTGTATTTGTCTAATGGACGTGTTTTTTTCTCAAAGCCCTGAAATTCCAGGGATGTGGATCCCACAGTCCAGTAAACTCAGAGGGCCTCTCTGCTTAATGGCTTTGGGTCTCATGTTCAGGACCACAGTCCTCTGGGTCAGTGATACAGGTGTCTTGGGTCACCGCAAAAAGGTCACTTAGGTCATCGCTGTAGGTCTCTTAAGTCACTGATTTCAGACTCCAGTCCTCGAGGATCCCCTTGCAGTACATAGTTTTGTGGCATGTGTTTTGTTTTAGATACTCAGTGTCTAACCCAAAGCGATGGCCTAACAAAATACTACATCATCCCATGCCTTGCATGTTGTAGTGTTTACCTTGTGCTAATACATTTGATTCAGCTCAAGAAGGGCTTGGTAATTAATCAGTGATTGGATACAGGGAAAACATCACAGGTCATATAAATATGTGTCACTATACACTAACATTTCTGCATTTACATGTTACTCACTTTACAAAATGTATTGACTAAAAATACCCTCAATATAACAAATTAATTTACCATGTTCTTACCGTTTTCTCCAGGCGGATACTTTTATTTGACAAAAATGTCATTTTATTAATCACTACTGATGCACAAATAAGCCATATACCATATACAGTTATAATTATAATATGCATCACCAGACAACTATTAGATATTTACCAAGCGAGCGCTGTTGCATTTCAAGTTAAAGGACAGTCTAGAATTTGATTCTGCATCACCAACAACCAGTTAATAGGAGTCAGTCAGACAACTTTTCAGTTTAACAAGAATAAAAATCTCCAGCTCATGAAATAAATGTATTATTAAGAAAAAATCTGTGCAAAACACTTTTGACAGGTAGCGTATGAAAGCTTGTAATATTGCACCATACTCTGCAGTTCAAAGGATGTAATGTGCATTGTAATAGTGTTTATTGTTATTTTATTGTGGTGCAAGAGATATTTTAAACCAAAATTCAAATCTAATAGATTCAGAGAAGAACTCTTTTGGGTAGCATGTGAATTTTAAAGAGATATAAGTCTTTTCTCCTTTTATCAGATGGGAAATATCATGTCGTATCCCTGCTCTCTTCCTGTTGTGCCCAATCTTATCTGGAGCACCTCTGCAGTCGCCTGTATATCTTCACGAAGAACAGGTGGGACACTGCTGGGAATAAGCCCACCCTTCCCCACCAGAGATAATCCTCATAAGAAATGAAATCACGTCACTAATAACAAAAAATAAAAAGCCAAAACCCAAAACTATGGAGCAAGAAAGAGAGAGAGAACGAGAGAGAGGGAGAGAAAGAGCTAGACAGAGCGAGAAAAAGAGAGGAAAAAAAAGAAAGCAAGCAGCCAAAAAAAGGATTAGAAAGCTTGCGTGTGAGAACTGTCAACCGGGCTTTTGACACAAAGCGAGTTCTTAATAAGCAGGTGCTCGTTACCCTGCAGGAGCCTGTGTTAGCCAGCGTTAGCATTAAACCTCTCCAAGCTGTGGGTGCGTTTATGGGGCCAGGCTTGGCGTGCTGCAAGGCCTTTCCCTGTGGTCTAACCGCTGGTGGTCCACAGGAGGAGGGAATATAGGGGTGCTGTCCTGTGCTGGGTGACTCGGAGACTGCAGGCTTGTATGCAGCAGGCCTGAAATTCTGAACCGTTACAAAGTAGAGGCAATCCGAGCCGCCGTGATTCAGCCCTGTGTGTTCTTCGTCTCACTCGGCCTCTCCATGAGTCACAAACAAAAGCAAACAATGCTGAAGAAATATCTAGAGGGATCAGGATTTCACTGCTCTGGTTCATAGGCAAGAACAAATTCAAATAAAGTGGCCCCTTATAGCCACATATGAACAGACCACAGTGTGAAATTCTTTCTCTGTTTAACCCATTCATCAAGTAAAGCAGTGGGCAGCCAGAAACGCAGCACTCGGGGAGCAGTGTGTGGGTCGGTACCTTACTCAAGGGTACCTCAGTGGTGCCACTGGCCGTCCTGGGATTTGAACTCACAACCTTCAAATCACAGGGGTAACTCCCTATTCACCAGGCCAACAGCTGCGTACATTAATAATTGCACCATGGATTCTAAGCATTATTTTGATTCAGTGGCTGGTGCTCTACTGCTTTTCGCCTTAACATAGAACTGTCCCAGTGGATAAATTCCATGACCAAACAACAGCCCGCTTGCTAGATATATCCTCTAGCTTCCATTGACTCCTTTTCTTTTACAGCTTTGGCACAGAGGCTCTATTAAATTTTCTCTATCTATTTTGGTCTTTAAAAAAGTCTCAAAATGTACTTTTATACTCAAGCCTTTTAGTGAGTTTAACTGATATATGTAATTGCTTTTAATTAGTATAGTGGATAAATGTTTCTGGGCTGTTCGGGCTGTTTCTATTTATATTTCATTTTATTCTTTATTCATTTAATTAATGTGATTTTATTAAACATGATCAGCACATAAACAGTGCTAAACGCTTCGCCAACCTTAACTATAAATTGCTTCATGCTCCCAGTGGTGCAATGATAAAAAGCAGTGGAAGATTGCAAGCTTAAATTTTTGTGTCTCCAGACGCTGGTTTTATAGCAACCATGCAATCACACTTCTCATTTTTTTTCAGTTTGTGTAGACAGCACTAAAGTTTAGTTGCTTATTAAGTTACTTTAGGACATATGTCTTGTATGTATGCACATATGAGCTTGTATACATAGTGATGCATGCTTTGCAAATTTTGTTGCTTTGAAAACATCCTTCTAAGCAATATATATTTTCTCCAGTTATATGACCATTTCCTTCAGCCTCGCAACGTCGATTTTTCCAGAAAGAAATGGGAAATTTAAACAGGGACTGACCATAACAGTATAATGAATCAAAGGTCTTTCAGGACATAAGCTCTTGTCAAGTCAGGAAGAACTGACCAACAGAAAGTCCCTTCACTCCCTCTATTTGTGCTTGTAGCTGCTGAAACATGTGAAGGTGTCTTCAAGTAGCTGCCCGATGGGCTTTTAGCCTTGACTCAAGAATGCTGCTGTAGCTGTCAGACGAGAGAGAATGGCTCATAAGGCGGCGTTAAGCAGCCTAGCAGGGCAGAGTGATGACAGGCACAGGCACTCTGTTGGGCCTAATCTGCTGTGTCAGTCTCTGGGTTTCGAAATACACTGGATAGGAGAGGCAGTCAGGGAAGAGCAGGGGTTAAGGAAGCTGGAGACACTGAGAGCGAACGGCTGGCAAGCAGCTCACGGATCACTGTTTCACCCGAAAGGGGCCGCCTTGGCCTCCTCCTCGCCAAAGAAAGAAAAGGCCGTGGCACTGGGGCTGTCATTCTGATTAATGGGGTAGCAGATGAGAGACAGCTGCTACACAATAGCTGGACACATGGGCACATGAACTCTTGGGCAGATGAGGCACAGGCTTTAAAAGACGGCCTTTAAACTCCAGTGCTGAAAGGCTGCAGCACTACTCTAGTAATAGATATTAGTGTAAGATGGTAGAGCAAGTATCACTTTAAATATAAAGTATAAACCTCTGCTCCTGTGGGTCAGTATAGTTTGGTGGTTTTTCTAAACTGTGCTGGACTACAAAGCTCCAGGGTACCCCTGATTTATCAGAGAAGCAGAAACTGTACTGATCTCGGATAAAATTGCTAATGGCAGACAGAGACAAGAACAATATCAAATATAAAGTCTAGTTTGAATCCAAGAAAAATAAAAACTCTGCAGAATTCAATAATATGAAACACACTGTGCTATATGCACAATGCTGGGGTGTTAATACTTTAGATAAATAACGTATTGATTAGTGAATTACTAATACCACAAAGGGTGAGTAGACGTGTTGTTGCATGTAATAAAGATCAGTACTAGACCGGTAATGTTGACATAATAGTAAAAGTTGACATGGTGAGACTGCTCATAATAATAATAATAAGATATTGTACATGACCCATTAACACAATTTCACATGATACTGCACATCGTAAGACTATTGCACATAAAAAGGTATTGCACATAATATTGTTGTGCATCTAATAAGAACATTGCATTATGCTGCAAATGGTAGACTGTTGCACATAATATTAAAATAAAACTGCACATAGTGATACACATAATGATAATGATCTAAACCCCCCAAACAAGTAGCATAAGGTTATTGTTGAGTGGATGTGTGACAGAGGGAAGAGTTATAGAGTCTGATTTAGGTGATCCATGAATGACTTGGGAAACCTAATTTAGTGGTTTCCTAACATAGTGGTTCTCAACTTCCCTGCCCCAACACAAATAATCTGAAAATCAGCTAATTATCACGCACTTTATGAGGCAGATCAAGTGTGCTAGAACAAAGAACCCTTGAAAAGCAAAAAGGATATCCACTGTCTCAACGAAACTCAACTACAGAGAGGTTTGATTTTCATTAGACGTGTTGAATCAGCACTAAAATGCACCACTGGAACCTGACACCTCTGCAGGGAAGCAAGGAGAGGTTGGAGTAGAAAGCTGGTGCTGTGGGTGACAAGCACACGACGTACTTCACCATCTAATCGAGTTAACTCGGCTCCAACAGCAGATCTGATTAAGTTGACCAGAAAGAAGGCAGCGGGCCGAGTCAGAGGGTCACGTGTGCCAAAATTTCCTCTTCTTTCTTCTGAGGGGTAAAAGGAGGGGCATGTGTTTACCAACCCCCACTGTGTGTCACAACTCAAGCATCAGTGCAAACATGCATCACGCTTCAGTGCTATCACCTCCAGATAAAGGCACATTCCACAACCATGATCACTGTTTGATCTAACTGACATATCATTGAAAACAAACATGATCCCACTGTAGGTCTGCACGAAAAGTGGTGGTGGGGGTGGGGTGGGGGTGTAAAACCACTATCTAAAGCACATAATGGCCCGAGATCAAACTCTAGATGACCTGGTGAACCCAAGACTCTGATTGGCCGATGGCATTTTCTCATTTTCTCCTCCGTTGGGAAATGTAATGTAATTAAGTGTCACGCTGCAGCCTGGAAATTACAACACTAAAGAGTCCACTTGAGACAAACTGGCCCTGCTTAATGATATGCATTAATGGATCGTTGAACTGGTCCTGCTTTATGATACGAGTAGTAGATTACAGTTTTAATAATTAAAAAGAAATATTTTTAATATTTGACCACTACTCTTGTGCATTGTATTTTTCAACCACTACTCCAGTGTTAATAATCAGGCCATAGAAAAGTACATATTTAATTATCTCTCCACTATATTAACAATCCCAGGTTTTCACATGTGCCTGGGTGATACTTGAATTGAGTCTTGTTATAAAAATTGGAAAGTTCTTCTTAAAGCCAGACTTGATACGTAAGTTTTTAGTTTTAGTTTTTGAATAGTTTTGTTCTCAACGAGTCAGGACTTGCAAGTGAAAATTGTGATTAATGTATTTTAGGTGGCTTGCCACTTGCGATAAGGATCAGAAAATAACTTGAAGAACAACAGTTGCTCACATTTTACATGCTGGTGCTGCTGCTAAGTTCGTTTTCCAAATAGTTAGATCTCTTTTTTGAGAAACACTTCACTGTAGCACATTGTGGATCAGGCTTGTTTATGTGCCATAACCAGAAGGCAAACAAGCAAGAAACAAAGAATCAGGACTGGATAAAACCTCATTCAGCCAATTCTCAACCCATTAAAATGCGCTTAGATTGGCTCTTATCCTGACGGACATCCTTGTTGATGTTTCCCTATTGATGTGAGTTCCATTGAAATTCATGCTTGGAGCAGATTTTGTGTGGGTCCTGCCTTGATTTATTGCAGGCGTCTCCATCATGCAGCGGCCGCAAACACGTGTAGCACTGCCTCTTTCTCTCACAGCAGTTCTGAACCACTATGGGCATTCATGTGGCTTCTGATAGCACTTACCCAACAGGTTCATTTCTTTTTTTCACTGATTTTTTTAGCTGGAGCCATCCACAGCAGTTTCTCATGTCCTCTCTTTTTTCCTCTCCTTCTCTCGTTCTCTCACTCCTTCCATCCTTCTCTTTCTCTGGTACACTCTATTTTCCTCTCTTTTGGTCTGCGATTGATGGCCATGCCACTTCCTCCATCATTTCCATTTTTTTCAAGCTGCGTGCTGTCAGAACGTTTGAAGCTCACCCTGTGACACCACAGTGGAGCTTCTGAGGCCGCTAAAGCTGTCTGGGCTTCAAAGCTCCTCCAGTTTTGCAGTCTGGGGGGCCTCCTGTCCATAAATCCTGCCCCAGAAATCACAGCTCCATATCAAGATGTCTAAAACAAAGCGGGCCAGAGGGGGACATGCATGCTTTTAAGTGATCTCTGGTAGTCCATATGCCCATGCCCATATGGAAGTCTGTCTTTCTCTACACCCACCCAGTCACACACACACACACACACACACACACACACACACACACACACACACACACACACACACACACACACACACA
>JBBPDC010000032.1:12699985-12712287 GCA_037974485.1 Hemigrammopetersius urotaenia | reverse complement strand
AAGACCCTCAATGTACGTGCCAGGGGTCCATCTTCCATACCAAGGAGTAACTGTTCTTTCAACACTTCTTCCATGGAGGCTTCTGTGGGGTCCCGCCTCTGCAGACTGCAATATAACTCCTTCAGCCATAGCACAAACAGGTTAAGAGGCTCCCCACATCTTTGCCTGCACCCATAAAATTGACTCCTCAGTACTGGTAATGGGGTTTCACGCTGGTATAAAGAGTCTAAGTGCTCAAATATTCTACTAACTTTGTCTCTCCTTGCAGCATCTACCACCTCGATCTCCCTTTTCAGCTCTCCCCCTAAGGCACTTATTAAGATCTGCACCCGTCTGCCCTCTGACATTTCTTGCATGTCCAAAAACCCTTGTATTTGTTCCTTCCAGTCCCCATAGCTAATATTTCCCTCAGGACCTTTAAACTTCGGTATCCATGGGGCACCAGGGAACGCTGACATCATCATCATGGCTAAAAACAAATAAAAGGCCAAGATAAATTACAATTTCTATTAAAATACAATTTAGAATATAGTCTTGCTGCTCAGTTCCACATCCTGCCAACCAACGCCAGAAAAGATGTAACGGGGTCAGGGGTAAAAATACAAAAATCCCCCCCCTCAGTTAATTACACCCCACCCGCGCCACTTCTAAATAACGTGGTTGTCATGACAACGCCACCCAGTAAGAATTTGTGGGTATTGGGACCCATAAGCCAACTAGTAGCCCACGCTAAAATCCGTTCGGAAGGAGCAGCAAGTACGTGTCAAGTTAACAATATTTATTAAAGAAACAGCTCGAGCACTAATAAAACACAGCACAATCAAACCAATAAAAACAGTCCGAATGTCTCTGCCTTTGTCCCAGTATCTGAAAAGAAGGCCACAGCCAGTCCCAGGTCCAGGTCATCCCACTTCCAGTCCGCACACTACTCCACACGGCCGTGACCACAGTTCCACCGTCTCCACGCCGTTCACCAACCTTAGGGAGAGAGGCCCGGCAGTAACTGGTCCTCACACGGGGTATAAAGTGTTTCCAATCGTGAACGACTCACCTCATTGGGTCCCGACCGATGTCAGGGACCCGCTGTGACGAAATAGCCTCTCAACAGGAAAGCGAGTGTCGCCACTGCTCACACGCTGCGTTCCTCTGCCGCGTCGGTGCAATCTCCCACCGTCGCGAACTCTAAAGCAGTCTATCTCCCTCCCCAAGTCCTTAGTAGCTTCTTCAGGGGACGTAATCCACCTCCGGTTGCAAGACCCTGGGACGACCCGTGTGTGTAGGCTGAGGCACCGGCTCGTGGGGGCAGAAGCACCCCAAACACTGTGTGCCGCCATGTTTAAGAAGTCCAAGCCCCTCCCTTGGCCGCTCCCCATTGGAGGGCTCATCCACGGGCCGACAGGGTTTCTTGATGATAATTGGTTGGAAGGACAGTCACTTGGTGCTCAGAGGGGAGAAATAAAGGAAAAGAAAAGAAAAACAGAAAACACACACACCCAACCCGCACAATGCATGAAACCTATCACCCTAAACTCAACAAAAGTAGCTCACACCAAACCAAAACTTTAGGTCCCCTCCTGACCCCCGTAACATATATATACTGTGTGTATATAATATGGTGGTAAACCATTAATAAATGAAAGCTAAAGGAAAATGTCTCGACATATTCTCCTCAGTAGTCAAAATTTAAAGTACAAATCGATTTAAAACATTATGGAGAGAATGATTATGGATGCTGTTGTCTTTTATGCACTCCTTCAGACCTTTATAGCTGTATTTATTTTTTATTGCCATCTTCGGCTTTTGGAGGGAGAATTTCATTCTAGGAGCACAGGGCAATATTTTCAGCAAGGACTTCTTAGAGAAACCTTCAGGAATGCACTGTAATTTAATTCCATCACCAAAACAACCTTTACTTTTTCCCTCTCTCTGCTCTCGTGGCATTTTCCTGGATGGTGACCAAAGACTCCAGGTGAAAACACTTCGCTCCAAGAGGGAGATTTTTAGGGGGAGTTTTAAAAAAACTATAGTAATAATTTGGGAGCAGTTTCATTTTTCAATTTTTTATAATCTTTGGTGGTTCTTGGAGCAGCTGCTGGAGCAGGCAACAGGATGTGACTGTACCAGGCATGAATGAGAGATGCCGTCCAACACACACACACACACACACACATACACACACACTCACGCTTGTGCGCACTCCAGTGCTGAGGTGTCTGGAGTGGGCCAAAGGAAATGGAAAGCTGGTTCTCGCGGGAGCCTCCCCGAGCAAAATGAAGCGGATGAAAAGGACCTTGTTCACAGAAGGGCCACATTAAAAACGCAGAGAGAAACATTCCCTGAAAACTTTTGAGCTGAGACTCCCTTACTTTTCATTCCTGGTCAGAGGGAGGGTCCTTGCTACAAAGTTATGAAATGAAAAGCTAAATTTGACCTTGTCAGTCCCTATTTATGTCTAACCCTGAGACGTTATTGCACTGCAAACAATAATAGTATGCTTTACTAAAATGTATTAAACACATTTATGTAATTTTACATAATTGTACAATTAAATAATATAACTCTAGTAGAAATAATGTAACTTGCTAAAAATACTTAACAGGTGTGTTTACTAATGTTAAAGTCTTTATTAGTTAATTAGTTCATTTCCTTCTAACTATGTGTCAGTTTCCCAGAATTCATTTAAAGTTGACAGTATATAGTCCTATATTGTTGAAACCAAACGCGAAGGTTTTTTTTTTCTTTGGTTGGTTTGTTGGTTTTGTGTGTGTGTGTGTGTGTGTGTGTGTGTGTGTGTGTGTGTGTGTGTGTGTGTGTGTGTCCTACCCACCCAGAATGAACAAGACCATTTTGTTCTCTTACAATGTGGGTGTGTAACAGTGTATATATTAGGGATGCGCCGAATATTCAGCCCCTGAAAATTTTCGGCCAAAAATTGCAAAAAGATTGGATTAGAGTCAACTTGTCTACCGTGTGGCGCATTTCAATATATCTAAGAAAGACAAGCGCAAAGCCGCTTGTGAAGCATGCAATGCCGAAATTTCTAGAGGGTTGCATCCATAAAGACTTTCTCAATGTCCAGATTAATTTATCATAGAAAATCAAAACATTCTGATCGCCAGAAGAGGCAAGACCCTTCGTGCACATCCACTCTGTCTGTGGCAGACATTTTTGAAAAGCAAAGAAAGTTTTCCTGTTATTACACTTAATGTATGGGCTATGCTAGTCTTTGTTCTACTACACTATTTTGTTATAATATTAAAATGCACTTGAATTCACTAGTTTTATGAGAGAAGATATTTAATTCTATAATATTTCAGCTTGCTTTTAGGCTATTCATGAGTGGGGCCAAGTTAAACATTTTATTTCAACAGATTTATTCTTTGAACCATGAATATTAATTCATGGAATCGCAGTGCTTTTGCGTTGAGTACACACAGGCCCAGTCATAACGGCAATATTACAAAAAATATTACAAAAAAGAATAATTTATTATGCCATGCCACTCAGTAGGCCACACTAAAATATTGTATAATATCACAGTATATTATCTGAATGTAACACTGAATGACAGTTAATATGAGTAAATGTTTTATGAACAAGCGAGAAATAATTGATCAATCAATTTACATTTTTCACTGGGATCCCTAATGCTTATATAAACATACTCTATTCATCATTTCAGCTCTTAAAGGAAAGTGTTGAGTCTGTTTGTAACGTGGTTTCATTTTCCACATATTTCTCCTCTCCAGAGTCTGTAACCTCCCTATCCTGCACATTTTTGCCAGATACTGAATAAATGACCTTGAATAAATAAAGAGAAGTCTTGTCTGCCCACACTGTGATACAGAACATACTTTAAACCCAGCCTTTTGGTTTAAGGGGTACACAATGGAATTATTCAGTAGGCAGGAGCAGGTCCAGTGGCCGTGGACGTATTCCTGAGCTCCCACAGGCATTCCTTGTGGAGGCAGACACAAATCATGCAGGGAAGAAAAAGCCCTCTTAAACTATTAAGTCAAGGCACATTTAGCCTGATGTTCATTTGTGGATAAAGGAGTAGGTCAGCCAGAAACGCAAACAGGGCATAAAAGCCAGCATCAGCATGGTCATGCTAGCTGCTGTTCCTCATTTGCCACATTAGTACTTCTGGCCAAAATTCTAATACAATTTAAATGTTTAGAAACACTTACAGGACACTATTAACACTAGTTTATAACAGTAATAAATGTAGTTAATCACCAGTTAATAACATGTCCTAACAAATATATACTTAATCGTTATCCATTGTTAACGATTTGTGAATGGTTGAAGTATGTTATTTGTCATTTAATAAGTTCTTAACACTTTATAATGCCAGGCCTTAATGAAAATCAGCAAAATCATGGACTTCTACGATAAAATGCTAAATTAAAAAACAGACTTTACCTATTTATATAAATGTCTTGGAGACATGAGCCATTATTAATGTATAATGATTAAATACAGTATGAATTTGTTAGGATCTGTTATTAATTAGTTATTGACTTTACTATGTTTACTGTTATAAACTGGTGCCAAAAGGGTAAGTGCATGGTGGATATTTTTCATCCTTGATGCTGATCTTGATGCTCATTGGAACCCATTTCTTCTAGAATTGTAGCATTGATTGGCTTAAAATGGCTTAATAATGGCTTAAAATATACTTATTTTGTCTCCAGGTCCTCCGTGGGTAACTCGTGGGGTGGAGGAGAGGCAGACGGCCCGGCTGGGGCGGACTGTGCGTCTGCCGTGCCCCGTTGAGGGTGACCCACCACCGCTGTGGCACTGGCTGAAGGACGGGCGTTCGGTGAACCCGGGCTGGAGCCGCTTCCGAATCCTCAGAGGAACACACAGCCTGAAGATAAAGGACGTAGAAGTAGAAGATGCTGGAGTCTATGTGTGCCGTGCCATCAATGGTTTCGGGAGTGTCACACTCAACTTCAGCCTCATAGTTATTGGTAAGTGCAGCTACAGTCTAAAAAACATTCAAAGGTTTAGATTTTTAAACTTTTTTTAGGTTCAGTTTTGTCACTGTGCAGTGTACAGGTACACAGTCAATGAAGTGCAGTTAGTATCAGAATAATGGTATAATTTCAAGTAAAGTACAGATAAAGAGGAATATTGTGAAAGAAATAAAAAAATTAAAAATAATAAAATTAAAATCGAAGCCCTCTAGAAGTCCTAGATACCTGGCCTAATTGGGTTTCTGTCAGATGGTAAATATCTGTAGTTCTTTTATACAATGCTTTATTGAAGGAGTCACTATTTACAGTTACGACAATTATCGGACCCTTTAAAATACACGGATATGTATCTGTTACAAGCTTTTTTTTTACTTTTTAAGAGTAAAGATTGTTTTTTTAAGAGTTTTTAGAAGCCACTGAATCCTACAATGATCTTACAGAATCCTGTATTCCAGTGTTAATATCTAATACTTTAGTTCAGTGAATACACTGAACAGAAGACAGAAAAATAGCATAGAGGTGTGTTTTCTCCTCAGTTTTTGGAATTCATGGCCCAAACAGAAGGCCCAAATTGTATTGGGCATGTTTCACCAATGACAGCTACTGCAGTACCTCTCTTATTTCTTATTATTTTTTTTTAACTCAACAAGTTCTGCCAATCATTAGGCCTTAGGTGCTGGTTTGTGACTCATGCAGTAAATTAGAGGAAAAGTTCTAACATGTCAGAGTAACAAAAAAAAAAAATTAGGATGTGAGGGAGAAGTCAATCACATTTTGAGTTCTAACGTGTGGTGGTGAGTTTTGTGAGGGAAAACATTGCTTTAGTGAAGTGACCAATTGTCATACGTGAACACACCACAGGACACAGAGTGAACAGCATGAAATTCAACCTCTGCATTTAACCCATTCACCAAGTGAAGCAGGGGGCAGCCAGGAACACAGCGCCCGGGGAGCAGTGTGTGGGGACGGTACCTTGCTCAGGGTACCTCAGCTGTGCCTAGCGGTCTTGGGAATCGAACCCGGACTTTCTGGTCGTAGGGTGAAAGCCCTAACCACTAGGCTACCAACTGCCCCATGGAAGGCCTTCTGGAAGCTAAGCCTCCTAACCGGAGGCTTCTAGATCTACGTGGTTCAGCACCAATACATTAGCAGCAGATTCTTTAAATCCTGTTCGTTATGAGGTGGGGATGAATTGGATCAATTTGTCTGGCATATCACAGCAGTTGTCCTTGTGTGTGTGTGTGTGTGTGTGTGTGTGTGTGTGTGTGTGTGTGTGTGTGTATGTGTGAATGTGTGTATGTCCTTGTCTACCTGCACATTCTTGTTTCATAATCGATAACTGTCTTACTTTCTAAGCACTCCAGGCCTCCAGCAGTCATTCAATCTTAATTAAAACTTTTTTGCTTTTAAAATCTATCAAACAAGAGCTTCAGCACTGCACTGGCAGACACCACTGCAACATCCACAGTCTGCCTTCCGATCCAGTGAGGCAGAGACATTTTCACTCTAACAAAAGGTTGATTGTGGGACAGGAAGCTAACCAGTCTCATGTTTTATGGGGAGAGAATTATATTCGACATGACTGGCAGGAGACCTGCTATTAACTGTGTGTGGGTTCATTTATGCCACATTAAACAATAAAGGGCAAGAGCACAATGGGTTTATGAGCCATTACCTGTTGAAGAAGTGTGTAGTTCCAGTGCCACCTTTCATTATCAGCACCAGAGAACAAAGGGGGGCTTCTTTACCTCATGCCTTCCGTCTCACGATAGCTGTCGCTGTTTATGAAAGCTGTAACCCAATACATTGTACCTCAGTTTACCCCAGCAAAGAGAGGATTGTTTTTCAGCAACTCTGACAGACTGAGGAATTACTGTACCTCTACCCAGTTAGAAAAAAGGAAAAACTACAGCAGTTGTTGTGAATGTGTTTGGTGTGGACTCATTGGGAATGTGTTTGGTGGGAGCTTACTGGAAATGTCTGTTTGGTAGGAGCTTACAGTAAGAATGTGTGTTCAGTGGGAGATTTTTGAGTATGTTTGAGCTGTTAAGTGTGTTGTGGGAGAATTTTGTTTGTATGTTTGGTAGGAGGTTGTTAAGTGTGTGCATGCTGGATGATTATTTGGTGTTTGGGGGGGCCGTATTGAGTGTGTGTTTGATAGAAGATTGTTGGGAGTGTGTTTGATGGAAGCTTTTGGGTATTTATTTGGTGGAAAGTTCTTGAGAGTGGTAAGTGATTGTTAGGTATGTGTTCAGTGAAAGACTGTTTAGTTTGTGTTTGATGGAAGGATATTGTATGTGTTTCTGGTAAGAGATTGTTGGAATGTGTTTGGTTGGAGCTTGTTAACTGTTTTGTGGAAGCCTTTTGAGTGTGTTTGGTGGGACACTGTTGGGTGCGTTTTTGGTAGGAGATTGTTGGGTATGTGTTTGGTGTGAGGTTCTTGAGAGTGTTTTTGGTAAGAGACTGTAGAGTATGTGTTTTATGGGACGTTGTTGAGGGTCTTTTATGGAACCTTGTTCAGTGTGTGTTTGGTGGGAGTTGTTGAGGATGTGTGTGGTATGATGTTGAGAAGTGTGTTTTGTGGGAGGCTGTTGAATGTGTGTTCAGTGGGGTGAATGTGGGGTTTTAGTGGTCTGGTGTGGTGCCTTGCTTGTTCAGATCCAGAGAGCTATCCAGGGACAGCAAGAATTTCACCCAGAGTTCCTCATGCAGGGAGAGAACACCCAATGACCTGCCACCTCCTTGCAGTAAATCTGCTTCATTCCAGTGCGTCTTTAGGGCAAACAGCCACACATCCACCCCCACCCCCACCTCTGGCTTTGCTTCTGTGGCAAATTTTGCTGTGGAGGCATCCGGGCAGCCTGTGAGGGGCAGTGAGGCAGTGATTACTCCACTGAGTATTAGAGTAGTTTAATTGGCTGAGACTATTGGGTCTCCCCCCTATATTGTTTCCCATATGAGGAGTTATAGCTGCCTGCTGCTTTCCTGTTTCCTCCCAGAGAGGACTGTGGAACTCAGAGTTATGGTGCATGGCTCCCTTTGGATTACACTGCCCAGGTTTACTGAAGTCATTAACCGCGATGGCTGACAGCCTCTGAACAAAAGAACCATTAGAGGCTGAGGTCATAGTGTGTGAGCAGGGTTTGTTGCAGATATGCTGAACTTTGGTCCACTATAATGACTCATAGTTCTAATCTTGTCAAACTCTGGTGTCCAGTCTATCACTCAAAATCAAAGTTTTCACAAATTTCTGCCAAACATGACATGAGGCTAATGCACCAAGTAATGAAAGTGTATTGAGTTTACCATCATTTATGCCAGCTATATGCTTGAATAATTCCGAACATTCTTTAAAGCACATCGAATTTTTAGGTAGCCTTAAAAAACAGACACCAACAGCTGAAAGCAGAAGTGGCTGTACCATTCCAATTGCTAAGAGCTGACCACTTCAGGTGATATAAAATGCAGATCACAGGTGGTCTCTATCTGTGGTCCTCTGAAACTGACACAGATTTATGTTGTCCCCGACACATGGCCGGGGAAACTCCAGGCAGAGTTGAATAAATCAGCACGGTGGAATTCGGTGACATTCAATAGCACTTGTTGTCATCAGTGCAAGCTCTAATCTTCTGCGAGAGCTCCGCCCCTTTGCAAGCACGGGCAAAGCTCCTATTTGCTCATGTCCCTTTTACAGACGGCGGCAGCAGCAAATATGTGTATCTGTCATAAAGGTGTAACTCTACCTTTGAGATGAGATTTCACCCCTATCAGGCTAGGCTTGGCGTAATCTCTTGGCACTGGACTGGGGTGAGGTAACGGCTGTAACTTAATCCTCCACGTTATACCCTGCTTTACAAAAGGACCCGTGTCTTTGCGTGATTTCCTGCACACAACTGTAAACAGAAACATGTTTTTTTCCTCAACCATTCATGCAACAATTATACAAAAATAATAGACATTATATTGGCCTACAGGCCTAAATAGGCATTGCTTTGCAGCTGCATGATTGATTTTATAATAAAGCCATTAACTTACTCTGTAACGTCACACATGTAAGTACCATTGATCCAGATGTTTATCCTAAGTGAGCCTGCCATATCTGCCCTCACTGCAGTAAATGGAAAGGAAAACTGAGGTTTATGGTCGATGGTAGCAGCTCAAGAGGGAGTACTCCACCTCTAGAACCATGCTGATCTTCTGTCCATCCATTCTGAACTTCCTACCCAGCATGAGGACGAATCAGTCACCACATCGTTAATGTCCTGGAGCACCTGGGCCTCACGGCCCCTGTGCCCTCCTCTCCTCATGCTGCACCGCTAGTGCCCCCAGAGCTCCGGTCCCCTGCTATTTTAAAGGCATACCACAAGCTGTTAACAGTGTTATTCCTCAGCGTCAGCTAATACCAGACTTGAAGTAGAACGGAGAACAGACTTTGGTACTGTTCAGTATGGCACTCTTTAATGTCAGCCTAAGTCTTGCCCGACCCATCAGGCTGGGTCAAGTATAAATACCTATATACACACGAAAAAAACACTTGTGTACTTCATGTCACTCACTTCAAATGATGGAGTTCAAATGATCTCTCATCTTTTATACTTTTTATTCAAATGGGTGGTGCGTTTTTAGGTATACCTTCGTTGTACCTTGCTATTGCAATTTCAACGGACACATCCACCATGTATGGCCTTAAACTGAAAATTTCAAAAAGAACATTTCTTAAAGAAAGACCATTTAGAGCAGTGTTTCTTAATCTTGCTCATGGTCAACCAGAACATTGTATTTTTGGCCACAATTACAAATATATATAGTTTATGTCACAGGCTGAGTTTAAGCTGTTATATTTATTGCTGTTTTAAGTTTGATGCTTCAAATATTCATTTCCATTTTGCTAATAGAATACAACAGTGAGTAACATTTCCTTTGAACCCTGTTGGATAACACTCACATAACTATACCACAAACATGTCATGGCAGGTTTCATATGCTAGTATAGGTAGCATGGCACTGTTATATTAACGGATATAATCTGCCATTACAACAGCATATGACATCCTCCATGACATGTTTATGTAATGGTGATGTCAGGGTTCAAGTACAGTGTTACCGAGTTCACCAGAAAAGGTTATTTGTGGCATCAATCAAATAAGAAGTTGTCGGTAAACAACCAAACGTGCTGCATTACTCCAAGAAATTCCTTTTGATTGAACTTTTCAAGAGTGCACTGGAGTTTGTGCACTCTAAGGGACTGGTGATCTATCCAGAATATTGGATGGGTGGATTTTATGGACCCACTGGTTCTTTGGTCTTCATTACATGTTGCATTTAGGTACAGTCTTGCAAACGGGGGATTCCATTCTTGGAGACTGTTGCCGTGTCCCCTGCCTTAGTCCATGCTGCTCATCTGTTGGATTAAAGCTTATGCTGTGTGTGGATGCTTTGGGAGAGACTGTGGCTTCTGGTCTGACCACTGCTTGGGCTGCAGCTTTTATAGAGGCAACGATTAAACACTCCCAGCGGTCGCCTTTTGTTCTTTGTTCACAGGCTGTGGGCTACATGTGTTGCAGTTTAACCCACGTCCTCCTCACCTAAATGGATAATTGTATCGGAATTACCCTCGTCGGGCAATCAACGGCTGCTGTGGGACGAGAGCGGCACCAGCTGAGGTCGGGACCACAGGAAAATGTTGTTTAGAGCGCAGCAGCTTACCTTACCACCTACACATTGGGTTGAGTGACAGGAGTCCCAATATTGGTATTAATAAAAGACAGCATGCTCATAACCTTTGCCACCTACGCCTGTTAGCCCCTCTAATCCAAAAGACAAGCAGTGACTCAATAGCTGTGGCTGGCTGACATCAGTCCGTAGGTGGCGAGGCCAGTATTTATGTTTAGTCTGATTTGCGCACATTTTCTGTGACAGCTCTTCAGTTTTTTCTTCTCTCAAAGTGCCCATTTGAACCATCTGACAGCCAGGGCTCAAGAACCAATAGAAGACTGAGGTGGGGAGAAGCAGTGAACAGCAGGCTGTATATTTGGTTGATGTTTGACTCATCACTACAACCGCTAAGAACACAGAAACACAAACTTAGAGAGAGGGCTCTCTTTGATCATACTTCCACCATTGTGAGGGCAATGCAGTCCTTAATTCTGATGACTGGTACTGCGACACCGAGAGCTTTGCAGCTAAGGCCTTTGAGAATGTGTTTGATTTTTTTTGTTTGTTTTGTTTTTTTCAACTCTCATTGTGGAGAAAGAAGCCGAGGAGAGTTCAAAGCTTGCGCACATATGGACGCAAATGAATTCATGCTTGTGAGGAACAGAAGAAAGAGTGCCGTTGAAAAAAAACGGAGGCAGATGAAAGGCTGCGTGATGGAATTGAAACCATTCAGGCCTCACATGAAATTAGGCTGAACTGAGAGCTACGAAGATGGAGTTTCTGTGAACGCAAAGAATCGTGAGTGCACACAAGGAAGTGAGGAGCAGAGCACTTCCTGCACACGTCACCACATTGGCACGAACGCTGGAAAAAAGAGTGAGAAGGAAAAAGGACGTGATGAAAACCAGGGTCGTTTACTGTGGAAATATTAATTACATTTAATTTTTAAATCATTTTAAAAATCATTATTTTTGACGGAAGACTTCTCACAACACATCATTTGCCGTCACACACAGGACTACATCATATTTCAGAAGATCGTTATTACGACAGTTGGAAAAAGGATTAAGCAAGTATGGGCTACAGTGGTTTTAAAGACAGTACAGTACAAATCTTTTTCCTTTTATCCCTACTACCACTTTGACTCTTCTATCTTTCCAATATTATACCCAACCAGAAGAGATACAAACAGCTATGCACACCCACCTCAGCTGCCTTTTTTCTCATGTGCATCTAAACTGGCTAGAGAAAGCTGAGGATGGATGATTAATAGTCAAATCACATAAGCCAAAGGTAAACGAAAGGAAAGAAAGTAAAAAAGTAGAAGAAACTTCTTGTGTAGACCACCAGACCAATGCCCCATCTGAAAAACAATAGTAAAATCTTTTCATCTTTGGAGAAAATCAGGCTCCAATCTCACTTTAGACCTGAATTCACCAACAATCCACAGATGATTCCATCCATCCTTCCACTGTGAAAAGATAACTTAACACTTTGCATCTGGGAGGATGTCTAGCTGCTCAAGAAGCATTGAATAAAAAAACAAACAAAAAAGAAGAAAATGTGCACCAGAACACCAAAACTGGGTATAGGGTGGTGGTGGCCTAGTGGTAGGATACTTGCCTCTGGACCAAGAGGTCATGGGTTCGAATCCTACCTTCAGCA
>JBBPDC010000032.1:12660144-12684583 GCA_037974485.1 Hemigrammopetersius urotaenia | reverse complement strand
GACGGTACCTTGCTCAGGGTACCTCAGCTGTGCCTAGCGGTCTCGGGAATCGAACCTGGACTTTCTGATCGCAGGGCAAATGCCCTAACCACTAGGCTACCAGCTGCCCCGAAGCTGGGTGATGGGTTGCTGGGGGATCATTCTAATTTCATTAACCCCTAACCCATTAATGGATCTACGCCTGCCATACAACAAATGATAAATCATCAGCAAAACAGCTCCTTATATGGACGTTTTGCCAATTTGTGCTGGTGCTGGAGGTGTCAGACATTATGCTGAGCTTTGTTTGGTGTTTCTGTGTCACATAGAACCAAAGTTATTGTAATTTAATAACGTAATAATAATAATCACTTCTACTGGAGTTTAAAATATGCAAATGACTATAAAGAACAATGAACAAATTTGTTTTATTTTAGGGCTTCGCTAGCAACCTTTTTTGCTAAAAATGTACCGTGATAAATTGTACATGTGTTTCACATTTAGTGGATCCAGTATGCATTGAAGCTAATCTGATTCTCAGGCTCCTGGTGGTTTGGGAGTTGCACCTGTGATCAGAAGGTTGTGGGTTTGAATCCCAGCACTGCCAGTGGCACCACTGAAGTACCCGTAAGATACAATGTTGCCCGGGTGCTGCATCACTGGCTTCCCACTGCTTCACTTGGTGAACGGGTTAAATACAGAGAATGAATTTCACACAATTCACAACAGTACTGTGGTGTACCCACTTTGTTTTACTTATACTTGGGTTTATTTATCTACTATTTATCTACATTTCAGAGGAACACAGTAAATCCAACTCAGCAGTCCTTATTAGCACTGTGACTTTATCTCTTAATAGGATTCTCTCTGGACTCGGGAATGAATCTGATCGAGAATGGGCAGCAGATCATAGTGGCTGGGGCACCACGCTCCAACTTCAGTGGTGAGGTTCTGCTTTTGAGGCCTGATGCTGAAGGAGGCAAGAGGTCTCTGAGCATAGTCCACACCCTCACAGGTCCGGGCCTGGCGTCCTCCTTTGGCTACTCTCTGGCTGTTGTTGACATTAATGCAGATGGGTGAGTCCAGAACAAGTGTGCCCTGCATTGCGCCTGCCCTGGTCTGTATAAACTCTGATGTAATGTGCCCTGAATGTAAAATTCACCAGATAAAGATGTCAGTGTTATAAACGGTGGGGTAGTTAAAAAAGTAACTTATCATGAATTACTCCAAAAAGTAACAAATCATAAATTACTTTACTCTCAAACTGCAATAGAATTACTAGTAGAACTAATAGAAACAATGAAAAAAAACATCTGCTTCAAAATACATTTTTTATGAATGAAACACAGTCAGAGCTTTGTTTAGGCAAGGCTGGCACTCGCTTTTCTTCAGTTTCGTATAAGCAGGATTAGGTGCCTAAGCAAATGACATATGAGGACAGGCATGCACACGAAATACTCAGAAATCCCCAGGGGCTTTAAAAGAGATTTGTTTGATGCTTTAAATTGAGTGTTACATTAGACAAACAGCAACATTTAGGGGAAAAAAAAGACACTAAAAATAAATTTACTTAAAGCTGTAATATCAGATGTGAGAACTGCTTGGGAATGGACCCAAGATCCTGTTGTGCATGCGTGATTACCAACCATTCCTAAAACACTTCTCCTGCCACTAAGGCAGAGCTAGAGACAAAAGCATGACCAGAGCAGGCCCAACATCTGCCTAACAACTATTTGGTATGAACACATTCACACGCTTTTGGGTTCTTCAGTGCATGTGTTTATACACGTCCTGGGGATTACTGGGCCAATTTGTCGCCTACAGGCACTACATTATGTATTTCTTATGGTCTTTAGCTTAGCCTTTCAACGCAAACATTCCCTTTGTAAAAAATAACCCAATGCCCTTTCTAAATGGAATACAATGCCATTACCAAAAAGTAGCACACTGCCTTACTAAATAAACACATCCAGCCTTTCTAAAAAATTAACACTCTGACCTTTCTAAAATATGTCATTTCTAAAAGTAACACACTACCCTTACTAAAATAAAAACATGCTGCCCTTTCTAAAGATAACTCCATTGTATATCCTTTTTTAAAAATAACCCAATGCCCTTTCTAAAGTATCACACTGCCCTTATGAAAAAAGAACACACTGCCCTTTCTAAAAGTGACACTGTCCTTTCTAAAGATAACACAATTCCAGTGTTTCACCAATTTCTGGGCTTTTTAAGGTTAAGGTTGGGTAGAATTAGGCTTGTTTTACCATCATTGAACAAATGCTACATTTTTGAAAAACCAGAGCATTTACATTTATTCTTTACAGCAGTCTGCTGTGTAAACTCAACTCAACTCAACTCAGCCTGTATTTATAGAGCACCTTACAGACATGAATCCTGTCACCAAAGTGCTGTACACAAATAGAATAATAAAACCCACAGAATAAAAATTACAATGTACAATCATTTAAAATAGAAGCAACAGCTAACCCACAGAGTTAAAAGCCAGATCATCGAACGGTCAACAGTCAAAGCGGTTCATTCATTTTACTGCCGGATGTGCATCCAAGGAATGCTGGTGTGCTCAATTGAGCTGACACATTAGATAATGATTAGATAATGAGATGAACTAACATTGGCTTTTTTGGTTTTCTAGCTTTCAGCTCCTTATGCCTGGCTATGCTTGCTAGTCAAGTTTATCGAAATCAAACAATGGAAGGCTGTATAGAAGGCCAGAGTCATCTACATCACTCTTGTGATTAGTGCTAGGACCACATGTTAGACCAGTTTATAATAAAAGACCAGAATTTTGCCAAAACACATCAGTGGACACTGAAAAACCTTTTCACACCACTTATTAAGACTATTTACAATCAAGTTGTTAATTAGGTTGTAGACAGTTCATATGTCCATTCAAAAGCAGTTATATACAAGTTATAACAGTTGTCATAGATTAATGTAAGACTCACTATTGCCATCATCTAAGATTTTACTGGTTGCTGGTTAAACTGATTAACCTGTCAACTTCATAAGGACTTTTAACATTTTACTACCGTTAAAACACCATATCTTGCAGATTAGTGAGCACGCATGAGCATATGACCATTGCTATAACTTGTTTATAACTGCTCATTAATGGTTTATAAACTGACTACAACCTAATTAACAATTTGATTATAAATAATTTGTAAACCCTTTAAGAGTAGTCTTGAGGTAGCTTGTGGCTTAGTGGTCAAGGAGTTGCCACTGCAATCAGAAGGTTGTGGGTTCGAATCTCAGCACCGCTACTGTCATCACTGAAGTACCCTTGAGCAATGGGCACAAAAAGAACAAAGCAGATCCTGAGAAAAGTCAGTGTGGGGCACACACTGCTCCTGGGTGCCTCTCATTGGTGGCAGCCCCCTGCTTCACTCTGTGTGCTGTGTTAAACGCATGACTACAAGGTGCTTTTTGATATGGAAAAAGTTTAATGCTTTTCCCAGTGACCGAATTATCATACAGAAGCAGTATTTACTCAGAGAATAAGTCTTTATTTGTTCAGCTTAAGCAGGGAGATGTTCAATACAGAGTTGCTAAGCCCTGAGTGAAGATCCCGCCCCTTGTCCTCATGCCGTGTCTTTTTATGTCATAAATGTGTGAAACCTATGTGTGTGTGTGTTTGCAAGGTGTGAAACCTATGTGTGTGTGTCCGCAAAGTGTGAAGACTATGTGTGCGTGTGTTTTGCACGTCACTATGTGTGTGTGTCTACAGGCAGCCGAGTCTACAGAGTCACTCTGTGCTTAGGCAGCTAGAAAAAAAACAAAACTTGTGAATAAAGAAAAAAACAACTCTTCGCATGTTCAGGTGAAAAGTTCATGCAAATAGCAAACTGTGAATGCAAACTGTGAAGTGTGAATTAGAAGAACAATGAGTTTAAGTCGGGGTCATGCACTTAACCAATATGCCAGCATGAAGACAAGAGTCGTTTACAAGAGTATAAGACAAGAAAATAAATATTTTCCCTCTCACTTTTCATTACTTATTGTAAAGTGTCACTGACTTTTCTCAGGATCTACTTTGCTCTAGGTGTGCCCATAAGAGTCACACTGGCCACCTTATAAAGAAAGGTAGTAATGTTATTAGTAATGCTTTCATGGAGACATGTTATTTGTAAGGGTAAGCAAATCAGTTACAACAATTTAAAATGTAAGATGTTACATGAGGTTACTTTTTTGTGCAACTAACACTCATGTTGATTGGTACCCTAGATGGGATGACATAATAGTTGGTGCACCCCAGTATGCCCCAACAGATGTGGAGGCAGATGTGGGCGGGGCTGTGTACGTCTACATCCAGCGTAGAGACATTCAGTGGGACAACATGAAACCAACCCTCCTCCACGGCAGTAGAGACTCCATGTTTGGACTAGTAGTGGCAAGCGCCGGAGATGTCAACCATGATGGTTACAATGGTTCGATGCACAGATGTCTTTTGAGTCCTATCACGTTCCACACACAGTCAATCAGCATTAAAAGCACACGTAACTGTAGCTGCACTATCAATGGTGTGAATTTGTCCATTACAATGCACCGGCATTTGATGGCTTGCAATCAAATTACTATTTTTTGACAGATTTTGCTGTTGGAGCACCTTATGATGTGAGAGATGGTGCAGTCTATATTTACTTTGGTTCAGCTGGAAATTTGTCAAGAAACCCACAGCAGGTGAATGAAAGCTTCTTCAGCATAATATAAATAAATTTCTCATGAAAGCCAAAAGCAGATGAATTCTGTGTATAACAATGTGTCTTATTTTCTCTTTGTGTAGGTTCTACATGGCTCAACCCATAACATCAAGCTGTTTGGCTATTCCCTGGCTGGAAATATGGATATAGATGGAAACGGTTACCCTGATTTAGCTGTGGGATCACTCTCCAACAGTGTTGTTGTTTTCAGGTAACTTTCTCTTTCAGCCTCATTCATCTTCTGCCTGTAATAAATGCATCACAAAGTCATTATGGATTGTTTAACTGTCTGTTTAAGGGCTAAACCAGTGATAAACATTAGGAAAACTCTGGAATTAACTCCAAATATGATTGATTACTATGGTCAAGGCTGTCAGGAAGGCCACTGGTGAGCTAAGCTTCGAATGGTTTTGTTGCCAAATTTCTCATTTTCGTTTGGGACTTTGGGTTTGATTCATTTGTTTGTCTTTACTGACCCTGTAAATGCAAATCTTTCAGCAAAGTCACAGCTGATGTCTGCTTCTCCTTCACAACGTATCCAACAACATACAACCCCAAACCAGGTAAGTAAATAACTGAGTGATCACAATAGATGTCATCTGTGCCCCAGATTAATTTAAGTTGATGTAACTTTTTTGTAGTCATCGATTACAATTTCTTTACTGATGAAAGCCATTCTGGGAGGGTCGCCAGGGTGAACATCCCACCCAGCTCTAAAACCCAGCTCAACGAACAGGGCAAGAAGCACTGCTTCAAACATGACATCAGACTCCTGGTACTGTACACTCATACCTCTAGATCTATTAAGATCCTGTCTGCACGGGCTACTGCACTAAAACTTAATACGGTCCTCAGATACTGTTTCACAGTCCTGTTTTGTAGATAGGGACAAAGCAAAAAATGTATATATGTACTGTTTTTTGATGGTTCTGAGACACATGTTTACCACTAGCCTATTGATCAAATTGTGTTTTTGTTTTCCACTTTGTAACTTACACTATGTGGACAAATGTATTGGGACACTGACGGTTACACCAACAGGGACTTTAATGACATTGCATTCATATACATAGACTTTAATATGGAGTTGGTCTCCATTTGCAGCTTTAACTGCTCCCACTCTTCTTGGAAGGCTTTCCAAAAGATTTTGGAGTTTCTGTGGGAATTTGTGTCCATTCATTCTGTAGAGCATTTATGAGCTCAGACACACATCAGTAAAGACACACTCACATGTGCCCAAATACTTTTTCCCATATAGTATATCTTACATTACTGTTGTATTTCTGGTATTTGTATACAAGCATTTGAATATAAAGCATAGTGTATTTTAAAGTGAGTATTTTCTGCAGAATTTTTATAGGATTTATTTAGACTGTATATTTTTATTGTTATTGTCTCTGAGTGTCTGTGCAGTCACAACATAAGCAATTTCCTCCTGGATCAATAATGTTGTCTGAACCTGATTCTGAATCTGATAACATAATTGGAAATGTCTATTTTAGTAGGACGATGTTCTTAGAAAACCAACCGAATTGCATGTCTACAGGGAAACATTGCTGACAAGCTAAGAGACATCCCAATCAGTCTGTCAGTCGATTTGACGTCAGAAATTGCTTCTCAGGCTGTGGGCCAGAGCTCGCTCCCTTCACTAAAGCCCATACTCAAACCACTCGGAGATGACGAAACCACCACAGCTAAGGTACTGCATCAGACTGAAAAGGTTCAAACTGGAAAAGGTTTATCATTATTAATTGGTTACTCTTTTTCTGATGCTTTGTACCTTTTCTAATGTAAGATTAAGTTCTTAAACACTGGCTGTGGGAGGGATGGTATCTGCCAAAGTGACCTGCAGCTTCTCTACAGTTTCTGCTCCAAAGACAATCACCAAGACAAGTGCACCCCACTGCGCAGGTATAAAGCAGGTTGTCTTTTAACCTTGTCAAACCTAACATTTATAGACACCCAGTAGTTGCCCATGATAAAACTCAGAACAGGGATAGTACTGAGACACCATTAACACTATTAACCCAGACGGATCCTTGCTGGAAACGCAACAAATGGTTGTCATCATACAGCAACTCCTTGTATGGAAATTTTGTGTTGAGTTTATGCTGATGCTCAATGTAAAACATAGAAGTTACTGTAATTACTATAAAAACATGTAATAATAAAAAACACTCCGGGGGTTTTAAAAACTCTGTCAAGTGCAAATGACCTTTTCATTACTTATTGTAAAGTGTCACTGACTTTTCTCAGGATCTACTTTGCTCTAGGTGTGCCCATAAGAGTCACACTGGCCTACTTATAAAGAAAGGTAGTAATGTTATTAGTAATGCTTTCATGGACAAGAATTTTCTGGAAGAATGTTCTGGTTAGTATCCATTTATATTTACTGAAATCAGAGTTTGCCGATACATTCTGAGTTCTGAGGGTAAACACCAGTTCCAGACTGTTTTACACTGGTAATATCTACTGAAATCAGATTTGAATTAATTTAATAGATAGATTTGATTCCAACTGAAGCAAATGTAAATTCAGCCTAGTTTTAATAAGCAGCAACTATATCCTCCCTTTAGCAGACATTTTGCAGACTGCAGTGACTTTTCTTAGCATTCTTAGACACGTCACTTTTGCTGCATTTAAAACGTCTTACTGTGTTTACTGTGTTGAAGGGAGGATGGTAGAGCTGTTATTTCCCCCAGCGATGAGAATCCTGCTCTGAAAATCAAAGTGACAAACAAAGGAGGAGATGATGCTCATCTTACTCTACTGACTGCAAGCTTTCCACAGGCTCTGCCTTTATCGTCCATCATTCCTGCACAGGATAGCGTAAGTCTCAGACGTCTTCGAAATATCTGCATGGAAAATGAAGGCTTTGTTTGATTAACCTCAGGAGATGAGCCTGAATGTGAAGGTGCTCAGCTGCTCTGAGCACATGGAGAAGTTTTCATCATGATGTTGCAGAATTCAGATGTTAAGTCAAAATTAAATTGCACCCTCGGGTTGTCAAAATGTCTGTGCCAGCTGCACACTCAAGACACATTTCATGATGTTGTTTAATATATATATTTATATAGTATATATATATGTACAGACAATTATGTATATGCTTGTTTTTTTGCTACAGAAAACACAAGTGGATTGTATAGTGCATGGAAATAAAACAAACATTGAATGCCAGCTCGGAAACCCTTTGAAAAGAGATGAAGAGGTAACGGGCACCTTCTATGGCACCAATCTCTTTGTGTACCACCTCCTCTGCATTTTGGTTCTCTTTCTTACCTCAAACTTATTATCCTACAGGTAGCTCTTTATCTGATGCTAAACACTGAAAGGCTGACTGCAGACACAACAGCCGCCAACATAACTCTGAATCTCAACACGTAAGATTCCCTGTTTTCTTACATGGTGCTGTATTGCATGACCGTAGTACCTGGTTGTAGTGTGTGTCTATATCTGGTGATTTTTCCTAGGCTGAATTATGGACTTTTGTTGTACATAATAGATTAGAAATGCTAAGACTTAAGTTACTGCCATTTTGGTTTTGGAAAATGAAATAGAAGTACTAGCATATATATGTGGTCTTATACTTTCTTACACATGCTGAAGTGGTTCTGAATTTCATTCCACAACATTTTGATATTTCTTTGCTCAAACAAAACTGGTTCAGATTTTAAAACTTTTACTGAACCCATCATTAACTGATTTAAGAGAAAATTGCTTACGTCATGACTGCACAAACTCACAGAGACAAGAGCAATATAAAATATAAAGTCTAAACAAATTCAATTAAACTCAGCAGGAAAAAAATGTTAATCATGCATGTTTTTTTTGTAGGATCAGTAAGCAAAATATTTCCCAAATTGTGGCAGAGGCTAAAGTTGTGTTTGTCATGGAACTCCAAGTCACAGGGTAAGTGTGTCAATTGCTTTCATATCTGGGTTCCAATGTACAGTCACGTAAGTCTTTATTTTTTAGCAGACTGTAAAGAAAAACTGTATTTTTATCGTCTAAGAGTAAAAGTAAATGCACAAATGGAAAGGTAGGATTTGTGCAGACAAGGATAATAATTTTATGCAGTTACATGTACTCAGCTGTACTGAATTAAGCAATACAAATATTCTTTCTTCATATGATTAAGTGTTTTTGTGTGGGAAATATAAACTCTTAATTCTGTTTCATTTTAGTTGTTCAAATTTAATCACATTTCTTGGATTCCATTGCATGCTGTTGTGTTGGTTCGGCTCTTGGGCGACTTTGGTGCTCATATCTCTCACATTGAGCTTTAGAATTTTAAAAATAAAACATCCCAAATGAGAAGAATAGAGCCTAACACACTTGAGTTCCTACATTGACAGACACTGGCGTGTACAAGCACGCAACTTCGCTTACATTGTTTTCATGTGCTTAAAAAGTCTAGATATGATCTGCATCCCCTCCCCGTGTGCTGTTCCACTGCACTTCTATAAATTACTCAATACATAAGAAAGGTTTTCAGAAATAAAGTAGGTATAATGCTTATATTTTTAAACCACAATCTGTTTTTTAAAATGTACAGTTACTTGGCAGTGTTCTACAAAAGCAATTAACTTTTACTGGAAAATGGATTCAGGATTTAGTCATGTCAAGACAAGTTTATTCATATACACACGTGTGTAATGCAGTGTGTATATTAATGTGCTTTACAGAGATAAATAGCACTAAAAGAATATTAAAACCTAAATAGCATTAAAAGTAGGCAATAAAAGTAAGCAATACAATCAAAAGAGAGTAAACGTAATAATTAAGATAAACAGACATAAAGAAAAAATAGAAAATAAAAGAATACAGATAAAGGGGTATACTTTTTGTGGAAGTGTACCTTAACTAATCAAAGGCACTTGTAAATAAGAATTTCCATATTGACATGTCTAACATCTTAAGACAGAAAATTAAACAGAAAATTGTAATATTTTACATTTCAAAGTTCTGTACAGAGATAAAATAAGCCTAACATGCATAAACAGAGAAGTAGGTAATAAAAGTAAGCTATACAATGGATAAGAGAAAAAAGGGATAATATAATTAAGATAAGTAACACAGGTCAACAGAAAAAAACCTGTAATCATCACAAACCACAACACACTTTTCTAAACCAGTTTGCCAGTAATATTTAATTTGCAATAGACTTGCATGCCTTTGTTATTAAACCGCAGGCACCGGTCAAAAAACTGTTTCAATATTTTCAGTGTGAAGTCAGACAGGCCACACTGTGGCATAGATATAATGATCGGTGTCAGTCAGTGACCACTGTTTCTTCCAAAACACTCAGCATATGATTATTATATGTTAATTATACCAACTTTCATGCAATATATAAATAGCTTCATCACCAAAAATGTACATGCTAGGGAAACCTAAGCACAGATTTGAAACCATCATGACAAACACTATAAAACCCACATGAACTTATCTCTGATGATTTTAACCTGTTGACCTGTGTAATTAATATAAGATAAATAAATGTGTATGTAGCATAGTGAGCCCTCTAGCAGCAGCCTTTTGAACAAGCTACAGAGCATAAACGGATTTGGCTATTCTAGGAATATGATATAATATAAAAAGATGGCAATAAAAACACAGATTGATTTGTGTGCATTTTGTCCTCATCGCTTAGATTTATAATATTCAATTACAGGAAGTGTGCTCATGTGTTTTTAAACTCTTGCTTCTATATTTGCCTATTAAAGACTGATTTACTCACGTGGTGGCCTAATGGTTAGGGAGTTGGCACTGTGATTGGAAAATTGTGGGTTGAATCCCATGACTGCTAGGGGCACCACTGACGTACCCAAGAGCAAGGTACCATCCCCTCACTCTGCATCTCAGGCACTGTGTTCCTGGCTGCCTGCTGCTTTACTTGGTGAATGGGTTAAATACAGAGAAAGAATAGTGTCCTGTTCACATTGTGTGCTGGGCTGTGGTGACAAAAAAGGGCACTTGCTCACTTTTTCTTTGTGTCTGCAGAGCTGCCAAACCATCTCAGATGTACTTTGGAGGATCTACGAAAGAAGAGAAAGCAATAAAATCAGTGGAAGATATTGGTGCACCCGTGCAGTATGAGTTTAGGGTTTGTTTTTTGTTTTATCCTTTGAAAAACATATCTTGAGTTACCTCTTGCTTGCTTGTTTCAGTAATAGATGCAGTTTACATTTTGCTTTTGCATTTCCAATATTAGAGACAGTGTCAATAAACCATGCTACTTGTTAACAAAAAATCCAAACCATATATATTTTTCCATACATTTTTAATATGATTGCTGTCCCATCAAAACCATGTCACTTATTTCTCACCATTTGAAAACAAACAGTGTTTTACCTTGTATAAACAAGTACTGGATAATGGTAACGAGAAGTTCCTCTGGAAGTGCAGTTCTGGGTGGCAAAAAGTGACTTCACTCAGAGTCTTGCATATCCATTAAGGGAGGACAAAGTGCAGCAGGCAGCCCGGACAGCACAATTGCACTGCTTCGGCAGGTCAAACGAAAGGAACCCAAAGCCAGGGAGAAAACCAAAGTGCAGCAGGACCCGACAGTGCATTAAGGGCAACAGCAGAGTAGGGTGGGCAAGAGATGGAAGCAACAACCCTGGATGGAAGACACACTGTGCCTGCATCAGCCACACAAACAGTAAGTCATGCCAAGCAACTAGAGCAGCGTGGCAGGATCAAGTGGCCAAAGGCAAAAGAGCGAGATGAGTGGAACAAACTTGACAGAGACGTAAGTGGCATCCTGGAACATGCCTTACGAGGCATAGTCGAGGACAAGTTAAAGGTGCTCAGCAACATCTGCTTTCTGGAGTGCAAAGAGTGGGAAGTACATAGAGGAGCTCCTATGCAACAGACGACAGCTACGCAAGAGCTGGAGGAAAGCGACCCTGGAGCAGATCCAGTGAGCCAAAAGGAAGCGGAGTGACCTCCATGTGGTGTGACTCGGCTAATGCATACGGGTCAGTTCAACAAAAGCTGATTGAATTCGCAATGGAATTTTTTCATGTTCCAACGTCTGTCAGCAGCAATTTCCACATGAGTTTTGCTCTAGAAGGCTCCACAACAGAGTGGCAACAACTGGAGGCTGGCATTGCAATGGGCTACACAATTGCTCCCATACTCTTTGTGGCTGCATTTGAGATCATCCTCTGCGAAGCGAGGCAAGTCATAGGGGGCGTGAGGTTACCATCTGGGGATCAGCTTCCTGCTCTGAAAAGTTACATGGATGATGTGACGAGCATCCTGCAGACTGCCCCATGTACAGCAAGACTCCTCAAGTACCTAGATGGGCTCACCCAATAGGCAAGTTTGAAAATCAAACCTGCTAAGTCCCAGAGCCTTTTGATCAGGAGAGGAGTGAGGACCGATAAGACAGTGTTTTTGGCAGGTGGTAAGAAGATCCCTCTGCTATCAGAAAAGCTCATTAAAAGCCTTGGGAGAGAGTACACTGCCGACCTCTCTATCCAACAAACGGGCAGGCTGGTGCAAAAGCAGCTGGCACATGGCCTGGCAAGGATTGAGAGCAGCCAACTCCCAGGGAAACACAAGCTGTGGTGCTATCAGTTGACACTATTCCAGTGTATTATGTGGCCTTTAAAGGTGTGTGAAATCCCATCTACCATGGCCAGCAGGATAGACGGAATTGCCAACACCTATATTAGGAAATGGTTAGTCCTTCCTCGCTGCTTTTTTTTTTAGCAAAAATGTGCTCCAGCTTCCATTGAAGTCTGTGGGCCTTGGGTACAGGCAGGAGAAGGCCGGTCTGGTGTTTGAGCTGAAGGAGTTCAGGGACCACACAATAAAAGGTGCGGCAGTAGTTGTCCGGACGCTAGTGGAGGGCCCAAGTAGACCAGGCTGTCAGTAGATTGCAGCATAGGGAGGTCGGGGGGAGAGTGCAGGGAGGCCGGGCTGGAGTCAGCTTGGCAGAACCAGTCAGGTTCTGGTCCAAAGCCTCAAGAAAGGAGAGGAAGGGCATGATTGTAGATGAAGTCTCTAGAGCGGAGCAGGAGCACTACCTCATTAAGGCTGTGTACCAGGGCAAGCAGGGGGCATGGACCTGGTGGGAGGACACTATCTATAGGGTCATTACCTGGAAGGACATCTGGTAAGCCCCACAGGCATGGCTCAGCTTTACAGTCAAGGCAGCATATGACATCCTCCCATGCCCACAAAACCTCTCAACATGGTTTGGGAGCGAGGACAAATGCCCCCTGTGAGAAAGAAACAAGGCTGGCCTCCAGCACATCCTGTCATCATGTGGTGTGGCACTGGTACAGGAGTGCCTCAAATGGCGGCACAACCACGTAATAAGGACACCTGGAGAGGAGCAGAGCACCTGCAAACACCAAGCAGCCAAACGGCAAGTGTCTCCTTCATCCGACCGGGAGAGACCCAGCAGAACCCACAAGGGGGGCAGACAAGATCACTGCTGACCCCTGGAAAGGCGTGGGAGATGCAGGTCAACCTTGGCAGGCAACTCATCTTCCCAAGTGAGATTGTGCAATTAACTCTGAGACCAGACATTGTAATGCGGTCCACAGTTGCCATGGGGGTCCTCATTACTGAGGTGGAGGTCAGATGCAGAGGCTTTGTAGACAGGTTGGTGATCCAGGAAGGACAGCATATGGGGACAACCCCAATAGGTTCAGATATAGGGAGTGGTAGGGAGACATCCCTAGGAGACCACTTGCCCCCACACCTGGAGATGTACTGGTTAGGGGGTGAAACATTGGTGAAAGGTGGCACCAGCTACGACCCCACACCTGACCCAAAGTGCACTGGAGGAGGTGCGACAGGCAGAGGGCAAAGCAAGAAACACCATCTTGAACCTGTATACAGTATTGGTACTGCTTGAATGGCTGTAACCAAAGTTTACGTTGTAGAGAATGAAATTACTGATTAACAAGCATCAAGCTGTACTCATTTTAAGTCAAAGCTTTTTGCTTCTCCTTCAAAGATTACATTTTGGATACTGTTTTGAATGACTGTTTATGTCCTGAATATATCATATAGAGAAAAACTGGTTAATATATCATTTGTATATTGTATTTTTCTCAGAAGATTTGTATTTATATTTGTATGTACAGTATACTGTGTGTGTATATATATAAAGTCGGGTTTTTACCTTGTTAAATATGGCTTAACTTATGTTTACCTAGAAAAAAACATAGCGTTTAATACACCTGGTTTAATAATTTAATAGTTTAATGCACGTGTGTTATGGAAAGGCCTTTATATTCTAAAAGCTGTCTTGACTGCTTTTAGACAGTCTTTGAATCTTGAATGTTGAATCTTTGAATCTTGACTCCCGCTTTCAGATCAGAAACATGGGTTCTCCTCTGAAGAACTTTGGCTCTGCGACTTTAAACGTCCAATGGCCAAAGAAGCACAATAATGGCAACTGGCTCCTGTACCTGGTGAAAATAACTGGCCCAAAGAATGAGACTGTCTCATGCACCCCACTTAAAGAAATCAGTCCACTGGAACATATCAAGGTAGCTCTATGGGTTCTGCATTGCATCTGTATTTTTATTCAGCAGTTTCTTCCGTCACTTTAGCCTTAAGTCTTTCTCTGTCTTATCCAGAATCTTGATGTTAACTGATGCAATAAAGTGACTGATTGCATTTCTGTATTAGTTACTGGCCTCTCTGTTTCACTGCAGACTGTATCCAGAAAAAAGCGGCAAGTGGAAGGTGAAGCGAAGCTTGATGCGCTCAGCATTGACGGCTTGACATCCTTATTTGGAGGAAAAAATTATGAATATATGGTATGCATCCATCGGCCTAAAGCCATTGCCCAGAACTGATAAAAGGCCCATATACCACACTTTGCCTTTGGTACATGATCATGAATCATTATAAAATACCAGAAATTTTATTTTTATCACGGGTCATTTAAATAACAGTAATACAAATACAGGGCTTCACGAAGGTTAAAATAAAAAACATGAGAACATTCAGCGAAACACTCAAGACACTCCACGCTGGAAACTGTTCTGATTCGGAAAGCTGCCAGATGCGTCACAGGGCAGCAGCCAATCAGCAGCAAGGAAAAATAATAAATGTTCTCAGCTTAGCTACTTTCAAACCTCATGTCTCTGAGTAAACCAGTATTTCAAAATCCCAAGAAGCGTTTTCTTTGCGTTCTCTGGGCAGTAGCAATAAATTAATACAGTTACTTTTCATAAGGAAATGTAGCTAAATTTACGTTAATATTCATGATACAAAATTAATAAATTGTATTTTTCTTAAAGATGCACTAAATGCCTGGAAATGTATATACTGACATTTATTAGTTAGGTTTTAAGAAAAAAGCCATGAGTTGGGCACGTTAACAGGTTATTATCGCGTAAAGGTTTTATTTACTTATTTACTGTGTGTGTGAATTCAGTTACTCGCGGATTTTTTCTGAAAACCGAACTCATAGAGGATCCCTACAGTAATGCGGAAACTGCAAATATCCTCTGCCTTTTTTGCTTTTTTGCACTAAATATATTTTTTCTGGATGTTTTCACACAAGGAGACCCACTCACCT
Source organism: Hemigrammopetersius urotaenia (assembly GCA_037974485.1). Taxonomy (NCBI): domain Eukaryota; kingdom Metazoa; phylum Chordata; class Actinopteri; order Characiformes; family Alestidae; genus Hemigrammopetersius; species Hemigrammopetersius urotaenia. The sequence continues at coordinate 12,669,319 of JBBPDC010000032.1, read as the reverse complement.
CTCAACATTGTCCCAATACTTTTGTTCTGCGACCTTCAGAGTTGCGTATCTTTGCGGGGAAAGCACTCAGACACTTCAAACCCCACAAGTATATTGATCTCGTGGAGAGCTCACATATGCTGAAATAAAAAAGGTTCTTCCCCAAACTGGGTCCACAAAGCTGGAAGCATGACGTTGCCCAAAATGTCTAGAGTTTTAAGATTGGAAGGGGTCTAGCCCAAAATCTGATTTGAGAGGTGTATCCCAATACTTTTGTCTTGGCTATTTGCTTTACACCACGGGTACTTTTTATAATGATCCGCAATATTTAAATGTTTGTTTGTTCCAGACATGTGCTGATAAAATAAACTGTGTGAAGTTCAGTTGCCCCCTTGTGGTGGTGGACAGTTCTGCAGTTGTTATTTTCCACGCTTACGTTTGGAACAGCACGTTTGTGAAGGTAACTTTAAGTTGTCCACGGTGGATAGGTCTGATTTTTTTACTCTATAAACACCACACATCAATTTTTACATAACCTGTATTAATAAGATTACTTACAAGTATGTATTTGACTTTAACATTGTAAAAGCAGTGTCTGGTTTCTTTGACAGGACTACAGCTCCCTGAACTATCTGGATATTGTGCTGAATGCCTCTCTCAGTCTTGATGGCACTCAGAAGAACATGAGGCTTCGACAGTCTTACACACTGGTAAAAACCTTCACAGGAACCTTCCAGGAGTAATGGACATGGAAAATCTTGAAAATCGGGTTGCTGTAGGGATTAATGTGGCTGTAAATAAGACATGAAAACAATGAGCCAAGTGGCTCAACCCCAACCCCTGTTCCAACGCCACAACAATTTTATTAAAGGTGTACAGTATCGGAAACCAAAGAAAATGAATATTTATATTTGAATTTTAGGCAGTATAATATTGAAGTAGTATTGAAGCAGTATAATGAAATTTTCATAGAGACCACTGCCAGTGTTCAAAACTACAGATCTGATCTGCTTATAATCTGACAATTTTTATTTTTTTTACTACATGTTCAGAGTTGTTTCTTAAGTCTATAAATTCTATAAATTCTAGCTTCATTTTGACATTCACTTCATTATAGGTTGGTGTTGCATGCATTAGAAAGCCACTGTAGTGCTTTTATATATCTGAGCTGAATCAATTTGTTATCTTTAATTATATCTCTGTAGAATCAGAATTTTAACACATGGAATAGAATGAAAGAAAAATTGCAAGTATTTGCTTTCCTGCTGTGTTGAGCTCCAACTGCTACCCAAACAAAAACTCAGCATCCATGTTGTGTTGTTCACAGGTGAAGCTCACACTGTTCCCTGAGAAGAAGCCAGGCTTCCTTAGCCAGGCTCCTTGGTGGGTCACATTCCTCAGTGTGATTCTTGCACTGCTGCTGCTCATACTGTTAAACTACATTCTCTGCAAGGTAACCACCCTTGATTTACTTCAACACACACACACACACACACACACAAACAAACAAAAATAAAAACAAATGCTGCACTTTATTCACCTTTATTCATGAGGCCTAACCATGTGTTCACAGCAATTTAACCCCAATTCATCCTACTCAGTATGCTTACACACACACACAATAACACGACACATTAAATACACCTGAAGGCAGATGCACTTTATTCATCAACTTCATGAGTCCTAACTCTGTTAGTCTGTAGTGATTTTTTTACTGCCAAGACTATAAACATACAGAGCATTCTTGTGGTAACTTGTGGTTCCTTGTCCTCAGTTTGGATGCTTCAACTGTGAGATGTGCGAGGATGACAGGAAAGGTTATTATGCCATCAATCATAACCATGCTGCAACCTAGACATGCTGGAGAGCGGACAGAAATAACTCATCTGATTCTGGGGAATCTACAACTAGTTTAATACAGAGGTCGTCCAGATTTTTACAGAATAGAGAATTATCCAGTATGGGATGATCCAGAAATAATGGGTGAGAGAACTACAGCAAGCCTAATATCCGTTTCAGAGGAGAAAGAACCAAGACAGTGAGAAATATATAAAGAACATTGTTTTGACAGGTTTTTCATCATATTTGTTGTAACATATTTCCATTACTCGTTACAGTTAAATACATTGTCACATTGCTTTTTAACATCTTTGTGTTTGTGAGTGTAAATGGTGGGGTTAGGTATCATTCGGCAGTCTGTAAATTACTTTGGTCTACCTTGTAGACTATCTTGGTCAGAAGGCAATGTGTTGCTTATTTTTCGTGCTGTAAATTAGGAGAACGGTGTTGCTTCTTAATTTTGATGGAACACGTCATTTGAATTATGTTAGTTTAAAAGGTAATTGTTTTTCATTGAAGAGTTTCAAATGCCCTTTAAAGAGCACATGATCTCTTAGGAAAAGGTTATCTGTATCTTATGTCAATTTGTGTTTTTGTTAAAAAATTAAATTTTAGGAAGCCAGATATTCTTTACACTTGTTTAATGTAATGGTGAATAGACCATTAGAAATGGTTCAAAATGACTTTGAATTAAAACTCTGCCTTAAAGGGAACATATTATGCAAAACTCGCTTTTAAAATAAAAAAAAAAGTTAGGTCTGTGGGCTACAAAACTAGTTCATCAAGTTCTTTGCACAAAATCACTCTCACATAAAGAGATCTCACCAGCTTTATTCTTGACAGTTTCAGTCCCTTTCAAAATGAGCCTTATGGATTGCTCCCTTACTCTAAAGTCAGAATAAGAGAAATTTGCATAGAACCACCCCTTATCTGTCGAGCCCCTACCCAATAGATTAGTTGGAAGATCCACCATTTTTGTCTGCAGATTTTACGAGCATGCATAAGGCAAGTCACACATGAAGTGTTGTGTTCATCTTGCTCTGGGTATGACTCGGGGTCGAACATATAGGGCTGGATAGTGCCTTTGTTTTGTGCCATTGTCATGTGTGTTAAGTGTCCCAATACTTTTTTTTTTCCCATCTAATGTGTCTCTCACTCTTTCTCCCTCCCCTCCTTCAGCCTGGTCACCATACAGAGGCCTCGAACCACTGTCACTGATTGAATGGATGGAAAGAAAGAAAGACAGAACGAAAGAAAGACAGAGAAAGAAAGAAAGAAAGAAAGAAACACTTTCACGGGTGTTAAGGACATAGATTCTAATGTGTAAAATCCAGCAGTTAAAAGTGCAGCTTAAGCATGTGATAGGTAGGGCGTGGCCAGCAGCAAGTTATTTGCATAAAAGGGACAGAGCCCTAAAACGGCTAATTTTGAAAGGGACTGTAACTGTCAATAATAAAGGTGAATCTCTTTCTGTGAGAGTGATTTTGTGCAAAGAACTTCATGAATTTTGTAGCCCACAGACCTGTTATAAGTAAAAGCGAGTTTTACATAATATGTCCCCTTTAATTTACACTGAAAGCAGGAAACTTTTTGTTCTGACAGATATATTTCAGGTGATGAGTTTAAAAACTGTTGATGAGTTTATTTTACATGTGATAATGTTTTTTTTAAGTGATGTGATGTTACTTCATGTTTTATCTCTGTTTTTAGAAAAAGTGAAAAATAATGCAAAGTGTAAAAAACCTCATGTGAAGTTTTTTAATGCAAGGGATTTTACTTATATTGACATTTTGTCTAATAAGAAGCATAATAATTAGCTTTTGTTCATTTGTTCATTTAGTGCAGTGTGAGCTTCAGATTTATGTCACCCTTCAAGACTCCAATCCCTAAATGATCCCAAAACTTATACTTTATCCAAAAGGAGAAAGCAAAACTGGTAAAGTAGCAGGAAAATGAACAACGCGTTTTTAGTGTTTTAAAGATATATTGATTCTGCATTAACAAAAAACTTTATCATATTTGAACTAAACATGACAATAAGGTTGATTGCCTCAGAATAAAATAGTTTAGCAGTCAAATGCTGCTTAGCTAGGCTACAGTTTTATAATACGAAGCAGCTATAATTTGCATTTTAGGCCATAAAGGGTAATTGCCTCATCACCACTTCCCATGAGACACAAATGCATGGTAGACGATACCCAGTCCTAGCTTTAAGGTCTCGTTTGATACTAAGTATGGGATTTTTGTGAGACTCTATGGACCTGACGGAGGAGATGGGGTGCGGAGGAACATCTTTAGAGCAGGTGTGAAGATGAGGATGGTGCCCAAAACAGAGACAGTGAGGAAGACCCAGAGGAGGATTCTGTCCAGCACCTGAGCTACGAACTTCCAGTCCTGCACCACCTACAACAAGAGTAGAGCATCACTATTACTCTCCTCATCAGTTTCATTAGTTTCAGTTTTAACAGATTTTAACGCAAACTTTTTAAAGTTGCGTTATTTTTACAGTGTAGAGTTGATCAAGTTCTACAACCATGCTCTGTGTGTGTGTGTGTGTGTGTGTGTGTGTGTGTGTGTGTGTGTGTCCATGTTGTGTGTTGTGTCCATGAGCAACTGTTAGTGCATAGTGTACCTTTTACTTTTCTCATGTAAAAATGTATAAAAACCCTTTAAGGCTTTCCTGCCCCATTCTGGTGGAAAAGGGAACTGTCCTAGATACACTGAAGATGTACACTATATATTAATTAATTATATATAAATGTATCTATAGATTTGATTCGCTTTTTCTAAACTGGTAATAGTTGCATCTTCTTCTACCAAAAGGTTTCCTAAAGAAATTCAGCAACTGCCCAAAAGCTTCTATTACAGCTGCTATAAGAACTATAAGATATTGGGGTTTCAAAGGTTACTTTTTAAAACTGCACCTCTTGGATGAAATGTTCCTTGCGGATGTGTCGTGAGATGTAGCGGACGGAGCAGGTGGCTTTTTCCAGCATGTTGACCAGAGCCTGGCCCTCGCCCTCGGGACCCGGTGGAGCCTTTCGGATGCGCGGCTTTAGCTCCGGGCTGTGGGGCTCCAGCTCAGGGTAGTGGTAGCGGTCAGTGTGACCCCTCATGCACAACAGGTGCGGAAGCCGCTGAAGGAAGAGCGTGCGAACCCACGGCGACATGGGGTGGTAGGTGGCAGAGGAGCGGTGGTGCACGTTTATCACAAACACAGTGACGATTATAGACAGGGTGACAAAGATCATGATGAAGAGAAGGTATTCTCCGATCAGGGGGATCACCTTGGAGGAGGATGGGATGATCTCTTCGATAACCAGCAGGAAGACAGTGAGAGAGACAAGGACGGAGGTGGACAGCGAGACCTTCTCACCCTCATCTGAGGGCAGATAGAAGACCAGCACAGTGAGAAAGGACAGGCCCAGGCAGGGGATAATGAGGAAGAGAGTGTAGAAGAGCGGAAGGCGCTTCAGGATGAAGGAGTAGGTGATGAAGGGGTAGGAGAGCATACCGTCGCGTCGGTTGCCCTTCATACCAGTGGCGCTCAAAATCTCCCACTCGCCGTTGTCGAAGAAGTCGCTCCGGTCCACTTGGTGGTTCACCAGCACCATGTCCACCATGGTCCCATCATAGGTCCATGAGCCGAACTTCATGGAGCAGTTCTGCCGGTCGAATGGGAAGAACGTCACGTCCATGGTGCAGGCAGACTTGTAGCTGGCCGGAGGAGTCCAGGTGACGGCACCATTATATTTTATAATGGCTTTGGTCATTAGAGAGCCTTCAAAACGTCCATCAGCACTACAGGCAATTCAGAACACTCTCATTAGCAAAGCAGATAAGACAACAATGAAAAAATCATTTATATTATTAAAATGATATTATTAGTAATGTTGAAGTTAACAATAAAAGTTTCTTTGTATGGTATTACGGAAAAATCATGTTGGTTCCCTGAATAGCCGTTCTTTATAGAACCATTATTGCAGGTGAGATCATTGTAAAAGTGTGTAGAACCCTTTTTGAAAGAACCGTGTAATGTAAAGTTTCTAAAAGGGCATTTACATAATGTGAAGGCTTTTTAAATCCTTTAAAGGTTCACAGGCTGAAGCTCTGCTGCTCAAATATTGTATGTTGCTATAACATCCTCACATTCAAATATAGCTTTAAAACCATCAGCAAGCTATACTGGACAACTCTTCTTTAAATTGAAATCTTAATAAAATATATCTTATTACTAAAGTATATTTCTACTAAGCACAAATGTTTCTATATTTCTAAGCACAAATGTGTTTTCTAGTGAAAGTTCAGAATTTACACTTCCTGTTAGGTCACTTTCTGGTAGGTCTAATGAGTTATGAGAAATCTTCCATGCAAGGTCCAGTAGATACCATAAGATTAAGACTAACGTACTTCTCATACAGCACAATGTCCGGCAGCCAGATGCTCTCTGATGGAACTCTGATGAAAGTTATCCCCCCGTAGGCCTCTGGGTTCCATCTGAGTTTATAATCTATCCATTCCTACACAACCAGAACACTGTTAGCAAGTTTGAAAGTTTGAAAAATGGCATGTAATAGCATGTCTGTTAATTTTGGTAAAATATATATTAGGTAACATTCACATAAATTAATCACTTCAGGACAAAGCATAAAAGATTTCCAAACTATACAACACCTACATACAGAAGAAATATCTGTAGTTTAAAGGGCCCATATGATGGTATTTGTGATGTCATGCAAATCTTTACATGTCTGTGCTTGTTCATCCGTGCCCACTCACTCTGGGTATATAAGGAATTTTTTAGCCATGACTACTTTATAAATATGGCACAGCACTGTGCAGCCAATTGGAGCCAAGCTTATTTACAAATATTATTCTTAAAGAAAAAATAACTGACAGTAATTCACTTAGAAACATCTTTATCCTTTAAAATAAGAATATAGGCCCTTTAACTCTGTGACAACAACATTACTGCTGAAAGTGTTCAGGTATAAAACACTCGCCTGCCAGAGCCACACATTAGTGGTCATAAGCTGGTTCTTCTCATCCTGTATAAAGAAAGAATTAAATCAATAATCAGTAAATTTCTGTTTGAAATGCACTTCTTGCACAAAAATCTTTAAAATCTCTTTGTTAAAATATCATAGAAATAACATTTTTAATAAATCTGAAAAATAATTAGGATGTAATAGTGTAATATTAAGATTAATAGTGTAATTATTATTACGCATTATATCTGTCCTATTATATAATGAAATGGTCCACTGGTATTATAAGACACACTTTCATTAAAACCTAAAAAGATTTTCCATCAAAATTCACGCTTGCGATAATAATAAGCCTGTCAGGAAATATATATGGCTGTCATATTCATTTTAACATCGTATGGTCATGGGCCATTATTTTAAAACTGAGCCAATGTGTTTGGTTCTTTCTAATATTGAAAAATTATAGGCAGTCCCGTCCCTTGAGGCAGGGTTTAAAGTAATAAAAGCAAGGCATACACATTAATCCTCCACACTTATGTGAAGGGTTTGTAGTAGCAGGAGTAAGAGAAGAGGTGTTATAGATATTAGAGCCAATGGCATCATTTTTCACAGGTACTCCTCAGTGGCTTTGGTGAGGAGGTGTTATAATCCACATATTCACCTTTCTGTTGCTTTTCTATTTCATATTTAATTACCTATCCATGCTCTATAAAATATTGTTGTTAAACTTCCATTTCAAAATGTTTTACACTATAGCAGTATCAAGCATTTCAAGCATCTCAGACTGGAACTGACTATATGGTGGGAGGCGAAAAAGGTTCTGGTGTGTGTTCATTTCATTTTCTGTGATTTGAACATTCCTATCTCTATCCACCATTAGCATGGTTTCCACTGTGTGTATGTTGTGTTACTTGACCTTAGCATTCAGGCATTAAGGTGAAAAAAACAGCTACTAGTTTTAGCAACCTGAAACAATAAATAGCCCCCCTATGCTAATGCTACATGACAAACACACCTGACCTATCCTAGCACAGTGCCCTTTCACACATACAGTAGCATCATTAGACATAAATTACACTCCAAATTCAGGTTTTCTTTTTTTCCCCAAGATACAGTGATGGCCAAGAACAATTTTTGAAAAACAGAAGGTTCTGTTCTATACATATCTTGGTCACTATTTAAATGTAATGAAATTCGTGATACTGCCCATGCTTAGGATGTTAAAAGAAAAAGTCAGTTTGTGTGTTTGGGTCTCTTGTCTTTCACTAAAATGTGAACTCTTTTAGGTGGATCTGGTCTTCTCATCGGAGGTTCCTGAACTTTTGGAGTCCTGCCACAAGTTCAGGGGAACACCAAGATGTGAAGGCTTTTTAAATCCTTTAAAGGTTCACAGGCTGAAGCTCTGCTGCTCAAATATTGTATGTTGCTATAACATCCTCACATTCAAATATAGCTTTAAAAATTCGTGATACTGCCCATGCTTAGGATGTTAAAAGAAAAAGTCAGTTTGTGTGTTTGGGTCTCTTGTCTTTCACTAAAATGTGAACTCTTTTAGGTGGATCTGGTCTTCTCATCGGAGGTTCCTGAACTTTTGGAGTCCTGCCACAAGTTCAGGGGAACACCAAGAAAGTCTGAAATTAATTTCAAAGATTTTACTTTTCACTCAAATTGTTGAATAAACTGTCAAATCTTATAACTTCTCATGAAAGAGTGTTTTAGAAAAATTCACTGCTGGTCTCAGATCTTTGGTCTCTGGTGTTCTATACAGCAGTGTTCAGATTTTTGGTCTTAGACAGTGTTCTATACAGCAATATAGAACTGTTCCTTACTGATGATAAAAAAATAAAAGATTTGTGAGTATATTTCACTGTGATGGTGCCAGGCCGCCTGTGTCCCTCCAGTATGAAGCAGATAAGCAGAACAGAGAGCAAACTTCTGATCTAATAAAGCAGGCATCTGTCAGAACAGCCTCTCTCTGTTCTCCCTCTTATGGCCCTGCTGTCCCTCACAAGCTTAAAACGAGCAACACACTAAAATGAACCACACACTACAACGAGCAACACACTAAAATGACTGTCTCAAAAAATAAATATAAGCAAATAAAATCATCTTGGATGTTGACAACCTAGCCAGTATTTCCCAATGTGTGATTGCTGTAAGAATATTACACAATTATCCAAGATACTTTTTATCTTGCATTTAGGACTGGTAAAATAAATAGCTGTAATGAAGTAATGGTCAAATTATGCACCAACATAGAAGGATAGTTTTCCAATATGAAAAATGTATATAAAGAGATTGTGTGTGTGTGTGTGTGTGTGTGTGTGTGTGTGTGTGTGTGTGTGTGTGTGTGTGTGTGTGTGTGTGTG
>JBBPDC010000032.1:12600141-12612434 GCA_037974485.1 Hemigrammopetersius urotaenia | reverse complement strand
AGCACTGATGTACGTCGCTCTGGATAAGAGCGTCAGCTAAATGCCGTAAATGTAAATGTAAATGTAAATGTAAATGTCTTCTCCATTAGCTATTCATATTCCTCAGACTGCCCTCTGTTGTCCACTGAAAAACTAAATTTAAGCCCTAAGATTCAAAATCTTTCAGACTGGGCCCCAGTTTTTGACTGTACTAAATGTAATTAAAATGAAGGTCATGTGGTATGACAAACCTGCTCACTTTGTGAATCACCATTATGAGGCTGGTTCCCGTTTACCCTAAAGCAGTGCACCACAAGAACTGGTGAATCACAGAAGATGATGGGGGAAACGCACCAGGGTAGAACTGGCCGTATCAATTTCATCTCGCTATAAGGTTTCCCATCACTTAGAGGGGGAAAAGCATGACAGGCCATTACGTTTCCCCTGGAGCAGGGCGGCTGTACAAACATTCTGGAGATTTCTGATCTCTCGGTGGGGCAGGACCCTAAAAACACACACCCCCAATCCTGCTCTCCTCAGGCCAAACTTCTGCTGACCACAAGAATCCAACAAGCTCCTTGCTCTATCTGATATCCCTTCACAAGTTTGAGCGGCAAACCATGACCCAGATTCAAGAAAGCTGCAATGACGGCTTGAGTGCAAAACTGAAACATGGTCCAGAGTTGAACAGCTGCTGAAATGTGTATGATGGTCCGTCAGAAATATAAATAACTGAATTTGGCAGTAATGAGGTTTTACAGCAGATTTGTAGTTCCTGGAACATGGTTTATTATCTGTTGAAAGCTTGATTTTAATGGGTCTTTTGTATAAGAGAAGTATAAGATTACACCAGGTAGTGATTATTTTTCATCCGCTCTAAAAATCAATAGTGAAAGTGATAGTAAAATTAGTGAGGATTAATAGAGCAGTGAATGTGTGGAACAGAGGTTGTGTGCAAAAGGTTAACCAACTGTAGCAGTGGAAAATGCAAATGTCTGAATTAGTTGGACTGGACATCAATCTGACTTTACCCTGGCAGTGTTCTAGTACAAAGTCTCTGCAATGTCCAGTTGAGTCCATGAGTGAATAAGGCAGGTGATTTTCCAGAGAATGCACAGCGAGCAAATTTGTTATTGAGGTTATCATGCAACTGATGCAAAGCAAACAATGAAGGGAGAGGAATAAGAGTCCTTTACTCTTGGACACCAATAAAAATGTCTAACAGGAGAGTTTCAGGAACTTGTCAGCAAAAGCTAATATTAAAATCATCAAACAAACAAACGGCAGGCTGTTCATGACAAATTATGAACCTGCTACATGACTGAGATTTCAGCCGTGTACTTCATGTCCTGCCTCCTGTACCCTCTACCCAGACGCCACCCGTCGCCTGAACCAAACAGAGCATTCCTAGTAGGTAAGAACAGATCTGAGACTGACAATCTCCTGTTGCATGATATATGTGTGAAAGGGCAACTCTGGACAATATCTCGACCTGATACTCTGTGCACATCTTCATAGTAGAATTATTGGTCCGTAACCTTACTATTAGAAGCTTGATAAACTCAAAAATTGAAGGCCACTGAAACTAAAACTACAAATATTTTTCACAGTGAGTTTCACAGAGTTCTTCTCCAGTGTGACAATATAGTTGACCCATCAGTCCGAGTGCCCGGGTTGTCGTTGGGTTTTACAGATCCGATAACGCATACCAAGGCACTAAAATAAGGATTAATCTGGCGAAGGCTGAAAGAGCTCTGTACATTCACACACATCTCTCCCTTCATTCTCACACACACACACATTCAAGCACAGTGGTCTAGCCAGATCTTTATTTCAAGTGGTGTTGATTGCAGTAGATCTAATAGACTGTAATTTGCCTGTCTGGCCCCTGGATGACCAACATAATTATAAATATAGAACAGTGGTATCACGGGTTCTGTCTCGTTGAAAGGCCGACGTGTTTCTCATGGACTCAGAAGTTTGTAAGAGGTAAACTAGTAAGTTGAGGCAAAACTACTAATTACTACATAATAGTTTATGACCTTTGGGCGGGTGAAACACAGATATACAGGAGCCCTTTTGCAATTGATTACACTTATTTTATTAATTGCATTTGTAGTTGCTGAAAATGTGTCACAAGTACAAAGTAAAATGCCTCAAATAGATATCAGGTTATGGTTTTCTTGGTGTAGGTATATGCCCAACACACACACACACACACACACACACACCCCTTCTATTCTATGCATAACCCCACTTGACCATAGCCAGTCCTGCTAACTCGACAGCTCAGACAAGTTTCCACAACCGAGAAACACACTGAGTAGTGGCAGAACCAATTTGACTACATAGCCCACAGCATTTTGACACTCCACTGCTTTCTGCTATCACAGCTGCTCTCATGCAAAGGGCTCATATCCTACATTTGGCTTTTATTGTTTTCCCTGTGGTCCACTTGTGACATTTGCGTGGTGTTTTAAACCAAAGATAATCATAATTCTTATTTACATTACCATTCCTCAACATCTTCTAGGTGCCTGTAAACGGACTAAAGCAACCTTTATGATGACTGATGCTTGTGGAAATAAGCCTTATTAAATGTTAATGTATTTATTTTTTGTATGTGAACCTTGAACCTTATGTCAATTGTTATAAGGGTTTTATGTAGGTGTCATGAAGCTTTACCAATACTGGCCCCCACTTTGAAGTTCCCTTCCACATTTTCAAAATTACTTATGATTGTTATTAAGAGATTACTCCTGGCCTTTTGAGACTAGCTAAAATGAAATTAAGTGATAATGAAAATTCTCTCCAGAGCTTGATTCTCATCACCTGCTATTGCAACCCAACACTGCGCTGCTGGATCAGCTTCTCGCTTTTCCTCCTCTCGCTGTTTTCTCCTTCTGCCTCACAATCCACCCATCCGGTGGAGTTGGCACGTTTGCCTTGGACTGTTCGTAAACACGTGGAGTCAATTGTGGTTATGGATATACGCTCTCAAAACAGCTTGGAAAGAAACAGTCCCCCACCCCAACCAAAAAAGAGGTTATGAAGTTTATACGCAAAGAAGGGAGAGATAATAACAGCACGCGCACACACACAGACAATCACACAAACCCATTCACACCAAGTCAGTACGCCTGTTCCCAATGACGTTGACAGTGGGGTAAATAATTAGGCCTATCTCGCCGGTGCTCCACACTCAAAGGCAAACTGTAACTAAACTAATTTGCAAGGCCCCTGGAAACCTGGATGGCAACCACAGCCGAGGAGAAAACAGACGGCACATGTTGCGGCACTTTGGGAGGAGAGAAGAGCTTCAAGGTGTTGGAGCCAAATTTCTTGCACTTGATTTGTAGCCAAACGCTCAGCCTCCGGAGAACATCCTGGTGCGCCAAAACCTCAGAGATCCGCAGCAATCCCTGCAAAATACGACCTGCACAACAGTCCCGATTCTTTCAGAAATATGTTTGCTGGTCCGTCTGTTGCTGTTGACGGTAACGGCTGTCTGGGAAGTGCAATCAGATAAAAAACGAGCGGAGTTGGCGGGCAGTGACATCATCACCCAGCGGTACATCTGGAGACAACACTGCCTTGTTCTAACGGGGCAATTAATCTGGCTAGGACATGTGAGATGACTTTAGCATGTTTGCGTAACATCCCTTTCTCTCTTCTACCCACAGCCTACCTCTCCCTCTTTTTCCACCAATCCAGGTTACTTTCCTTCAGAAGAGATCCCGGTCAGAAGAGAAATATAGAAAGAAAAAGCGGTGATAGATGAACTCCTAGAAACTGTGTAACAAGTGTAAAAAGTGTTAAGAAAGTGTTAATTATATTGTCTTTATTAGTACTAGTATTAATATTTTTAAAGATTGTTGTACAGTTGCAGTAATTTACCGCCTGCTTTGTTCTGTATATTTATTGTACTGTAATGTAGAATGACAGTGAAGTATTTCTTTTCGGATTTCTGTATTTGTCCAGTTTTCCCCCCAAACACCTGTATTTTTAATGTCCAACTCATACTCCAATGTGCATCCACTGCTGCATCATACATTATCCAGAGAACCCAGCAAGCCTGTAACTTTATAACATTAAGTGAACAGGGGCACAGATCTCCATGCTGGGAACTACGAAACATGTAAAAACACCTTAAAAAGTATATTTTGGGATACAAATAACACATTGAAACCAAAAAAGCTCTTGTGAAAGAATTACAAGCAAATTAAGGAATGATGAGAAGTTGGGATGTTCCCTCAAAATACTTCTCCAAATTACCACTAATTACTGTAAAATGTAACTTTTTTGTTAAAATTTTTTTGACAAATAGATCTACATGACATAATTACAAAGTGAAGAGGTAACTATGGTCACATTTGAGCCATTTTGTGTCAAAATGTTGGATTCTGCATTTCATAGTTGTTTTGTGGAAAGGTATACAAATTTTAAAACCACAGATTTCCACAAAATTCAAATTACAGTTGTATATATTTTCTCCTATTTCTCTCCTAGAAAAGTAAAGACGGTACTGAGTAAAATTTCAACATAAGGCAATGCCAGGAAATTATGATCATGTATTTAAAACACCATCACCCTTAAAACCTTGCTGGCATGAAAATGAAAGTAGGACCCAGAAGGGAACTGGAATTTCAAACCACACTTCAGAAACCTGCTTCTACCATTACTGTACCCCAGCTAATTACAATAACCATTATTGCAATGACCATAATAAGAGAAAGTCCAAACTTTAATGTGTGCCTCATTTTCAGAAAGCACTTGATACTCCCACAAGAACAAACCCTGCAAATGATCTTTAACCCCGGGGTCACGCGTGGAACAGTAAGGAAGTCGGGATCAAAAGCAGCTAAATAATTTGTATCGGAACTATTTTAAGGTCCAGGACCAGCCCATAATAAGCCCTAATGGGTAATGGCTGACATAATGCTCTCTAAATAAAGACCATACATCACTGTCAGCCTTCGGCCCGCCGTCTCTTTGTAGTTCCTGGAGGCTCACACCGCTGAGGTTACCAGGAACCAGCAGCTCTGAGGGTCAGGATTAGCTGCAGTGGACCATGGAGCTGCTCACTGACCCCTCACCGTGTCACACAGTGCCACAAAGCATACTTTCTGGACCATCAGGACAGTCCAGGCCATAGCGCCGCCAGAGGAATGGCTGTATAACGGTCAGTCAGAAATATGGACATCAGCACTTCTGACTGACACAAGTGTAGTCTCAGTTTTTCAAAATTTCTGCATAATTGAAATGTAAACTGTCATTCTGAGCATTTTAATGGTTCATTGTAGAGTAATTTACTGACATTTCTTTACACAGTTAACATATACATTTCATATAGTTTTTATATGTAATGATGTAACACATTTTTCTGTTTTGCCTCACAATGCTCTGCAGATTACTTTGTGGCAAAAAGGTGTTAAAGGTGTTTTTGGAATTACACGTTTTTGGAAATACACCTTATATTAAAAAACAATACTATCTTAAAACCATTGCCTTAATACTACTGCCACATTAAATAGTCTAGAATAAATGTGTCTGGGTAGGCATTGAATGCATCGGTAATGCCTTATTGAGGACAAGCAAGAGGAATTCATGGGGTAAAAATCAGTATATTCTGGAAGCTGAAAAAAACAGCCTGAACCAGTGCACATAAAGCAACTGATTTATGAGAAAAGCATAGAATCATTGAACACATTTGCTTTACTGTAGCCAAACATGCTGAGGCTCTGAAAGTTCAAGACAAAGTATGTGCCGTTTCGGGGGCAGATTGAGAGACGCTTGAATACCTCCAGACCTGCCTCTTCTATTTCACACTGGAAGCACATAGGACAGGATGTCTTTGCTTTATGGGCGGTATATAAAACTGCTCTCTTTTATCTTGCCAAATTTGCCTCTCCATCAAAATCTCAATTGGGATCAGGTGTACTTCATTGTGTTTGATGTGGTCTGGACTTTGCCCACTTATTCAATTCATTTAAATTGAAATCAATTCAATTTCACAAATTTACAGCAGACAATGTCCCAAAGCAACCGGCGAGCTTGGTCACAAATGAGTTTAGCGAAAGAAGACTTCATCAGGACAAAATTTCTCCGGAAGAAAAGGACAAGAAGAAACTGCAACTAATGCAACTAATCAAGTTTCCAACTACACCATAGATGACTCTCAGCTAGAGGCCAGAGGAAGAGCTACAAGAACCAACTGAAGATCACATTGGGAGCATCAGGAATATACATTAAAAGCATGAAGAAGAACAACTGAAAAAGGGAACTAAGCCTCAAATCTTAAGGAAAATAAGGAACCGAAACAGAGGAACCGAGACTCAAAAGGAAAAAATCCATAAGAGCAAGAATTAGATCCACTAAAAGGAAACCAAGCCTCAAAACTTTCAAAGACCTCAAGGAACAAACTCTACTCAAAGGAAAACATGAAGAAACAAGGAGAGGAACCAGGAAAATTCTGCACAAGAACATGAGGAGGAAGCACAAAAAAGAACCAAGACTCTTAACTCCATAAGAACATGAGCAAGAACCATAGGGCATGGCTTTTACACACATTTAAAAGACAAGCGTGACCACTTAAAGGTGATCTGGTTCCCCAGGCCGACATGCAATACAGGCAGCTTGTTTACATTTTTGGCTTGATATCACTTGAGGTTTACTCACAGCTTTCAGTAAAAGTTCCCACATTTCTCATACGTGGGTTATTTTTATCATGAGAAGATGAGAGGAAGGAGAGTGAGACAAAATGTGTAAAGGTCAGAACTCAGTTCACCCATCACTGTTGGGTGATCTATTTATTCTCATAGCAGCTAAACAAACACAAATAACTTGAATGATACGCATCTTAGGCTTAATTCTCCTGCTAAGTGGTCCACACAAAGGTCTCTCACCATATTTTGTCCCTCACACACACACACACACACACAAACACACACACACACACACATAAATGAAGATTTATTGCCTCCTATTATTCCCAAATTACAACAACAGTCCCTAAAGCCCTCCTTCAGCCCTTTTGTAGCCTGAGGCTCTGATGACATCAAAGAGAACCTTGAGCTAAAGGCTAAGCATTAGCGTCCAATACTTTGTACACAACATCTCTGGTTAAAAAATGGTGCGTTTATTCACAAGTGTTTGGTGGTTCAAAGCGTTCGGCCTAATTGCCATTTGAGAATTAGAAAAATGTGTCTGTCAGTTTTGCGAAGAGCAGCTTAGGTGAAGCATTCAGCAGGACAAAGGCCTACGAGCCTGTGGATCTGAATCAACAAACGCTCAAACATCTGCTCACGGCTGGATCCTTCTTCCCAGACACTGAGGCCATCACAGAGTTTTATGCTGTGAGTTTTAAGTAAAATCATACTGGAATCTCCTACCTGAACAGGCATGCAAAAAACAGGCGTGGCACTCTTGAATCTCACAATTCTCGTGGGAAATTGGTCTTCGGTGTGTAATATAACACACCAGTGATTACACGGTTCTGCTGCAGAGGCTGATCACACTGTTTAATTTAAAAAAATAACTGCACTTAAAATTTGTCCTTAAGGTCTACACTATTATAAGATCAAGCTCTCAGAGGCCTTTTGTTATTTAGGCCATAAATCTCTGCAGAGAACTTTGGGTCGGTTCGGCTTTGGAGTACTTTGTATCACTTGCTTTGTATAAGCTGCTCTGGATGACAGTGTCTGTTAAATGAAGTGTAAAACGCCACTAACTTTCCAAACCCCAGGCTTGGTACAAATTTCCCATTGCCTGAATCAGCACGGATGTGTTTGTGGTCTGATTTGCTTAGAGCTACAAGAGCTACAAGACCAGTGAAGCTAAAGACAGACTATCACTGTGGGGTTTCAGACCATTTGTAAACACCATTTGGTCACCAACTAAACTTCTGCACTACATTTAAGCTTCATTGACCATCATTTGAGGAAAAGTAAGTAACTGGCTCTGACTGAGCAGTGTGACATCACCATAATGCCTTCTATAGATTTCAGCAATCTTACAAGATCATTACAAATCACACTAGAAACATGGTTCTAATAAACTTGGGTATGATGGGTGTGTAGATGTCCAATGCAGATGTATGATGACACTACGTAAGTTTGTTTAGAAGATTAAAATGTCATCAACTTGCACGTGACAGATCAAGATGACTTCCGTTCTAAAGAAAATCCGAAGAGGAGGCAGCGTCTTGGTGTGTCAGATACCGATGTTTCTTTGTTTCTCCTCTGTCAGTCAGAATGTTCTGGTGTTAGCTCTGCCCCTTGTCTTCCTGTTCACCTCTCTCCTCCCATGTATAGGTGTTTCGAATTTTTTTAATTAGTATAAATACCCCTGTGTTTCAGTCTGAGTTTGTGGATTCTTTGTAAAACCTCTTGTCATGCTCATCTAATTGCTAGCTGTGTTGTTTTTCTTGTCTTTTTGTTAAACCTGTTTATTTACCCTTTTGTAACTCCAGCACTGCTTCAGCGCTCCTTCCCATTTTCAGTGTTTGTTTGTCGATGTTCCCGAGAAGCCTGTGAGCTCAGGCAGCCGTCAGTTTATTATGGAACTGTACGCATTAGCGTTTGATCTCCCACCACAGAGGATCCAACTGCGAGACCCGAATAATGCTCAACTGTCACAGAAATGGCTCATAAAAAAGCCCAAACTGTCAGCCCCTCGTCACGGCGTTTGGACAGCTGTTTCTTTTATGACACACAGTAAGTTTCATACGCAACACTGAGCCCTTACTGTAGCCATTTCAGCACGACACCCCTGTTCCACACACATGATTGACAAGCAGTGACGTAAGGCTCCATCCAACCATAACAACATCGCTTGGCCTTGGACTACTTTAAAATGTTTTCACAGATTAAAGGTGACTTCCCATTTTCCTAAAATTGATGGTGTTTGGCACGGGCAGGCAGCGGGTTTGGGAGCAGGCCAGCCTGAATGCTGGCTGCTTTCAAGTGTTCAGTTGTACTACTTTCTCCTTTTCCTTTTAAGATCCTTTGAAATGTAATTAGGGTAACTATGGTATCTGCCCACAAACGCTACTGTTGTGAGGGAACAAGCTTCACAGAATGCCAGTCAAAATCTGCAGGGCCCTCATTTAAGGTTATAATCTCAATTTTTCAAGTAAAAAGTTTAGGAATATGTACGCAGATGAAAGTTGCACTGATGAGACTGAAAGGTCACACTGTCTAGTGTGCAGATAAATAGGAGGTAACATAAATATGATTGACAGATCAAGTAGAAAGTCAGGGTGCACTTGTTTCTCTGTTGCTTGCCAGCTAAATGAATTCCACAACCCAAACTACTCCTGTAATGTGTCTGACGTTTCTCTGATGAATTTGCAGAGCACGGCAGAGCTAGACTTAGATCATCAGACAAGTGCAAAACCTTCTGCACACATACAAAACAAACATGATTTAAAAGGCCCATATACTATATTTGCCATGTACTGAGTCCTGCTTGAGCTTATTTGTGCTATATAAGTAATTTTTTTATCCTGACATTTATTATTTCAAGCAAAGGCAGCCATCATTCACTATTGCAGAATTATTCCCTAAAAAAGCTGTTTTCTGCCTTCAGTTGAAACAGGCCAAGGTGCTGTAGACTGAATAATTTTCACTTTATTTACTTATTTTATTCTATTTTTTATTTCATATTTAATATAAAACTGTGAAACACACTATGCACAGCAGTATACTGCTGTGTTTTTGAACTGGGGAAAATGGAAATCTTATTTCGATATGCACTGTACACTAACAGATACAGGACAAATGGGACTTATGCCAACATTCTGGGGAGCCTAGTTTGCCTCGCAACAATGCTTTTTGAGTATGTGTGGGTTCGGGGGGGGGGCAGCAATCTGTCTCTCTCCTGGTGACAGAGAGAGGACAGAGACCCCGCTGATGACAGGACAAGGCTGTGGACGCCCCTGAACCCCTGCAGAGCCCACAATAACTCAGCTCCCACAGGAGCAGAGGCTTGTGGGACGGAACTCTGCTGTCAAAAGAACCGTACTCTAATTATTGTTGCATGAGAGAGACGGAGTGAGAGAAAGAGAGAGACTGAAAGAAAGAGACAGAGCAAGAGAGAGAGACAGAATGAAAGAGAGACAGAGAGAGAAAGAGAGAAAGAGAGAGAGAGAGAGAGAGAGAGAGAGAGAGAGAGAGAGAGAGAGTGAGTGTGAAAGAGAGAGAGTGAAAGGGAGCAAGAGAGAGCAGTCTTTCTCTGAAGACAAACTCTGCATTGACCCACAGAAATCTAATGCTACCATAATTTTTCTGTACATTATTTTTGGTCGGTTAAGACACACAGTGACCTACGCATGAATCACTCAGGCAGAACAAAGAGCATCTAACTGAAGTCCTGAACCAGTGAGGAAACAGGGGCAGATGATTCCAGATGAACTCCTTGAATCTTTAAGCCTTTTGCAGCCTGTCGCAGTAAAACATTTGTTCCCATTTCTTTCATTTAATTTACTAAATACGGCAAGGATAAGACAGCTGAAAGACATGAAAAAGTATTTATTCATCAACAAGGCGATTCAAAGCAAACTATTGAGAAATGTCCCATATGGTGCTCTGCGTTTAGCTGCAGGTATTAGAGCACATGGAAAACTCTCTAATTTCAGGGCCTAATGGAAGCATTGGGGATTTCCAGGGAAGTCTGTTTCTCTGAACATGTCGTGAGTGCTTCTAAACATCATCAGTGGAAAAGCACTTCCTATGCTCTGTATACACTTTTATATAATTGGCCTAATGTTCTCCTCGTTAACGTTCTCCTGAACTGGTCCCATTTCGCTCGCTTTGTGTGAGAGACCAAAGTATGTGCCACACATTTTGGAATGATTCATGCTTGTTCAACACGAAAAAAAATGCAGGTTACTTTTAAAGAAGGATTAATTTGCTGTGAGTCACGGGGGCAGAAGGACGGGTTTATTTTCAAACAGGGTGAACAACAGCGAAGTCACACACTCTGACAGGAGCGTCGGGAGGAAACAGAGGCAAGCTGAGATGCACATAATCACTCCCATATGGAGAGAGGCAGAGGAGACCCTCCTTCTGACCGCTCCCAATTTGTTTACATCAGACTGGACATGATGACACAGACTCCTTAATCGTCCTTAAAATACTGAAATCCAAACACAGTCGCACAGCGATAGACTGAAGCTTCCACACAAACATGTTGCCAGTCGATTAAAAAATGACCAAATATGGTACAGGACTTGCTCTCGTCCCCTCATTGGCAGCTCCTTAATCGTTCCTTAATCATTCACTTCTTCTCAAATGTGTATTTCCACATAATGCAATTACATAATAATTATATACATGATTATAATAATTATAATTTATTGATTTGTATTAGTGTGGAACAATTCATATGCATCCCAACATATTCATATGCATTGCAATCATACTATGGTTTTTCTTCTTTTTCTTCTTCTTCTTCTTCTTCTTATTATTATTATTAGTAGTATTATTAGTATTATCATTCCATGCCTTTTGGCTCTATTTTGTGTCATATCAAAACGTCCACAAATATCTGATGCAGTGCACATGTATTCAGATTTTGAGCATTTGATCAGATAGAGACTATATCTAAAAAGAAATTGTGGTGGAATCACCGCTGTAATATATGGAGAGACATGGAAAAACAAACGCATAGCAAAAACCTACTTTAACACACTAAAGCTCAGAGATGTGTTTCACTGTTTGAAAAATAATCACCCAAAGAATGCCGCTTTGCATTCGGTTGTCCTTATCCATAAATGACTTGGTAAGAGCTGACAAGTTCATGTCCCCCTAGTGGTTAAGTGGTCGAGAGCCATACACTGAATGCAGAGAATCAGAAGAACACCAATTTAAATTCACGCTCCAAGCAAAAAAAAAAAAAAAAGTGGTGCAGAAAGCAATGTTTTTATGTCTCCAAACACTGGTTTTATGACCACACAACGGAAATGCATCTAGTTAAGCTATGTTATCTTAAAAGCATTTCATTTTTAACTGTTTTTAACTGATTTAACTGTAATTATGTTACATTTACACTGCCCTCCATAATTATTGGCACCCCTGGTTAAGATGTGATAAAAGCCTTAAAATAAAGTCAATTTTCATGGCAGAAGCAAACTCTCACACTGAAAACTGTAGAAACAAGTGAATTTTAAGGGGAAAAAACCTCCGTGACTAAGAAATAATTATTTTTTATACAATTACCTATTCCACAATTATTGGCCCCCTAACAATTCCTAGGAAATAAATGTAATTGAAGTATTTCTGTCATTTCTACAGTAGTTTACAAAGTTGATCAGA
>JBBPDC010000032.1:12578916-12598916 GCA_037974485.1 Hemigrammopetersius urotaenia | reverse complement strand
TTACATTATGAACATTTTATCTTGCCTGAAGCATCACTTCAGCGAGACAGATGTTGCTACACAAAGGTACTGTAGAAGAGGTAAGATCTAAACTCAGCTAGTCTCAGCTGGACAGCAGAGGGAGCCTGAAGCCAGCCAGAGCGGCGTCTGTCTCTACTCAATCACACACTGACAGCTTACCACAAGTGGCCACAAAACCATTGGGCCTGACAGCTTAAGAGATATAGGCTAGTACAGTTGAAATCGCTTTGTGTGTGTGTGTGTGTGTGTGTGTGTGTGTGTGTGTGTGTGTGTGTGTGTGTGTGTGTGTGTGTGTGTGTGTCTGCTCTGTGAGAACAGGAAGGGTCGGGTTAATGTGATTATAGTTTTTCCAACTGCAACTAATAAGCAGACACGATAAAATCACTCGATTCCGAATTGCCATGCAAGTCTGGTGCAAGTGAGTGTCAAGCTCACGCACTTCCAGTACCATGTGTTCCTTCTATCTAACATGGCTTTCCTTTAAAGCACAAAGATCCTTTGATGTAGACCTGCATGGCACAGGTTCATGTGTCACTTGTGAAGAATTTGGCTTACCTGTTCTAAATGTCTGTAATCCATGAGGACATTTCCTTTGTCTGGTTTTAATATCTTGACCCTCAGATAAAAGTCTCCCCGGTTTGTGTTGATGCTCGAGGTGTCAGACGTAATGCTGAGCTTTTTTTGGTGTGTTACATAGAACCAATGTTATTGTCATTCAAAAAAAAGAGCAAAAAGCAAAAGCAGCAAATCAGAGTTTACTGAGTTCTGAGGGTTAAAAAGCCATTCAACCAAATTGTCAACATTTCTGCTTAATTAATGGTTAGGATGTAACAAAGTAATTCAGAGCAGTTAGATGTGAAAGTATTTACAATGGTGGTAAACAGAACCAGACATCTGAAGACTTTAATACCTCTAAAAGCTCCCCCACAGAAATATATCACATGAAATGATTATGAATACACTGCCTGAAGTTGTTATCATGTGTTATCATGTCAGGCTTGAGATCTAAAATGTATGAATGAATTCAGACTTTCCACCAAAACATTGCACCTATAAACTCAGAAGACATGCCCAGGATTGATGGTAAATGAACTGGCTGTATCTGCTCTGTACACGCAGTCCCTGGTTCCATTTACCACCAGTGTAAAGAAATTCTGAAAGTTTCTTTACCGTGAATCATTTCACACCAAAACCTGAATGAATCTCAACCACTGGTGGGGCAGCTGGTGGCCTGGTGGTTAGGGAGTTGCTCCCCTGCATTCCGAAAGTTATGGGTTTGAATCCCAGGACTACTAGTGTCATCACTGAGGTTCCCTTAAGCAAGGTACACACACTGCTCACCAGCGCCCCTCAATGGTGGCAGCCCCCTGCTTCACTTGGTGAATGGGTTGCAGAGAAAGACTTTCACACTGTGTGCGTTGGTGTGGTGTATTCAAACATGACAATAAAGGGGCCACTTTGCTTGATTATGGAGTAATTTTAATAATTTGGTAGAATCCTCTTTTGACATCAAAGACTAATCAGATTCCTTTTTCAATTTGTTATACTTTATTGAAAAATAACAGATTCCAAAAGAAAGTGAGGTCTCCTCAAACTTTTGATTGGCATATTTGCTGGCTGGCTGTGCCAGAACAGAAACTGCACTACGAGACTCATAAAATACGAGACTGTGAGAGTTGTGAAAGTGCGAGAGCTGCCATTTGGGTGAACAGTTTTCACATCTCAACCTAACAGAAAGCTCATGGCAACGGCTCCAACAAACATCACCATGTTTAATCATTACTCCTGAATTTCCCCTTCAGCTAATATTCTTCTGATTAATCTCTCATTTAATCTCCTCTCATCATGTGCTGCAGTTTGATGGTTTGTGTCTAGTTATTTTAGGAGAAGGAGATTTATAAACTACTCCTGACTGTATCTCTCACACACTCATTATTTACTCGACAGACTGTAAAACCATCCATAACGTTAACAAATCCTGCAGCCTGCGACTATAAAATACAGTAAACTGTGTAAGTAATGTGTTGAATAACACTGAGTACTCCCCCTGCGTACAGCCTCCTCTGGGAGCTGGAGATGCAGAGGAGTGCTGCAGGGCTGGACTGATAGAGGTATTCAACAATACAGAAAAAAGAACTGGACTGGAAATGAGAGTCTTTGAAAGTCCTTCAGGAAGCCTGGAGAACTGTTTAAGACCATATTAAACATAAAAGAATGTCTGGATCTTTGGAGGCACAAAAGAAATGATGGGTGGCTTTAATATTTTAATTACATTTAATTGTTATCATTTAGATCATTTAATATCCTTTCAATTCTTTCTCTACAGACTAGCATGACCTCATCAGCTCCACAGGTTCATTTGAATGTTATGTCTTACTTAATTTCTGCACAGCCCTAAGTTTTTCTTTTGTTCTGTTGCAAAAAGAGCGAGCCACCTTTAAGCACGGAAACCCCTGAGTGAGTATTCTTGAACAGAAAGCTACAGAAAAGAAACAGGAGGTCATTTTTTTCTCTTTAATCATAAGCATGTTGTTATCATCAAGAACAGATTTTAGCAGCGCTACCCAGGAGTCTGCTGGCCATGCACGGACGCAAAGCTCATCTACCTGTAACTGGATCAGCCCATTCAGACGCGACCCGCCTGAACACGTGTCTGAGCACTTTCACACTGCACTGCATTTATATGCCTTCCATCAACAGTTGTATGCAAAAATGTCATATGATATTTTGTTTAAAGTTTATTTATTTGCTTAATTAAATATATATGTAGGAAAATATATATTTGTTTAGGCACAAAGGCACATGTCATGTTTTTACCAGTGTGTTCAATTCTGCAAATAAACAGTAATTATGCAGGAGTGTGTCTCAATAGAGTTAAAAGCAACAAAATCATAATTTGATGAGGCAAAAAAATTGGCACCCATTTTTTTTCATACATCTAGGATGTACTCATCTGTTATGTATTTGTACAAGCAACTGCAACTAAAGAAACATTTCACGTTTAGCGTACAAAGACTGTAAACTCGCATACACACACACACACATCAGGGCTAGAGTATCTTGTTTCATTCTCTATAATGGCAGCTACAAAGCCATCATCATTATTTTGTGTGTGTGTGTGTGTTTTTTAAAATTACCTGTATTGCATGTATATAGATGTGTGTATCTGGTATCACTCTATTCTGGCAGTGTTTCTAGACACACTGATCATAAAGGTCTCCCGCATGGAGTACACATGCAGTACATAATCCATAACCAATTCCAGTGAGAGGTTACAGTGAAAACACACACCCACACATTCAGAATTCAGAATGCATCTCAACCTAATTCTAAACATACATATAATATTCTGGTTGTGACAAAAACCTTCAAATAACACAAAAACATGCAAAGCCTCCTTCTGCAGCCCCCTGGCAGCCACTTCACTGGAACAGAATGATTATTAATATTCAGTAGTAAAATAAAATGTGTTTCTGTTTAACTCTCTGTGAAATGTAACCGTGATTGTATGTTGAACTGCTAGTGTGCAATTCACAAAGGTGGCCAAGATAAAGGACACAGTAAGACAACACAAAATCCTTAATTAAATCATATAAATATGTTCCAACATGTTTGCACACATTTTTTACATTTGCATGTCACTCACTTAACATTTACTATAAATACCCTCAATATTTTTTCCTAACAAATAACTTTTCAGTATTTTCACACCTTTATTCTTTGAGTTCCTTTATTAGCAAGAAAATGTCATTGTTTTATTCCACAATACTGACCTATAAACAGACCCCTAATATAATTATAATTATAATGTGGATCACCAGACAAATTAACGAGAGCATTTAAAGTTAAAGGACAGTCTAGAATTTGATTCTGCATCACCAACAACCAGTTAATAGGAGTCAGACATGCAGTGCCAACAACGGGGAGCTGGTGGCTGGTGGGTAGGGCATAGTCCCTGTGATCAGAAGGTTATGAGTTTGAATCCCAGGATTGCCAGTGGCACCACTGAGGCACCATTGAGCAAGGTACCATCCCCACACACCGCTCCCCAGATACGGTGTCGCTGGCTGCCCCTGCTTCACTTGATGAATGGATAGAAAGCAGATAAAGTACTGCACACTGTTCACACTGTGTGCTGTTCTGTGTGACAAAAATGGCCACTTTATTTCTTATGGGGTTCTGACCATCCAGCTCCATCTGGATACTGGGCATGCATGCATGATTATTCATCATATTTGCTGGTACTGTAATTGTGGACTGGTAGGGGTGGGAGGGCAGTCAAAGTTTATTGAGCTTTGCTGCTCATTTGCCTCACAAACATTAAATAACACACACACACATACACACATGCAGGCACGCACACATACACACACTGCAGTGTTCCAGTGCCCTGGGGCAGTAACCCTAAATAAAGCAGGCCCTGAAGATCCTTATCTTGAGCTGTTCCTCTCCCCCCTGGGCTAAAACAACATTGCACAAAATGCGTCCCATTTGGCCCGGCTCTATTGTGCATTTCTGCTGCCAGAGCACAATGGGGGGCTCAGTGTTTTAATGCAGCACAGAGGGGACGGTCAGCTCCAGCCCACTGCCACTCTGAGGGGTCCGGCTCGGCCCGCACCACACAGGCTGCTCCAGCTAACACGGTTCAAAGGGTTTTGCTATGTGTGTGTGTGTGTGAAGAATCAATGCATGTATATTTATTCTGTTGTGTCTAATTCCCTGCATGTTGTACTATGTGTGCACACATTTCAGCTCTGGAAGGGCCTGTTAAATAGCTGAAATCAATAGTGAAGAGAAACAAGTTGCTTGTAAACTCAATGCATATGCATATATATATTTTTTGATATTCTTCTATGGTATGTATATCCACCTCTCTTGTTGTATTTAGTACTAAGCATTTTCTGAGTATTTCTGCAGAGTGTTAGTTTGACTTTATATTTTCAATAGTTCTTGTCTTTGTGTGGAGACGCTGTACACTGTGTACATGCAATAATAAGAAGTAAACGTGGGTAACTCTGGCCACTTTATCATAAACCTCTTTCCTCCTGGCTCCACCTTGCTGCTGTAACAGTTAGAGACTGTTGGCCATCTGCTGATGCATCTGCTAGCCATCCTCTAGCCTTTCATCAACATCATCATCATGATCATCATCATCACCACCATCATCATCATCACCACCATCATCAGTCAGTTGGATATTTTTGATCACCTTTCCATGACACCGCCATGTGTAAAGACTGATTTTAAGGATTTTAAATCATTTTAAAGAGACTTTCAATCGTTTAAAAGACATTTTCAGATGGATATGTTGACCTTTTGAACTACAGCAACATTTATTCTGATCTTCAGCTGTTCCTCCTGAAATCCTGATACTACCGGCTCTCTCCTGCTGAAGACAAGATTTTGGCCTTGCTTTCAGAGATCCTTGAAAGAAGCTTCCAGCAGGTCATGTGTTTGTTATCCACAACAAAAAGACAAAAAAATGGCAGTTGAAGCCGAGAGGGAAACGTGTTCCCAATATCCAGTACGTACTGTTATCAGATGCCCTGCATCAGGTCAGCATGGTCACCTGGTTTGGCCATGGAACAACCACCTTATCAGTGCCAGGCTACAAAAAACAGATATTTCAGCATGGGAACAAACTCTGCATACAGTTCGATCTATAACATGTGACCTGCTGTAATGTATACCAGGGGAAAAAAAGGCCAGAGCGCATAGGACCTGTCGAAATCTGGGTTCTATTAATGTTAAATTTGGGGAATAAATTGGTGCGGTCTTTTCCGGCCTGCCCTCGAATCCCTCGCATAAAGCTCAGCCGCATGAACAAAATGTGCCATCAAATCATGGGTCTTAGTAAGATAATAAAGCACCAGCTCATTAAACGGCCCAGAGGAATGAGAAAACTGAAAGAAAAAAAACCCAACTGAAATTAATTACAAATGGCGCCAAGCCATAGAGCCAACTTCCTTCAGGGCTTTTCATATACAAAACTTTCGGACCGTAGACCTATAACCATTACGAGTGGCAGTAAAATTTTAAAGAAAAACATTTTGCTTAAGAGTTCTACAGTACTATTAAACCCATACCCATATTCACATGTCAGGGTCTGGGACGACATTAGCAGGCCGTGCCTCCAGGCTGCCTGTGTGCACACATACATCTACACATGTTCAGGCGTTCAGCTGGCAGCATGGTTGCCATCTGCCTCACGTTGGGAAGCAGCTGGACACACGCATGTCCCACTGTCTTCATCGAGTGTGTGCACATCTGGCAACCCTGAAAGGAGACCCCCGCCCACTCTGTGCCAAACTCGCTGTCTTTTATTGGACTGATTGGAGAGAGATCTTTCATTTTCGATTCGTATCTCCCTCCAAAATATGTAAAAATATGATCAATAAAGAATGTCTTTCATCTTCACTGGTCAACTCCAGAGTGCATGGCAGATTTAGCTGGTGAGACACAGTCTGCGACCACTGAAAGCACTTGTGTGCTAAATATTAATGATGGCATAAAAGTGTACTGACGCTCCTGAACAGTATTCCTATAGAAAAGATTAATATTTTACACACACAGACACACACATATTAAATTAAATGAACAGATGTATTTGTATGAAGATATTTGTGTATAAGATAATTAGAGGACTACTAGTAATTCAGTAATGCTCTAACAGTATTTTAGTCCTAAACTAAAATGGTTAAGATCTTGAAACAGCCAATGTAAAGTTTTTGCTTTACATAAAACATATGGAATGTTTTTTTTTTTCAAGCTTTACATTTCAATGCATAATCTGAATGACCAAAATGCTCACCAGTGTTCACCACCTTACTAGGGTCACGGTTCCCCGGAAACTATCCCTGGGGTCAATGGGTGTGAGGCAGGTACTCATCCCGGGTGGCATTAACATACTATTGGAAATCTCTTAAGGGGGCTAACAGAATTTGAATTATTGTAGCGTTTTTTTATTTTTATGCCTTGAACTAAAGACCCGTCTCTAGCAGTTATTGCTCAACACGCAGTACTCCATGTATTGAAATATGCTGACAACATGCAACAAAATATTTCATTTATATAGGTTTCCAGTTAATTTATATAAAGCAAACAATGCAAACAATTGTTGTGTTTGGTGATATTTATGAAAATGATTTATCAGTAAGCATTAATCAGGCCAAAAGATGGAAATGAGCTCATCACTGTATTTGGATTGTACATATGAATTGTGATTTCTGTGCATGCTGAGTATTTTAAGTAAGGACCAAGTTCTCCTCATACATGCAAGAGTACTTGGCAATGAAGTGATTCTGATTCTGGTTTTGAGCAATGCTTATGAAATAAATAAGTGCTGTAAAGTCAACAAAGGTAAGATGTTTTCGTTTGTCCAGAAC
This sequence comes from Hemigrammopetersius urotaenia, assembly GCA_037974485.1. NCBI lineage: Eukaryota > Metazoa > Chordata > Actinopteri > Characiformes > Alestidae > Hemigrammopetersius > Hemigrammopetersius urotaenia. The sequence goes on along the minus strand of JBBPDC010000032.1, from coordinate 12,591,510 downwards.
AAATCTGGACCTATTGCCTGCACTGGAATAAATGCTGTTTGTTCTTTTCTACAAACTCCACTGTAACTCATCTGACTTCACTTCATTCTCGCCTGAAACCAGTGCTCCTCAGAACAGGGAGCGCAGGCCGAGCAGTTTGGACAGCGTTAAACAAACTGACCCAGATAGCGGAAGGTCTCTAATCCCCACTGCTTCTAATCCTCCACCAGGCCCAACCATAACAGGAACAAGCCCTGCACTATCTGTGGCCCAGTGTTTGGCTTTCTAACATCGACTGGGTTGGGTTCTCTACTTCACAGGAGAGTGGAAAAGGAGGAACACTCACATGTAAGGAAGAGGAAACATGGGGTGAAAGTGTACAGATAGGGGAGGATGCAGGTGGCATCTTCAGAAAGCTCTCAACACTACTTAAGAGTATTGAAAGTTGGCTTCAATCTAATATTGTATTTTCATATTTATCTGTAAGAACATGAGTTGCACAGATCTGTGCTGGTAAATGGTAATTGTCATCATCCAGAAAAAATCCTTATGTAGAAGTTGCCCACGTAGAACCAAAGTTATTGTGATGTAAAGACATGCAATAATAAAAACCTGTAATAATAAAACTGGGGTTTTAAGAATGGCATCACATGCAAATGAACATAAAGAACAAAAATGAACAAATTTCTTTTACACAAGATCTTTGAACCCATGAGTACTTTCAGGATAGTCTCCGCCCACAAGTTTTGGAGGGCTTCTATTGTTTGGTGAATATCTATTATAAGCTAGTTGATTAGCCCTCCTGCCTGGACTACTCGTTTAGGTTCTGTGCTGAGACAGTACAAGTATCAAATCTGTGCTCAGAGAAGATTAAGGGGCAGCTGGAGACCTGGTGGTTAGAGAGTTGCCCCTGCAATTAGAAGGTAATTGGTTCGAATCTCAGAGCTGCCAGCAGCACCACTGAGGTACCCTCGAGTAAGGTACCGTCCCCACAGACTGCTCCCCGGGCACTGTGTTCCTGGCTGCACGCTGCTTCCCTTGGTGAATGGGTTAAATGGAGAGAACAACTTCGTGCTGTTCACTCTGTGTGCTCTGCTGCGGTGTGTTCATGTGTGACAAATGGTTCACTTTCACTAAATTGGAGAGTTCCTGCATTCCATTTTTTTTTATAAAGACAAGACCACAGCTTGCCCTCTTGTCTTCAGTTGGCTCACATTTCCAAGCCTTGCAAAAGTTAAAGTTCAACCACATGAACCCGGCGGGAAGCAAAATGAATTGCTTCCAGGAGCTAATTACTTTTACATTCTTTCCAATTCAAGCAACTTGAAAAGTCAAATGTTCAGAGTGACTACAGCTTCACAAACTCAAAGATACTAAGAGACTGAAAACGTTAGATATTCACTTGCCTGTTTATCTAAAAGAATTAAGAACCTAAGCAGAGGGTTTTTCATGTCCACCTGAAGTCTTGGGTGGGGTCTTTTTTTCCTTTCACAAAAAGGGCACCATTATATAATAAGACTACCCATATAAATTATTTAAGATCTGGTCTTTAGAGTTTGTAAATCAATAACCAAGTAATAACAGTGGTCATACATTGATACAGGCTCACTATTTTATCTTGAGTTTATTTTGTCTCTTTCTCAACTGTCAGCTTCATCAGGTCTTTGTTAACATGCTACTACCATTAAAACGCCAGATAGTGCCAAATAGTGAGCCTGCATGAATGATAACTGGTTTATAACTGTTTATTAATAATGTATAAACTGTCGACAACTGAATTAACAATCTGATTATAAAGCATTAATAAACTCTTTTTAAACTCCTTTTATAAACAAAAAGTTTGACTGAGATTACTACTGTTTAGACTAATAGAGCTGTGAATGAACTACCCTTCACAACATTATTGTACCTATTAAAGTGTTAGCCTGTCCTGCAAGACCATTTCACTGCAGACAAACGGAGACAGTTGAGGAGGTTTTTCTCGCACCAAATCTAAATAAAAAAAAAGTCACATTTCAAGGAGCAGTTTTCCCTTCTTCTCGTTGGGGCAAAGTCTTGGTCGGCCTCTTTGAGAAAAAGGAACACAGCTGCCCAGAAACGTGTTGCTGTACTAAAAACCTGACACTTTGGTAAACCATTTATTTCTTTGTTTTTTGGAGAAAGATGCACAGCTTTATAGAAGTGGTTCATTTCAAGAGCACATAATTACTGCATGACAGGTTAAGGGTAGATTATTTGTCAGAACATCAACAGTGCTCTGTACGATGTGACTCTAATTGAAGGAGAGAGTCGAATGGAGAGTGTCACGCAACATGGAGCCTCTGAAAACGTCTTGGTTTTGTTTGACAGGCGTTCTGTACACATGTGAGCAAAATGCAAACACGTTATGAAAAAAAAATGACTGTTTACTAAATCAAAAGGCTGGCCTGGATTACAATTACCTTGCATGTGAGCTATTATTTAGAGTCCAGTTTTACTAAAGCAAACAGACAACAAGCCAGCGAGCTTGTGGAGGACTTTCCCACACCACTGCCCTCGGCTGACTTAGAGCTGTCCACACTGCACTTTCTTTTTCCCTTACAACACGGGAGACAAAACAGCTGCCGTCAAATGCAGAACCCACAAAAACACACACACACAAATTCAGATACCAAGGCGAGCAGGCTGAACAATAGATGTTCCCAAAATATATTCAACCTCCTAAAAATGCTGCATCATACAGAGCCTGCCAGATTTGGTCCCGGTTTGCAGAAAATTGCAGCTTGATGAATGATGACATGGCAAGCGAAGCAAGTTTTCTAAGAAGGATCTGCCGAATCGCTTGAGGAAATCGCTCTTGGCGACCCCAAACTGTGCAGAGTGGTCATTTAATGTCCAATTGAGGGTTAAGTGAGTGACCGATTGCAAAGCAGAGCCATGTATTTACATGAACCGCATCTTGGAATGATCCGTACGAGAAAGTGGATAAACACGCAGGGAAAGCGGGGCTTTAAAATAAGCATTGCTTTCCCTGTCGTAAGCTCACAACCATTCTCAAGTGCTAATAAAAGGAAGAGTAAAAGGTCAGAGTGTGACGGAATGTGTAATGATAAACTGCCCTATAGAAAGGCTTTTTTCATCGACAGTGAGTGGGTGTAATAGAGGCAGAAGTCTTTCAGTCAGTGTTTTATTCACTCAGCTTATTCTCCAAGCATCTCTCAATTGCACCATAAGTACTGTATTCATTCCCTGCTCAAATATTTACAGCGTTCAGCCTGACAAGAAAGTACTGTACCACCAACGGTGTGCTAAAAATACAGTGTTGGCATTAACAGCCATCATCTATGGACCAAAAAAAGTATCAGTGCTCTAAATTGCACTCCAAATTGGCTGCATTGCAAAGTGCCTTATGGGCAACTATACAAGATTCTCATCTGGAGGGCAGAGGAAAAGCCACACAAACCAGCTTAAACCCCTTTACCCCTTAGAACTCTAGAACCGGTGCTTACCCTCAGAACTCAGAGTGTATCAGTAAACTCTGATTTCAGTAAATATAAACAGTGTAAAACAGTCTAGAACTGGTGTTTACTCTCAGAACTCAGAGTGTATCAGTGAACTCTGATTTCAGTAAATATAAATAGTGTAAAACAGTCTAGAACTGGTGTTTGTTCTCCTCCACGCTCACCGTTTGCTGCTCTTTCTCTCAGCACGCCGCCACTCTGCAGCTCTGCGGAGCCCCGCCCTCTGCGGGTTTTCCCCACCCACATATGGGCGGAGACAATCTCTCCTGGTTTTAAAGATCGTGTGTTTTTGTTGGCAAGATCTGTGTTTTTAATCGTAGTAGCATGTTAACAAAGACCTGATGAAGCTGACATTTTAACATTCTGCCTGAGAACGAGACAAGATACACTCACTAACTGGCAATATCTGAGATCTCACCAAATATAGAGCCTGCCTCAATGTATGAACTTGTTTATAACTCCTTATTAATGATTAACAAATTAATTTTTGTTGTCTACAACAAAATTAATAACCTGACTATATATCATTTATAAATGGTCATATAAGAGTAGTCTTATTAAAGCATTCCCAATCCATTTTTCATGGCATGGTCAAACAGTGTTAAGGGCTGGCAGTTTTTAAATTTGTTTAAGTTTTGATTTGAAAGTGGTGACGTGAAACTGTGAGGTCTCCAGGTTTAGGCTCTTCTTCAGACGTGCACCTGGCTTCACTTCTGCCTGGCTCAGGTGCAACATAAACACCGCAAACCAAACAGGAAATGACAAACACACAACAACGTTATGTCCTTCTTCAGGTCTAACATGATGAAGAAAATAAATAAGGTAGTAAACCATTACACAGCCAAAAAAGGACTTGGAGCGGCTTGCAGACCTTCAGATCGAGCGTAAACATATTTGTGCATGGAATAAAAAAGGTCGTCATCTCTAATACGCCTGCTGGACCTCTTTAAGTGCCTTTAAAACTACACACGCTTATGTTTCCATAAGAAATCTCTACTCACTAAAACATGAGTGAGTGACTAGAGGTTCTGCAGAATTTTGGACACTGCTATACCATAGCAGTATGGGTCTAATTAAAAATACAATAAATGTGTGTGTCTTGGCTTTGTTTACTATACATGCCAGCAGTATAGTGACCAGAAGGGAAAGCCTGATGCATTCACATTCATCATGGACCATTAATATTAGTGTCAGACACTACAAAATCCCAGGAAAGTCTTCAACAGGGCTGTTACTTCACTCAGATCCAGCCACACATTTGTTGTTTTGAATAACGTTAGTGTGGAGAAGTCTGAGAGATGTGGAGAGTGTAGTGAGATTATCCAGCAGGCCAGAGGCAGCAGGAATGGTGAACGAAAGCAGACGAGCGAGTGCAAATTCTGGGATTTAAAGCTCCACCAGGTCCTTCCACGGGGCCGGGCTGGATGTGAGGAACCCATCTGGAGATAAGCGCCTTCCTTCCACTGCAGCATTCCTAAGGCCTCAGAGCCTGCCTGGCTATCAAGTTTAATGACACATTGAGGTGCAAAAGACTTGAGCCAACCTTCATTTCTTTATATTTTGCTTCCTAAGAGCCAGAGTATGTTTAATCTCTTGAGGAACAGTTCTCCAGGCTTCCTGAAGAACTTACAAAGACTCTCATTTCCAGTCCAGTCCCTGAACCTGACTAGTTTCAGTGGAATGTTTTGTTGGTTAAGACACACAGTGACCTACATATGAATGATTTAAGCAGAACAAAGAACATCTAACTGAAGTCCTGAACCAGTGAAGAAACAGGAGCAGATGATTCCAGATGATCAGGCAGTGATCAGTATACTGGTGGTGCTGAATGCTGAGTGGTTGGAACTCCTTTATCTAGGCTCCTTATATCTTTAAGCACTTTGCAGCCTCTCGCAGAAAACATTTGTTCCCTTTTCTTTCATTTAACATCGTCAATATAACAAAAATATAACAATTTGACAGAAATAAAACTGTATTTTTGCACCAATAAGGTGATCCAAGTAAACTATAAAGAAATGAGGAGTGGCTCAAGACTTTTGCACAGTACTGTAGATTTACTAATATAGCTTCATTAAAGCGTCTTCTTTGGTTAGAAAAGCAGGTTTTGCTTAAATAATTATATGACAATTTTCTTAACTCTGGAATTATGGTCCTGAAATGAAATGTTGTTGAAATGAATGTTGTCCATTCTCAGGTCCAACTTGTATGTCATTATAGAAGGTGTGTATTATTATCAACAGAAGTGGATGTGTGGCTTGAAAGAAAAAGTCCAATCATGTCTAAAACATTTGAGATTTAACACAAAAAGCACAAACTGTTACATGCTACGGCAAATGGAAAGCAAAAAACCCAAACCCTTCATTTAGCGGGCAAATTTAGACCGTTGAGGCAAACACAAGCAGGAGTGATGAGTGGTTTTAGGCTTATCCTGATCATAATTACCCCTTTTATGTAACAGAATACAATCCCTGTTTTTTGGTATTTTGATGACACAGTTTACTGTGTTGAGAAGTCTGTTGAGTGTTGACATCATAATGTCAGGGTGTGGCCTTTGGTAGTCCCAAAATAATGGAAAGATTTATTTTAATGTTATTTTACACACTATATCACAGAGGAAATTACTCTGCAGTAATCTGCATTTAACCCATTCACCAGGTGAAGCAGTGTTTGAGCGTGAGTGGTGCCCGGGGACCAGTGTGGAATGGGGTCTTGCTCAATTGTTGCCACTGGCAGTCCTGGGATTCAAACCCATGATCTTCCAATTGCAGGGACAACTCCCTCACCACCAGACCACCAGCTGTCCCATCTGAATAACTTTGTAAATATTTAAAGTAATCACAAAGAAAAATATATTAAAAATGATATATCGAATATGACTGACTGACCCCACCACACAGATCTAAACCAGTTACCTCCATCATGTGCAGTTTTCTAATTTGGTGCAATATCTTATTATTACGAGCAATAGTCTTACTATGTGCAATATCACTGCTTATGTTAGTTATGACTCCTAACCACTATAGGTGTTACTAGTAATTTGCTTAACTGTAAGTTACTAATCTATAGAAATGAAGTACACTGTGCTACACAAATACTGGGTATAAAAACTGTTCTCATCTCTGTGTCTCTGTCTGTGCAGTCATCACACAAGCAATTTCCTCTGGGATCAATAAAGATTTCTGATTCTGATTCTAAACTAGGCCTGACCTCCTCGACCTTTACCAGCATTAAATGAGCCTTCGCTGAACAACAGCGTCCTGCTGATCCACCGTCAAACTCACTCACACTCTACACAGTCACACACCCGGCCGACCCCTGACCTTTCCTGTCTGCCTCTGTAATCCCGAGCCGGTTCGCCCGTCGCGCTGAGATCAGTGAGGGGGAAAAAGGGGCCGGTGACCCAAGAGAAGTGCACTGGGGTGCGAGAGCAACAGGAAATGAACATCCACGAACAATGCGAGGGATTTCGGGCCAATCAGGCGGCCTGCGGCGATCTCTTATGGGCTGGCGAGAAAAGGTGGAGGTTCAGGTGTGGCTGAATTCACAAACTCCCATCAAAAACAGCATTGACTCCCACTAGGAAGCGTCTGGGAGGATCACCCCCCTGAAGTGCTCTTGAATTGGGCCGTTGATTAAACTGAGAGAAGGTGATGGCAGCACAGATGGCACCAAAGTCTGACTTTAGAAAGAAATAATGTTCAGTTCAGTCAGGAAAAAAATCGCTGGATTCCCACTTTTCACTTAGCTATGAGGATAATGCTGCTAAAAACACTAGAAGATGACAGATATCTATTTTACCTCTAAAATGAAAGTGAACAAGTCTCCCAGTTTATTAATTCTAAAGGATTCTGTTAATGAAAAGTTTTCAAATGGTGTAAGGAGTCATATACAATACAGATCCGTGCCTTCGACAGTGCTGTAACCTGAATTTGTGTTAGTCAAAACACACCTCAGCCTCAGTAACTTACCGATTCTAACACAGCTATAAATTCATAAAACACAACTAAGCCACAGAAAAACGAAACAGAAAACTCCCTCACTTATTTACTGTGTTTCTGCGTATTCTTCCACCACACGCAACCAAACTAGTTCACTGACATAGTCCGTAAGTACGAGACTAACGCTGTGAACCGAGTGTGTGAACCGGGAGTAAGTCTCGTAAACTCGAAACGTCGTATGTCGAGACTGCTGTAAATCAAGTGCTGCCTGTAATATCTGTAATAACATTATTGAATATGAAGGATTTTTTGGCTATTTGTAATAGTCCATTTGTGTTTGAACATTCACACCCTGTAAAAGAAACCACCTTTTCTGAAGGTTGTAAAAAGTTTTCAGGGTTTTGAGGGTGATGATATAATTACATGATATAATTACTCATAGACCTGCACAGTTTATGCTGAAATTTCTAGCCACTCTAAACAGATCTGAAGTCACAATTTCAGCAAATCTGTCAGAGCCACCCACTCTCTCAGCCCAGAACAGTACTGGACACATCACAGCCCTGATAAGGCTTGGCCCTTCTGCAACACTCTGTAACACATCCAGATATACAAGACTACTTTGTTGAGTCCCTGACGTGTCCAAGAAAGTGGCTTGCTGTGATGAAGTCAAGTACTCTCTAAAGGAGGCCAAGATGAAGTCTGAATGAGAGCAAGACTGGGTGAAGATTGGGCCATTTTGACCATAAGACCCAAGTTATTTTATTGTATTTTCTCTTTACAATAAAATAAACATTTGAATTCCAACATCAAACATAATTTTTATTTTTAGAAATAATAAATATCAATAAACACGTATATGTGGGCAGATAATGTTGTATATCTATTTTTTAGCCAAATGTCCTAAACAAAAACATCTTTATAAGAATATAAGTTGAAATACTAATAAGTCTTTAACAACCATGTCTGAACTCTGTTCTAAGCATTAAAGTCTGGAGAGCAGTCTTGAGTGTGAGACTGGACGGCATTAAAGTGTGCCAGCATGTGAAGCTGCTCTGAGTGTTGAAACCCACCTGCTGAAGATGACAGAGTGGACAATAATGAGCGTTACCTCTTATCCCAGGCTGAACCTGCTTCTGTTTTAGAACATGCCAGGATACTGCGATCTCGTGAGTGTATTCCTCTTAAACACACGCACATGCATTCACACATGCAGCGCATCTTCCTTGCATGCGGATGCGCCGTCATTATGAATGAGTGATGAAGTGAAAATAAGAGGACAGCGAAAGATGCCTCCCAAAAAACAGGAACCATCTGCTGGCCTTTGTGCACTTTAACAGGGGTAAAGAACATTGAAGAAGAGTGAATGATAACTATCAGCACTTTCTACACATAGTCTAAACACATCTGAAACATGCCCTCCATGTGAAGGGTCTTCTCCTGTCAGCCTTTCCCATCTGGGCCTTTAGTGAAGAGCTGAGCTTGAAAATCAGACCGTGGGACAGCACCAGTTACAAACATTTGTTTAAAAACCCACTAAAGTGTTGCAATCACACAAGCGTCAGCTGCACTGACTGCGAGTTTGATTCCCAGCTAGTCAAAGAGAGGGTAATTGACCTTGTTGAATAATTTACCCAACATCATGATATTCAATTCAGGAGTCGGTTAGTTACCAAACTGGCAGTTTGTGTTCTCCTCCAAGCATGTTGACCTGTCCAGTGTCCCTCCCAGCTTAACCCATAGAACTCTGAGAGTATCAGTAAAATCTGAGTTCAATAAATAAGTGCCTAGACATTTGCATAATACTGTATACTCAAATGTACACTAGATAGAACAGAAGTTTAGTAAGTTCAGGTTTATTAATCCAATGCAGTTGTAACTGTGGATAAGACCAAGAACCACACTGGTGGCACACAGTAGAACAAAACTTGGGAACTGTAAATTGGTGAAGTTTGAGGATACAGGATGCAGATGCAAGCTTAAAGTTTAAATGACAGTGAAGAGGGCAGAGAAACCAGAAAACAAACACAGCTCTACTGAACTGAGCACAAAATAAAGACATAATACCAGAGACTGTAAACAAAACAAGTAGGACAAACACATGGAGAATATAAACTATTGCAGTAGCTATTAAACATGATGAGATGGCCTGCATCAGCAATAAAGCATTAAGCCTAGTTACTGACTTCACTTTCCTTTAAGTGAAAAATAAATATATTTATTGCCACAAAAAAGCAAAAAAGCTGAAGGATATTTGCATGTATGTATATGTGTATACAGTAACCCCTCAGTTTTACACGGATCTGGGAACCGACCTGTATTACCGACACCAGTCCAGCACTTGTCGGCCGCCATAAAAAGAAGAAGATGCATGCTGCAGCATGTAGGCATTTTTTATCAAAACACAACACCATGGTTTTTCACTATACGCGGATGCTCCTGGAATGTAACCCCGCAAAAATAAAACAAACTGACAATACTACAAGCAATAGCTGTAGGTCTGCAGTCTTATGTCCACTGAATTGTAAAATGAGTTTGTTGACAGTTATAACATCCTGGGACTTATAATGTGACCTACACATTATTGATTGTCCCAAAAATATAACATGACCTACAATTTTGATTGCCGCAACAATCTGTAGGTCAAGTCAGCAACTAAGCTGAGCATCTATCAAGATTCAAGATTCAAGAATTTAGTAAGTTTACTAAGCAGAGTATTTCAAAGTACAAGTAAAGCACCTAGTGTCACCCACCAAAACAAAATGTTTCTGAAATTACTGAGAAAATCTGAAATCATGGAATGAATGTAAGGTCAAGAATGACAGCTCACAGCTAAAGAACACTTTAGGTGCTCTTGAGAAGATTGCTGTTTGTGGGGGGTCATGGACCCCCATGGTGTAACTGTAGGCCAAGACTGCTGTAAACGTGTACAAGAGCAAAGATGTAATTTTGGCAATCAGGATTAACTGCTGTAGTAGGATCTGTGCAGAGAGGAACATTCTAGGCTTTCAAAGTAGGCCTCATGATTTCTGAAGAATACGTAATTTTTTCTAAATTATGTAATTTGTCATTTTTTTTAAAATGATCCAGTCAGGATTTTTTTCCATAGTATTTAGATAGAAACAATTGTTTTCAGCAGACGGACCAAAATGCGTGTAACAAATCTAGTTAAGTGTTAACATCTTATAGAAGTTTCAAATAAAATGCATGGAATGTCTTATATAGACTTCAAACATCTAATCTTGATCATATTACTGACCTAATCCTACAAATCCAATAGAGGCTCAAGCAGAATTGGCATTATAATTTCACGGCCGTCCAAAAAACAAGCTTTGGAAACGAAGGCAAAAACTTCTTTACTTCCAATGTGAGTTAACAATGTCAGTCTTTTCATTCCCAGCTTTTTTTTTAGAGCATTTCTATTAGTTCATTCATCAAGAAAGTCTCACATTTATATTTGAAACCTATCAAAAATTAAACCGATAGACATATGCAGCGGTAAATGGACATGTTTCCCCCACTAGTAGGATTCTAACTCTGACCGATTGAGTGGTCTTACCTCTGACAGGAACATGTTTTTTGTTTCTTTTTTCTATTAACTTCTCTTCACGTGATGAAGCAGCTGTGACAGTAGCGTGTACACTTTGTCAAAACCAGGCAGGCCTCTGAGCCGGCCGCGATGTCATTAGCGGGTATGGACAGAGACAGGTCGAGTGCGGCGGGCAGCAGTTTCCTTTGCCATGGTTGAGCTGAAAATAAGCAGAGGGCTTTTTTTCACCCTGACAGGCGAGGAACACACACACAATATGTTTTCACTTCAGGAACACCACAGACGAGGTTCATTTTTCAGTTCAGATTGGATGTAGAAATGTATCTCTTTTGAAAGAGAGGGTTCCCGTGTCAAGCCAACAGCAGACCATCTAGATTTCCATGTCGATAAAGATGCAGTTTAGAAGTGTCCTGCGAATGAAGCGGACACACGCGGTTCTAATAAAAACGTGTGGGCCATAAGTGACACCCGAGCCCTAACACTCATTAACAGTTCACAAATAGGTAACAAATGCCACCGCGTCTGCATCTGGCGTGTGTGGAGGAGCCCAAACCAGCCAATTACAAACTCCTTATCACACACAAGCATCTCACAGGACCCCATCACACACTGCGCTTCAGACAATACCCCCATGACCCCCTCCCTGCCGAGAGGCCAAGTCTGCCTTCAAAGCCACACAGCCCTGCAAGATGACCCTCGTGTAATGACGGGCTCTTTTAAATCCACGGATTTGCAGCCGCACACAGTTAATAGAACCCATTTCTCATCTGAACATCTGTGGAACGCAGCGGCTGGTCATCTAGACCCAGATGACCCATAGTGAAGAAAGCAAAAGGCCTAAAAGCAAGTGTAATGTCAATTATATGTTAGAAATCTTTAAAAAAAATAAATAAATTGTCCTTAATGTTCTGTACACATTATCAGCTGTCAGAACACAACCTTGTATCCTCAAAAACAATTTATTAGTGTTGTTTTGGCGGCCTGTCTTAATTTTAGTTTAGTTTTAGTCTAGTTTTTGCGTCAAGCTTTCATTTTAGTTTTTATTAGTCTTAGTCACGTCCAAACTCTTTTTAGTCTAGCCAAGTTTCAGTCGACTAAAAGTCTGAGCATTTTAGTCTTATTTTAGTCAGAATTATCCATGACTATTTTTGGCTAGTTTTAGTCAATGAAAATTGATGCCATTTTAGTCGTTTTGCTCAATGAAAGTTATATTTTAGTCCCTTTTTTAGTAATGCTATTTGACACAATCAATATAGTATAGTAGAATAGACAATTTCAATTTTTTGGTCAAAGCTATTTCACAATTCAAACAATAATATTATTATATTATTGTTACCTTATAGACTCAAGAATACATCCATTCCAGACACATCCATTCCAGACACAGAAGACAATTTGAATTAAATTTGTCAACCAAACATGTTAGAACTTAGAAGTACACACACATACATTTAAATAAAATAAATCAAATCACATCACTAAGAAGTGCAAATAAAATGAAAATGTTTGTCTATTGCCATTAAACCCACATTTGTAAAACTGGTAAACCTTGTCAGGGGCCAGGGGGTGGAATCTCCAGGACCCTGAACTGCCTTGTGATACGGAACAGGCGGCACGACAGAAACCC
>JBBPDC010000032.1:12566570-12578816 GCA_037974485.1 Hemigrammopetersius urotaenia | reverse complement strand
ATATAGTCTACACAACCAAATCAGAACAATTTAGGATCAGCTTTTTTGCATGGATATGGGAAAGGCTGCTTATCAAATGCTGGGTAGGTGTGAAACTACAGCATTTCCGTCGTGTCTTATCTCCTTTTTTGCCACGTGATAAATGTTTGATGACGATATTTAGTCACATTTTTCATTGATGAAAGCAACACTAGTATACACATACATTAATTTGTCCTATTCATCGTTTGTCAACTTTATAACCTTTATAATTAACCAGCAGTCCTTTCTTATCAAAATTGTGAGCATTATTTTTAAGTAATAAAATCAACAAATTAGAAGTCTGGACACTTCAGAGGCCCTTGTTTAAGAGTTTAAGCTCTGTGTGTGTGTGTGTGTGTGTGTGTGTGTGTGTGTGTGTGTATGTGTGTGTATATGTGTGTGTGTGTGTGTGTGTGTGTTTGTGTGCATAAGAAAGAGAGAGAGGGAGAGAGAATAAATTCAACCCAGTGAAACCAGTTCTGTGCAAATGACTCTAACCAGCAAGGCCATAACCTGCTCAACCCCAGCAACTAATTCAAGTGCTTTTTTACAAAGATATTGCTGGACAGGCCATGTTTTCTGAATAATGACTCAATCTTAGTCTGACTATATTTATTTATTTTACTCATTTCTTTCATATCAGCAGCTCAGTGGGGGCCCAGGATGACCACATTGGAGGCAGAGAGTCACCGCCGCTACTGAACATGCCCTGAAACCTACACAGATCCTGCTGACCTTAGGAAAGGGTCACGTCTGACCCACACTTAGAGTGACCCCAGCAACCCAACACCCCCCTGCTGTCCACAGCACACACACACATACTCTCTCTCTCTCTCACACACACACACACACAAATCACTAATAATTCATACCTGTACACTAGGCCCACAACACACTAAATTAAAGAATAAAAAAATGTAACAGAGCACATATCCATTAGATTGAGCCACAAATATCCCATAAATCACAAGTGGGATTTCACTGAAGCTACACTAGGCCCAACAATACAAGACAATAATTCTGCCAATCCAGACTCAAAACACTGTAAGAACAGTTCCTCTGCAGTACAGTCACCTTTGCTTCACCAAACAAATAAACAGAAGAGTATAAAAGTGACTCTGCCTGGAACATCTTTATCACCTCTGACACTTGACCTGACCTTGTGGACACACTGAGACATTCTCTACTTGTGAAAAGAGTGTCCGACTACAAAGTCAATGAACATGGAGCTGTGAGGTCTTCCAGTGCAATCTCGTGAACATTTGCAGCTAAGTGGCATTATTTACTGCACTATTTAAAGAAATCACTTCAGGCTTTTTAGCCAGTACCAAATATAAAATAGTGCAGCTTGACTGAGGGCTCATTGCTCCTCTGATGTTGGATCTCTGTTAGTTACTTCTAAAAAGAAAGATTATCCCCAATTTTTCTATCCTTTTAACCCTCAGAACTCAGGGTGTATCAGTAAACTCTGATTTCAGTAAATATAAATGATTTAAAACAGTCTAGAACCAGCATTCACCCTTAAAACTCAGAGTGGATTATTATTAGACTCTGATTTCAGTAAATATAACTGGTGTAAAACAGTCTAGAACCGGTGTATGTTCTCCTACACTTTCTGGAGCCCCTCCCTCTGTGGGTTTTCCCCAAACACTTGTGGGTGGAGACTATCTTGGTTCAAAGTTCTTGCATTTTTTCTGTTTGTTTCAAAGAAATTTGTTTAATTTTGTTTTTTATATGTTATTTTTAAAACCTTTATTTGATTCATTTTTATTATTAAATGTTTTTAAATTACAATTACGAGCAGAAAAATACATATAAGAAGTAATTTTTCTACATGAAGACAATTTACCATTTGCTGACCTGCCAGTTTTGTTGCCACTTGTGTTCTAAGGCTTGGCCAGTTACGACCTCCTTCTGTGCCTTAAAACACAGGGAACCCACAAACCTGTACAAAGCATGCCCTGTGTATAACCCTCCTGTATCTACTAAATTGCCAAGGTTCTTTTTTGATGTAAACTGGGTGGTCCTAATCTTGTGTAGGGCTTATGAAAGCAGGGTTATGTAAAATGACCATGTGAAGGATGATGACCAACCAAATGCTAACCTAGCAAGCTGTTCCCAAGTTATCCATTCAACCAGTCACACCAGCATGCCCCGGATGCACATCCAGCAGTGTGGTCTTAAAGAACTTAACCTTCTTTGCCACCGTATAAAAGCTGGAAAAGTTTTTTATTGAGTCACTGGGGGCACTATTGTGTTTAGTTCTGCTTCAGTGGGTAGTACGGGATTGAGCTAAGGGATGCCAATTACGGGTGCTTATCAGAACACATCCAGAGCTTTTCCGCTGGCACAAGGACCCGTCTCGTACCGCAAACGTGTTTTTCCATTACAGTAAAGCGATCTGAACCCTAGCTGCTCAATGGCAGGGCTGAAAGCAGACCGCGGCTGATTGATTGAAATGTCATCACAACATTGAAAAAGGTCACTGTTTATCTACTGTCTGCACAAAAACACAACAATGGAGACACAAACTAACAACTGGGAGGTGGATGAAGTTCAAGCTCGACTGTCTGTTTGAGCTGAAGATAAATTTTCTATGAATCTAAATTTATTTCTCTGGGTTTGGTTTTTATCACACGGATGAAGAAAACATCAAAAAAATAAAGAATTAAATACATTGAAAAATACACAATACAAACAAAAGCGGTTCTGATAAACAGCTGGTTCAATTCCATGGACCCAGTTTTTGGACTGAGATACACTGGAACATCACAACCTGATGAGACACATCACAGTTAGGTCTGACATATGGTTTTAAAAGCTGTATTTTATTATATTTCTATCTTGATTTTTTAATAACAACCAGATTTATACCCTGTGTTATTTGGGACTTTTGCATTGTTTTCCATGTAATTGCTGAATAATGGGTCTAGGATGTGGACATGCATGAAGTTTAAGAGGTTATGTAACACGTTATGAATCATATTATAATTAAACTTCACTATCGCTGCCAAAACAGCCCCAAAATTAATGAAAACTACAAGTGGTCCAACGAGATGCCATCTTTTGATCAAATCTGTGAATCTGTTAGCTTACGTAACAGATGATGTTCATGTTAATGCTCTGTGGGTTTCCCATTGTTTTTCAGTGGAGTTGGTCAGTTCCGTCACGCTCCTCCTCCGCTCGCACCCCAGCATCCCTGACGGGAACATCTGGAACGGTGCAGCTGTGGCAGGGCCCCCTCAGTAAAAACATTTCAAAACTGCGTTAATAAGAAACAGTCGCATCATTGAGGCAAGTGCTGATGAATGACACCCCGTTTTAAGGTGCTCAAAGCGTCCAGGAGACGCAGCAGGGCCGCGAGGAACACTGGGGACTGCAGATAGCCTTTCACTCAGGCCACAGGCAGGCCTCAATAGGCCACCGGCTTTTAATGTTAGATAACCAGCATTGCCGCATGGACTAAACATGTGTTCTGCATTGGTCTATTTAGAGAAGTACTGAAAGCTGCCAGCTAAGGTATAAAAAAAATCCAATGCAATAATTTCCCGTGTACCCCAGATGTACTCAATCAGTCAAGACAAGGCCGAAGTTTTCTTCTTTAGTTTCGCTCTGGAGCTACATGACCAAGTGAACAGTTGCAAAAAATAAGTGCCTGTGATGAATAAATTGTTGAAGCAGGAAAAACAGCAGGGTTTACCCAGGAGCAATACTCAGGAACATTTTCAGCTAATCATAAAACCAAAGGTATTTTACTGGTGTACCAATACTGAAACCTGTAAGCTGTGTAGAACTATCCAAACACAGTTTCCTGAGTTTCCTGAACCAGCTTTAACAGAAAAGTGCAATCTGACCAACTATAAACTGACCAATCACAGAGAGTCTATACCAAAATAAACTTGAAAACTGTATGGAGTTGGCAAACAATCTTGTTAACTTGCACTAACAGCTTCCAGCTAAATTCTTGAATGACCTTTAAAAAACACAGTGTGATTTTTTTTTCCATCCAGCAACTATTTCTGCCTCTAAAGGGCTTGATGCTCCTTGCTGATGCATCCACTACTCCATTTGGGCTGATATACAACTTTTTTCCCATTGAAAGAAAGAAATATTAATGTGCTTTACTTGTAGTGCAAATGCTTTAAAACAGATTAAAGCAAATAATTAAAAAAGAAATATAAAAGAAAATATAAAAGCACATAAAAAAATATCTGAAAGCTAGAGTGTAAAAACATTCGTTTTATTTTCAAAGATGAAACAAAAAGAAAAAATGATAATGCATGAATATAAAGCAGTAAAAACTATAACTAAAAGCAATGGGAAAGAGGAGGAGCAAAACAAATATCTCAGACCTTTGGTGCATGAAAGCAGGAGCTGATTCTCTATATTGCTTGTATTTTACCTAATAAAGTGCTACATGATCTTACGGGCCTTTCTAAGGACATATTATGTCAAACACACTGAGACATGGACAGCTGTGAAACATAAGATTCTGAAATGTGTGGTGATTTTAGTGTGCAGTTTACAGCTGGTGGTCTGTGAACTGTATGAACCTAAGAACAATAAATAACCAAAAAAATCCAACAAAGCCCCTCAAAACTACTTTTTCGGCAACTCGTTGATTCCTTTTTTTGAATTATCAGTCGATGTGTAAACATCGGGAGTCATGTAACCCTTTCAAATAACTGGATCAAAGGTCAGAATCTTGTCTGTTATGACTCCTTGCAATAACACGGTTGGTCAGAAATAAATAGCGATTTCCTCGACTATGGATACGAAAGATAAACAGACCATCAGTGCATCAAATTCTAATTACTCCAGAAACTGGGCAGTGCATCAGTCCATCACATTTTAGATTTCTTTGCAGCATTTATTTAGCCTGTACCCACTTCTCTAATCTCTTCAATCAGCAGTGTTGGTAAAACCAGGTGGTTCCAATGCCACCTTAAACTTGATGTCTCCTTTATTTCAGACTATCTAAACAGACAGAAGCCAGAGAGAGGAAGCCGCCCTCAGCGTCTGAAATCCATTCTTCCTGCTGTTTTTAGACACTGTGAGCTACTGCAAGTCCAAGCAGCCTGTATATTCTGCTCTAAACTACAAGAGTACAAAAATATAAAACATACTTTCAAACATTATTTCCCCCATTAGTTATCATTAAAATGGCATGAACCATGAATTCAATAAACTTAATATATATGTTAACATTAGTGCTTGTTAATAATGTCGTTAACATTTGCAGTAAGTGATGTATGAATCAGGGGCATCTGCATTAACAAATGTTTAGTCTATGATTCCAAATGCTCATCTATGATCAAAATGGTTAATCCCTTAATGAATATGCTTTTAGTGATCAATTCATTGAATTCATAAATGAGGCTGTGTGTCATTATGGTTTGGCTTCCTTACTCAGACTGCGGTTTAATGTTTTAATGTTGGAACCAAAACTTTATTTAATTTTTTGTCTTTTTTTACATTTTGTACCATGTGACCTGCTAAAATGAATTAAACAATAAAAAAAATGTCTAAAAAAACTGGAAAACTTTAACCATAACAGTAACTTTTAAAAGAAATGCATGTATTTCAGTCTCTTGTAGAGTTATCGTTTGAGATATGAGGTTTTGTACCAACAGCAACGTTATTTTAAGATGGGGTATTATTCATATAAAATAATGTTAACTGTATTTAAATATATATTACCATTAACACATGTTGAAGAAGAACCACTTTACTACTACTAAACTGTCTACTAATAATGAATCACCACTTATTCATAGTCATTCATGTGAAATAACACATTAATAATTGCTGATTAACTAAATCCATGTATGTACAAAGAACTGTCATGTTAACTAATGAAGGTGTTTATTAATGGGTTAATTTAAATAAATATTGCTTTGTTTAAACGACTCATTTCGCTAATACTGCAGGCTGTGATTGATTAATGTTAACCAGGGCAGTGGAAAACATTAGTTAAGGGAAGCAGCAAGATTTATATAGGTGAGCAAATCAAACATCACACACACACACACACACACACACACACAGGTTTCTGGTCCAGCTGTGAGGTCATATGTTAGAGGGCTTGATGATGAATGGTGTCCATCTGTCCTCACGAGCTGATAAAGCTGCTCTATCCCTCCTCGCCAGAAAAAAGGAGGGAAGAAGACGAAAGAGTTTAAAGAGTGACGGCCCGTCAGCACTCGCAGGAGCCTCCGCCTTCCAGAGACGAGCCCGGCTCGAGAGGATGGCACTCAGAGGATGACCTCTCTGTCTCAGAGCAGGTTACCATCACTGGTGCTCTTTATGTAGTGACCCCAGATGAGGGTCAGCTTCAGGGGGCCACTGGGAGCGGAGCAGAGGCTAAAGCTCACTGACCATGTCAATCAGACCTAAACACATGTGTCGTTCTGAAGCATCGAGCTGTCAGTCACCCTGCGCCGGGTGGAGATGGGCACAGGTGAGGCAGGTGTGAGGGGGCAGGGGGCAACAACAACACAGCACATCCTCAAACCAGCGCATGCTTTAAAGTGACAGTGATGAAAAAAAGGTTAAAAAAATGATACAGTTCTCCTCCCTTAACTCAAATGTAGAGAAACGGATATAGCCAGTGTCTGAAGTTCTCATTTTTGCATTTGAGCTATAATTATTACATTTTTTCATAATCTGAAAATACCATCTGACCTCTCAAAATGAATGAAACAATAAAATATGTCAAAAAACATGAAAATGACAACATTAGTATCAACTTTTAAATAAAATGCTTGTTTTTTATCATTTTAACTCTGTAGAGTTATCATTTTAGACATATGAGGTTTTGTACCAATGATGAAATGCAGACTGTGTTAAATACATATTACTGTACACATGTGGCAGAGGACTTTTCAAAATGAATTAATGAAACTTTTACAATGCACGACTGATTTTCAGCATTACCCAAATATGCAAATCATCTGCAATCAAACGAGCTTGAGCAAAACCGCCATTTGGCCTCGGATTTCAGAACGTGAAGAATACAAGCTTTGCTTTGGTATGTCAGTCAAAAAAGGTGCGAGGCAAGAGACTAACTCACGTTCTGCTATAGCACCAAGGTTAGCTGGCAAACTTTATGAACTGACTGGTTTTCCATGTTACTTAAGTTGCGTTCAGTTTATTTGAGTTTGTTTGACCCTCAGGAATTGGTACATTAAATTAATGTAAAGTGGCCCCTTATTGTCAAATGTGAACACAACATAGCACACAGTGTAAACCCAGTGAATTTAACCCAGTGAAGCAGGGGGCTGCCACCAATGATGGCACCTGGGGAGCAGGGTGTGGGGACAGTACCTTGCACAAGGGAACCCTGATGAAAATAGCAGAGTGGGGATTCAAACCCACAACCAATGATTTTTAAATGCTCCATGTAAACTGGCAAAATTTAGAAATGTTTCTAGTGTCACCTATCATAAAGCCTTCCGTAGTCAGTTTTAAGGTCAGATCAGCTCATAAAGGGCCACTTATAAGAATAAACCTATATTAATGTGTATTTATATACTATATGGACACACCTGTACTATAAGGGACACACCTGTTTTTTAGGGTTTAAGCCCCTTACTTCCAGTGAAGGACAATCTTAATGCTCCAGCAGACCAGGACATTCTGAACAACACCATGCTTCCAACTGTGGACACAGTTTGGGGAAGAACCTTTTCAATTCTAGCATGACTGTGCCCCAGTGCACAGATAAAGACATGCTGGATGAGTTTGGCATGGAAGAACTAGACCTCATCCCCATCCAACACCTTTGGGATGAACTGGAACAGAGATTGTGATCCAGACCTTCTCGTCCAACATCAGTGGCTGACCTCATAAATGCTCTACAGAATGATTGGACACAAATTTCCACAGAAACTCCCAAATCTTGTGGACAGTTGTTACCGCTGCAAAGGGTGACCAGCTCCATATTAAAGTCTATGGATTTTAATGCATGAAAGTCTCTATTGGTGTAACGATGTAACAGGCTCCCAGTACTTCTGTTCATATAGTGTATGTATATTTGTCATCATGAGATTTATGAAGGTGTTTTTGCTCTGAAGTGGTCCTATCATATTTCGAACACAGCTTGATCTGTGTTTTAAGCACATGCTCCATTGCTGGAAAAGATAAAGAGAACCGACAACACAGCAGGAGATAAAAAATTTGACCAAACAGACGCTCTGCTAAGCTCTTCAAACAACATAAAACACAATGGATGTAAATCATCAGAGATGAGCGCCCCTTACAGTTCTACCTGTTGTAAAGTGTCCAAGAGCCATGAAATGGATTTACGCGTAACTATATAAGCCAGTAAATCTGGGATATAAGGTTGCGTTTGATCACGCAAAGGCGCGGGTATTCCCTTTCGTCCGGTCCTGGCGAGGCGCGAGTGTTTACGCTGCAGCATCTGGACGGGTCACACTGTGTGCACGAGGCGGCTCACCCATGATTCATGCTGAATTAGTTTGGTCAAGAGTTTCCTGATTGGGCTTTTCTCAGACTCGACTGGTTTCCTCTTCTAAAAGAAAAAATGGGCTCTCCAATCCAAACACCACGTGCCGACACAAACATCGGCCTGCTGGAGATGGAGCGAAGGAGGCGGTGGCCAGCGTCCAGAGCTCATTAGACTGGGCTGCTTCTGTTCTCACAGTGGATGCAGAGGGGATAGCATGCAACAGAAAGGAGCTCCAGGTTTAGAACTGCAAGAACAGAGGGTGTATACTGTACACAACATTTACATTAACGGCATTTAGCAGATGCTCTTATCCAAAGCAACTTCTATTCCCAAACTACAGGAGGCAGTCACCCTGGAGCAACTTGGAGTTAAGGGTCTTGCTCAGGAAGCTATGACCTCTTTGTCCAAAGGCATGCATCCTACCCACTAGGTCACCACCACCCCTAGAGTGTACAATACATGCTTTGCTCTTGCTCGGCTTGTAAAATAAGTAAATCAAGCACTTTACATGTATCCATTCAAAGCACACAGTCTGACTGTCAAGACATGTATTCCATGTGCTTTTTTGCGCCTAACCTGCAGCATTACACGGCCCACTGGTAGACACATGACATCCACATTGTTTGCTTTAGATTGGGCTCACATCATGCATCACTACAAGTTAAACCACCACAATTATATATCCTTCAGTTTCTTGTATTTATTTTCCACTGGAGTCCACTCATAACATCTGTGTGTTTATGTAGTTAGAACTGTTAGAATACATTTTCAAGCTAATTAATCAGGCTGGTTTTGTTGCTGTGCCCTTAAGACTAAAATGTAAATGTCATCTATTCTGGTTGGCTGGCCTGATTTCTGTATTTTGCCGCATTCACAAAATAGTAAAGACAAACATTTCAGTTGTAGCCGCAGGTCACGTGAGTGGATATTTGTAAATGCATTATTTTTATGACATCAGAAATACAATGACCTCAAACAGGGCCATTTATGCCACAGTTTCTTTCACATGAAGTGAAACTCTTTTACTTTAAAAAAGTGGCAACGAAGAAAAAGGAGTCACAATGAAACGTAAAAGAGTTTCTCCATTCTTACAGAACTACAGCAAAGCCTGACTCGTGAAGTGTTTTGTTTTTTTTTTCAATGAAACCACACCCAAACAGGAGAAATCTAGATGTGTCAAACAGCACTAAAACACATTTTCATATAATGATTAAATTGCTTAAATGAGAAAGGAGGCAGCTGTTCCAGTAAATGTGGCCTAAACAGGCTCGCACAGTTCCCCTGTAGAGGCCACCGGGGTCATGGGCTCTTCTGGAACTAATGGCTGTTCCGTCACACAGATAGACATCTGCAGCCCGCCCGCCACACGCACACGCCACCACCCAATCACACAATGCACACTCTGGCTAAATGAGGCGTGATCGCCTCAATCTGTAAAATCTTAAGCAAATACTCCGCTATGTCATTAGGATGGCTGTTATCAGGGTTACAGTGTACAGCACATACAGCAGAAACCATATCCATATGGAAGAAACAAACAGGTTGACAAAGTACATGACCACACATTAAACATAACAGCGCCAATCAGGGTCTCCCAGAACAGCAGCCGCCGCAGGACTCGCAGCCAGAGGAACAACATTTAACCCTTACAACTCAGAGTGTATCAGTTAACGGTGTTTGTGCTCCTACATGCTCGCCGGTTTTTTTACTGTTCATTTTTGTTCATTTTCATTTGCGTGTGATGCTGTCTTTAAAACCCCAGTAGTGTTTATTATTATTATAATTATTATTATTATTATGTTTTTTTTTATTTTATTATGGGGTTGACACAGGAACACCAAACAAAGCTCAGCATGACGGACACCTCAAGCATCAACACAAACTGGGGGAACTTGCATATAAAGGGGCTGTTTTGCCATCTGATGACAATTTACCATTTGTTGTGCTTCTGGCATGCATCTGTGCCGCCCACATTCTAAGGGTTAAAGGGCCCATATTCTACCTTTTTAAAAATCTTAAAAATGTACCAAAAACAGTATGTTTCATTTGTATTTCATTGTATAGTTGTTCTGATTTCCACATTCTATAAGAAATTGGATCCAGACTAATGACTGTTCATTTTGGAACTTGTAACAAGATGTGAAGTTAGTGCAACTACCCAGTGCATGTACTGTCATCTTGCATTAGATATGCACCCACATATCAGTGGAATATAAATCGATTCTGAAGATGGACTCCAGCCCAGTGGCTGCAGTGTTTAATGCTTGTGGTTTTAGAAACACTGCAAACCAACATCATAACATTACATAATATAAATGCAAATGTCGCATAAAAGTGTCTTCTTCACTCTGTGAGGGCCCAGTTACTGCAAGAGTTTACATAAAATAAAGTCACAGCTGCATATGTTGCAATAACATCCGTGCTGCATTTGGAGCCTTGCTGGCTTCACTGATGGCTTTCAGCTGCTCCGAATACTTACTAGTGGCTTTCTTTATGCTTTATAACCATCAACACGTGTAACTGTACATACACTTCACTTCCAAAAGTTTATGGACACCGACTCACCCAATGTTTCTTCTGGAATCAAGGGCACTAATAGAGACTTCGGCTCCTCTTTTCTGCAGTAACAGCCTCTATGCAACTGGAAAGGCGTTGATGTTGGAGGAACATTACTGGGAGAATTTGATTGCATTCAACAATGAGTGCATTTGTGGGGTCAATTACTGATGTTGGATTAGTTCTGAATCACTATTGCTCCTCCAAACCGTCCCTGATATTTTGAATGGAGCTCCACCCCTGCACTTCCGAATGCTGCAGGGCTTTATGCTCTTTAAGCCAATGTGCTGGGTTTCGGGGTTTATAAAAAAATTCCAAAAAAAAACACAAATTGAGATGTAAGTGTTTATCCTGATATAACACTATTAACTAGGTCACAAAGTGCCAATGCAAATCACAGTTCTTATGAAGCACAAAAATCTACTTAACTACTAAATGTGACATGGATAAAGACTGGCCTGATGGTTTTTATCATACCATGTGAATACCTCAAATAATAAAAAATACCAAAGACTGATGATGGCCAGGCTGTTCACAAGACACGATAAAAATGTGTTCTTTGTTAGAGGCTCATTTGCATATTGCAATATTACAAAGGCCTGTACTTCAGTAATGATTAATATAGTATATATTGGTCTGTTCTGATTGCTGGAATCGTAAAAGAGTATTTAACAGATAATACAAAGCTGGACTGTTAAAGAATATACTACTAAGCTCCTTCATCTTTCCTATTAGATCTGTTGCATGACATATGTAATAGGATTCACAGCAGAGCTGTAAACATTCTTCAGCTCCACTCTGTAATGTGTCATGAGTGTGTCCTGCTGATGAAGTGTGGGCTCAGTTAAACCCTGTCTGTCCCGCGCGCCTCCAGCAGGGGTCTAACCCACCACATCATTAGACTCTCACTTTAATGAGCCCCCAGCTTCCTCCGTTTGGGCCGGGGATCCTGTCTGCTGCGAGGGCACAGGAGACACGCAGGGGTCTCCTACTGTGCATGTGTGTATGCGTGTGTCGCTGCAGGGGTTGAGAGTTCAGGGCTTTATGAGCTGGAACGTCCTGTCTGGCACAACTTTAGCCACGAATTGTTTCCTGAGACTTGTAATACTATTCAAACAATACCGAGCACACACACACACACACACACACACACACACACACACACACACACACACACACACACACACACACACACACAC
>JBBPDC010000032.1:12543922-12557462 GCA_037974485.1 Hemigrammopetersius urotaenia | reverse complement strand
TATATACATACACACATGTGTACACATTGGAATGTCATCAGTTAATTGGCAGCAGCAAAAATGAACCTAGTCTAATCTGAATACTTTTTTCTTTACATTCCTTTGCATTAATGACTCTACTGCTAGAACACAGTGTGTAAAAGTACAGTATTTCCTCACAGTAGTAGTGTTACTGCTTCTTGTTCTGCTGCTCTTGTATTTTATTTTTTTGCACTCTTTCTTTCGTCCTGTGCTGTGTGCACTTTAGTAGATAAGATCAGATAAGATAAGCTTTATTGTCATTGTATCAAAATACAACGAAACTTGTTTTGGTAGCTCCCTGAAACACCAGCAACAATATACAAAAAAGTCACAATATGCATAAATATAGAAAACAATGACGAATGTAAATATATACAGAAAAGGGGTGTTTGTGGTGTTCCTGCATTTTGTCGCACCAGGCTGGTGGGTCACAGTCAGGCTGGAGTAGAAAAGGTTCTTTCCCAAACTGTGTCCACAAAGTTGGAAGCATGGTGTTGTCCAATATGACTCGGTTTGCCAAAGCATTAAGGAGTAAGTAAGTGAAGTAAAGTGCCTAGCCCAAACCCTGAAAAACATTTATCCACTTAGTGAACTGCAGGCACCAACATTTGACCAGGTTACTGGAATGTAGAATCAGAATCAGAATCAGAGAACTTTATTTATCCCGGAGGAAATTGTTCACGTCACGACTGCACACTTACACAAGACAGAACAATACAGAATAAAATACCTGAATATATAATAAAATATACTCAGACTGGGAATATATGAAGAAAAGAAATAGTACAACTTACCCAAAACCCAATATATATTATATGATTTCATATATTCAATCAGGATAAAACGTTGTCTTTTAGTGACACCAGTGACATTGTTTATGTTAAAGGCTTAAGATTGCCCTTCAGTAGAAGTAACGAGCCCACAACAAACCCTGAAAAACAGGTGTCCCAATAATTTTGTCCAGGTAGTGCTGTGGCTGCAGTACCGGCTCGTGGGGCTGGAGGAGCTCTAACTGCAGGAGAGCTCAAAGTCTGAGCTTCCGCTGAGACATGTCCTTTTCCTCTAGCTTCTCCGGGAGGACCAGGACCTCCTGTACAATCCACCTCCATCCACCTGGACAGGAGACTTTGCCACCGCCAAAATGACCGAACAGATGACCGTGAGGGGCACCCTGAAGGGCCACAGTGGCTGGGTCACCCAGATTGCCACCACGCCTCAGTTTCCAGACATGATTCTGTCTGCCTCCAGAGGTGAGGAACCAGGCCCATTCTGTACACCACACCACACACGTCTCACATTCTTCCCACCGCCCAGAATAATGCATTTTGTGTATAATACACATTACATGGACCAAATTGTTAGGACACCCCTTTTTTCCAGGTTTACGTCCAGTGAAGGACAGTCTTTGTCTGCTTCAGCAGAACAAGCCTATTTGTACAACGCCATGCTTTCAACTTTGTGTACGGTTTTGAGGAAGAACCTTTCTATTCGATATTGAAGTCTATGTATTTAAATGCGTCATTAAAGTGTCTGTTCGTGTAATGTCAGGTGTCCCAGTACCTTTGGTCACATAGTGTATTTGTCTTGTATCTGTAGCCCGGGCTTTCGTCAGGGACTTCTGCTCTTTCTGCATCTGTTTGGTGTCTCCCCCATAACTTCTTTACTTAAACTTAAACGCAGAAGCTCTGAAATAAATTATATTTTTGCAGTTAGGATTAAACCTTACTCTGCACACCTCAAGCTTCTCTCCTTCTGCCTCCTAAAACCCACAAAAATGTATTTGGGTCTGATATACACTTCCAGTGTACTACAATCCTAATGCTTCAGCAGACCAAGATATTTTGGACAACGCCATGCTTCCAACTTTGTGGACCCAGTTTGGGGTGGATAAATAAAGACATGGCTGGATGAGTTCAGTGTAGAAGAGCTTGAGTAGAAACTGTTATAGATACAAAATGGGCCCAGTTCTATATTAAAGTCTTATGTATTTAAATGTGGAGTCATGAAAGTCCCTTTTGGTGGGATGGGGACTTTGGGGAAGGTGTCTCAAAACTGGTTTCCATACAGTGTATGTGTTTTAGTGTTTTGGTGGTCCATGAAGGCATTTCTGTTCCTTGTGCATTTTCTGCATCTGTTCGGTGTATTTTTACTTAAAAAAAACAAAAACAAAAAGACTCTGGAGTTCTAGTGGGCTGTGGGCTTCGGAGTTTTTTACATTTAGGATTAAACTTAAAATATCTTTTATATTGGGCCTAATCATGGGAGTATTTCTGCTGCTTGACCACTTTCCACATCTGTTTGGTGTCTCCTTATAAAAGAAACTTTAATTAAGCTCAGGATGTGTAATGATCTTTACATTAAGATTAATTTCAGGAGGAATACTGGTCTTCCACGGGTCTGAGATTGAACAAGTGAAAATATAGAGTCACTTTCCTCTATATTTCACTATTTCCTAATTGTATTACTTTTAATGACATATACTTCTAAACATGTTTTAAATCAAACTTTCTCATATGTGTAGAACTTGCACAGTACTGTAGAACGCTGAATAATGGAGACTAGTGACCTTGTGCAAACTAATTTCTTTTGTTCTGCGTTTGCAGACAAGACCGTCATCATGTGGAAACTGACCCGTGATGAGACCAACTACGGTGTCCCCCAGCGTGCCCTCAGGGGTCACTCTCACTTCGTGAGCGACGTCGTTATCTCTTCTGATGGACAGTTCGCTCTGTCCGGGTCCTGGGACGGCACCCTGCGCCTGTGGGACCTGACCACGTGAGTGTAGTCCAATAACTTGTGCCCCGTTGCTGTTCATCTCATCACTTTGTCCAGAGAAAGAGACCCCTGCTTGTGGTTCCTCCTAAATCTTGGTTATTAATAGAGGTGGTTATTCTCTATTTACACCAATAAACTCTGCTAGATGTTGGAAGATTGTTGTGAGGATTTGATTGCATTCAGCCATCAGATACAGATGTTAGGTGATTATATCTGGATCACAATCTCCATCGCTGAAGGTCATGTCTTGTAAATGCTTGAAGATCTTGTCTGTAATGCTTGTTGGCTTTATACATCCTGCTAGACTGGCAAGACTTTTCTACAGATCATACAAGAACCTCAAAGTATGAATTCACTAACTGAAAAGGGAGACTTGATACATTTGGACATCTAGTGGCCTGTAACTGTCATGTGACCTGTGCTGCTGTCAGAAGTCCTAACTATCTTTCTGTGCAATCAGTTTAACACCAGTTCATTACAATTTTTCATTTCTAAATCCACTTATGACATGTCTTTTAATGTACCCCCCAGAAATTCCACATACTATCCTTTTTTTGCCTTCAGTTAAAGTAATAGTTCAATGTGGTGATGAAACTTCAATGCCATCTGTGTCACTGTGATGATAAAGAGGCTGTTTCTGAACATATTCAATTCAAAACCTGATGACAATGTTATACATTTCTAATGTAACTTCACTGTTTGTATTTAAGCACTTCAACCCCAAGAACCATAAAGGTATTTTTCTGACTTCTGACTTTGACTCAGTCCAGAGAAATGGAACTGCCCAGTAAATAAGGATTTTTGTTTAACTCCTAAACTTTAACTGCTAAAATACTATTTTAAAGCTATTGAAAGTTATTCTACAGAAGCTCTCTTGTGGTTGCTTCAGGTCAGAGCATCTACATGTTGCAGAGACTGTCTCTATTCACTTTAGTTTATGCATAGCTGGGATTTCTGTGTAACTGTCGGTCGCCTTGTTCCTGCAGTGGCACCACAACTCGCCGCTTTGTTGGACACACAAAAGATGTCCTGAGCGTCGCTTTCTCTGCCGACAACCGACAGATCGTCTCTGGGTCCAGAGATAAGACCATCAAGCTTTGGAACACTTTGGGAGTGTGCAAGTACACCATCCAGGTCCGTTTCTGTTCATCAACTGGTTGTTCCGTGTTTAAAAATATAAATGGCTTCTTCTGAGACCTGTGAATTCCCTCCTGCAGGATGAGAGCCACTCGGAGTGGGTGTCTTGCGTGCGTTTCTCCCCGAATAGCAGCAACCCCATCATCGTGTCCTGTGGCTGGGACAAGCTGGTCAAGGTAGGACTCCACAGTGCTCGTCCTCATCAGGGTAGATTTAGTTTGCATCAGCTGTGCCAGATTTAAATTTTCCCCGCTGATTAAAAAAACGACTAATTTCGTCTGAGCTTAGGCTCTGATGACAAGTCCTGCAATTATGAGGGGTAAAAACCTTGATCAGATGCAAAATGATGTGGATAGTCTCTGGACCAAGAAGTCATGGGTTTGAGTCCTGCCTTCAGCATACCACCATTGTTTCTGAGCAAGACCCTTAACCCCAGTTGATCCAAGGAGTCTGCCCCCTATAGTTAGGAAATGGAAGTCGCTTTGGATAAAAGTATCTGCTAAATGCTGTAAATGTGATGCAGTCAGAATATTGCACTTGTACTTTGCTTCAGTCTATAAGAGATCTTAACTGTTTAATCTAAATTGTTCATGTAATTTTGGCAGGTGTGGAATCTCGCCAACTGCAAGTTGAAGACCAACCACATTGGCCACACCGGGTACCTGAACACCGTCACCGTATCTCCTGATGGCTCCCTCTGTGCCTCTGGAGGAAAGGTACAACAAACCCACCTCTGTTCAGTAATGTACATTTCAGTTGGTTGTAATGACTAATAGAGGATACTGTCCTGTTACCAATAGAGAACATATGATTGTGTGGTTTTATGCACCACAGCCATATTCCAATATGTCAGTTTTTTTAGTTGTGCTTTTAAAACCAACTCATTCATGTCTGATATTCAGTGTGACTTGATATTTGATTCATGCTACAGTCCAGAAGTTTGGGCCTATCTTTGAATTTGAAAAAGTTTTCTTTTCAAAACGTTATTATAATACTTTACTTAACCAGACTGCTGCTTGAAAATGTGATGTGAAGGGATTGGACACAAGTTCCTTTCAAAAATTGCTGGAAAGAGTGCGGCAATTTCAAGGTTTCCAACATTTCCAATGTTTTCTTGTAATAAGTTTGAAAGAGCAGCATATTTATTACACATCAGACGATGTTCCCAAACCTCTGGTTTATAGTAATTACGTTTAGAATATTTATGTATTACCTACCTTGTATCATTCTGTGTGACTGAAACCCCTCTTAACTTTGTGAGTGGATGGAGGCTGAGTAGGTAGATATGGTTATGAGGTCACGAAAACAATTCTAGTGGGCTGTTTTAGCAGTTTGTATGAAGGGTCTGGGATGGTGAAAGAATAGTTTAAATAAAGGTTTTTAGAGGTTACTGGTTTAGATGGTTGGTGAAATGTGGTGATGAAACTTAAATGCCATCTGTGTCAATGTGATGATAAAGAGGCTGTTTCTGAACATCTGCGGTGTATTGAGCATTTCAATGTTAAGTATAATGTGTGGCGGGGTATATTGATCTTCGCTGGTGTTGCAGGACGGACAGGCCATGCTGTGGGATCTGAACGAGGGGAAGCACCTCTACACCCTGGATGGTGGAGACACGATTAACGCCCTCTGCTTCAGCCCCAATCGCTACTGGCTGTGTGCTGCTACTGGCCCCAGTATTAAAATTTGGGTGAGCTTTAACTCTTAATACAAGGGGACTATACTGTTACATTTTAGATGATTTTGAAATTGTTTGTGTGTAATTGATTAGTGATTTTCACAATTTTCCCTTTTTGCAGCCCTCATTTCAAGTAAATATTTCTGTGTAGAAAAGTATGTACTGTGCAAAGTCTGATCACCCCTCATTTCATTTTTGTTTTGAATCACCTTGTTGGTGCAAAATGCTATTTTGTTTGTGTCAGACTGTCTTATTTTTGTCATATTGAGTAGATTAAATGAGTGTCTAAAAATACAAGGAGCCTAGATAAAGGACTTCCAAGCACTCAGCATTCGACACCACCAGTATACTGATCACCGCCTGATCATCTGGGACCATCTGCTCCTGGTTCTTTACTGGTTCAGGACTTTAGTTAGATGGTCTTTGTTCTGCTTAAATGATTCATACGTAGGTCACTGTGTGTCAAACAAAAAACATTCCTCTGAAACTGGTCAAGCCTGGAGAACATCGTTCAAGACATCGTTAGAAACACAGTCTGGATCTTTGGAAGCAAAATATGAAAAAATGAGGGGTTGATCGTTTTTTCACAGTACTGTGTGAAGATTATAGCCTCCTACAACCCTTTACTTCAGAGACCAGGACTAACACATTTCCGTTTATGTTCAGAAGTGGTTTTTATTGGTTACCAAAAGTTTTTGTAGGAGTGAGAGATTCAGTGATGGAATTGAAATGCCTACTGCAGTACCGTGATGATAAAAGAGGCTGTTTCTGAGATCTCTCTGATCCAAATAGATCTTTTTGGTTGGGGTTATCTGTGATGAGGTAGTTAACGGTGTTCATGTTTCGTTCAGGACCTTGAAGGTAAAATTATTGTTGATGAGCTGAGACAGGAGGTCATCAGCACCAACAGCAAGGCCGAGCCCCCCCAGTGCACCGCTCTGGCCTGGTCTGCTGATGGACAGGTAAACAGACCTTATATCATAAAGCTCATATATTCATCATAACTGTTGTATGAATTTGCAAACCCCTGTGATTGTTCAATCACAAACTCTGAAACTGCATGCTGACAGTCCTGCAATTATGAGGGGTTTGAGGAAAATAGTGTTTTCTTCATAAATCTGTATTTCTTTGCATTCATTTGCGTTTTTCTTCTTTCCAGACTCTCTTTGCTGGCTACACTGACAACCTGATCAGAGTGTGGCAGGTTACCATTGGAACTCGATAGGCTTTTCTTATGTTTAAAGTTGAATAAAAAGTCTTTTGGCAGATGCCTTTTTGTTCTGTTCTTTCTCTTAAGATTTTATGGCAAGAAACTAGTTGAGGGTTGATTTAGTTTGTTTATGCAGTGATTTTTTATAGTATTGTTCCAAAATATACCATGTTGTATATTGCAATATGTGTTTCTGCAATAGTGCTATTGCAAAAAGTTGCAATGTGCTGATGAGCCTCTAACAAATCAGTGTTTCTGACAGGGTAACCTATCACAGCTCCGAGTGAGTTACAGGGTGTTCTGAAGAATTGTGGTCTTTGTGTAATTCAGCGAAAGTCTAATTTTAATTTTTAACATTTAAATGTGAATTGTTGCACGAAATGGTTGAGGCTAAACCGCTGTAGCCAGAATAAAGACTGGTTAAAAATCGCATCATCTGTAATTTGAAAAAAGTGTACATTTTGAAACAATATTTACGAAAAATTAGGGGCTACAACTACACTAGTTTAAAGTTTCTAGATTATTACATGTAAATCAATGGTTTACACAAATAAAAATTTGTTAAGTATGTTCTTGTGACCAAAAGGTTTGAATAATTTAGTGGATCTGAAAAATGTCTTTAGGTCTCAGTGAGCAAATGACCCAAAGGAAACGAAATGTGCTAAATCTACAAACCATACAGAAGCAGTTAATAGTGATAGAGTGGGATTTCAGTTTCTACTAACTTAAGGAAGTTGGGAGTCAAGAAGCACATTGCAAATCAAAAACCCGAGAGGGATCAGAGATACAGATTTAACATCTGGAGCTTCCAGGTTTGCTTTCTTATTGAATGAGACGTGCATGTGCCTCCAAAGTGGTAGAGCAGGTCCAAATTATAGTCTCAAATGGTTCTCTATAAGGACTGCACAGTATATTGTCTGTCTGCTATTGCAATATTGGTCTCTGCAGTATGCAAATTAGCCACCATTCATGTAATCCAACAAAAATTATTTTATTAAAGATACTACCATTGCTGTTCTACAATTTCATTTCTTCCTTTGTGTGGGTTTATGTAGTTATAATTCATTCTTATATAACTATTTTCCAACCTATGGTTAATCCCTTAGAAATATTATTTCAGGCTGTTTGGGTACAAAAG
This sequence comes from Hemigrammopetersius urotaenia, assembly GCA_037974485.1. Taxonomy (NCBI): domain Eukaryota; kingdom Metazoa; phylum Chordata; class Actinopteri; order Characiformes; family Alestidae; genus Hemigrammopetersius; species Hemigrammopetersius urotaenia. Next base: position 12,549,503 of record JBBPDC010000032.1, on the reverse strand, counting down.
GAAATAAATGATAAATGACACTGCATTCTAATCCATAGACTTTAATATGGAGTTGCTCCCTCTTTGCAGCTATAACAGCTTCCACTCTTCTTAGAAGGCTTTCCACAAGATGTTGTAGTTTTTGTGGGAATTTTTGCCCATGTATTCTGTAGAGCATTTACGAGAAGGTCACAATAGAAATAGAAAGGTTCTTCCTCAAACTGTCCACAAAGTTGGAAGCGTGGTGTTTTCCAAAATCTCTTGGTCTGCTGAAGCATTTAGATTGTCCTTCACTGGAAGTCAGGGGCCAACTGAATTCAGTAATTAAGAGGTGGGTCCCAGCAGTTTTGTCCATATAGTATATTAGAGAAAAGCGATGATATGGACCCTTCAACATATTGAAAGGTATTGCAAGCATATGTGTCAGTATAAGGTCACAATAGAAATAGAAAGGTTCTTCCTCAAACTATGTCCACAAAGTTGGAAGCGTGGTGTTGTCCAAAATGTCTTGGTCTGCTGAAGCATTTAGATTGTCCTTCACTGGAAGTCAGGGGCCAACTGAATTCAGTAATTAAGAGGTGGGTCCCAGCAGTTTTGTCCATATAGTATATTAGAGAAAAGCGATGATATGGACCCTTCAACATATTGAAAGATATTGCAAGCATATGTGTCAGTATAATTGCAAAATTTTGAATGTGTCCATATCAGGCAGCCCTAAACCCTATGTATTGCAACCCTATGTGTAATTAAATGTCTTCTGAACTCAAATGATGAGAAATATGTGTGATGGAGGACCTCCTGTGTTCTGGAATAAACTGAAGGGGCTTCTGGTTGCTAGGCAACCGCACAGCAACGGAGCTCTCCAGTTATTTCAGGAGGTAAATTCACTTTAAATCACCTTTATTAGATCCTAACTAGCTCTTGCTAGTAATGCGAATCCACTGTAGAATATTACACAGACTGTGTTGATGCTCGGGCGGTAACTATGGCAACCACATAGCAACAGAACCCTGAGCACGTCAGTTAGCTTAGCTGTTTGCTGCGTTGATCAAAAAAGCTTAATTGTTTTTGTTTGAGTTTTCTGTTTGTTTGGCTAAGCAGCTAACGCTTTCCAGGTCAGAGAAAGTGATTGAATTTTGTTAAATTATGGAAGAGGACCTTTCTTCGCCTCTCTTTCTGGAAAGAACACTGGCCCTGATCAAGCCAGACGCCGTTCACATAGCAGAAGAAATTGAAGCTATTATTCTACAATCTGGCTTTACAATTTTGCAGGTAAAAAATTAAATCAGCTAGGACAGCAGCTCTGTAGACTTTAAATCCATGAGATGTTCTGTAGACGATCGCTTCTCTCCCTAATACAGATTCAGGGTTAGGTAGAATACACTATGTGGTAAAAAAAGTATTGGGACACTCCTCTTAATTACATTCTGGTGGCAATCGATGCCTCAGCAGACCATTTTGGACGACGCCATGCTTCCAACATAGTGAACACAGTTACGGGAAGATCCTTCTCTATATGACTGTGTACCAGTGCACAAGCTCTATAAACACATGGAGACAAAGACAGAGCCCTGACCTCAACACCATGCAGCACCTTTGGGATGAACTGGAACGGAGATTGTGATCCAGACCATCTCGTCCAACATCGGTGTCTGACCTCATAAATGCTCTATTGAAGGAATGGGCACAAATTCCCACAGAAACTGTGGAAAGCCTTCCAAGAAGAGTGGAAACTGTTATAGCTACAAAGGGTGACCAGCTCCAAATTAAAATCTGGATTTAAATGCAATGTCATTAAAGTGCCATAGTAAGGCGTCTCAGTACTTTTGTCCATATAGTGTACTTTGAAAAAGTAGTGATGGCTGAACACTGAATTCATTGTCATAATTTTATTCAGTTACAGTAGATCAGCATATCAACACGTTAGTATCAACAGGGTTAAACATATAAAACTCAGAAGACACGGGCAGGTTCACTGGTTGTTTCAAAACACGAATAAAAATGGCAATTTCATTGTAGAGATGCAATAATAATACATTCAGTGTAAAAATATCAGTTGGTGTTTACCTCTAATGAGCCATTTCAAACTTCTCTAAATTACTTTGTTTAAGATAAGGTAAGATAAACATAAACATTTATTAGTCCCACAAGAGGGAAATTTACTTACAGCAGAAAGTGGACAAAACAAAGTTAGGAGTTACACTGCATTTATGCAGAAATCTTAAATAATTTCATTTAAACCATGTCAGTGAAACTGTATTTTTTCTCGTACACAACAGAAACGGAGGCTTCAGCTGAGTCCGGAGCAATGCAGTGACTTCTATGCTGAGCAGTACGGAAAACTGTTCTTCCCCAGTCTGACCACCTACATGAGCTCCGGTCCGATCATCGCGCTTGCACTGGCCAGACATCAGGCTATTGCCATCTGGAAGACCTTGATGGGCCCAACTAACTACACCAAGGCCACAGAGACACATCCTGACTGGTAACTACAGTTTTTCACATGCAGGGAAATTTTTCTCTGTTTTAAAGGATGAAAGTGAAAGGTTGATTAACATTTTTTGATTAATGTGCTCTCATTGATTATGTCTTTCATTTGTTGTAAGCATCTTTTGGTTTATAGAAAAACAAAAATATGCAGGGCAAAAATATACAAATAAACATTACAAGTGTAAACAAACCTTACAATTGAACAAGATCTGACGTGTACAAATGTAACAGAATAGAATATGTGCTGTAATGTGTGATGTGCCAGTTGCTTTTGTGTATGTAATAATATGTAACAGATGGCAGGTTAGAGATTTTGGAGAAAATTTTGCCTTATTACAGCAGAACAATGACTGAAACCATGTTAGTGGTTCCAAAAGGGACTTGATATGCTTCAGGTCTAAACCATTAGAATGAATGCAGTTCACTGGTGGGCCGAATTTGGGGATCAGACAGACATACAAAGCGTCCTCAAAGAAGTACAAACTGGAAAAAGGAATGGGAATAGCCAAGCAGATGTCTCTGAAAAACCGTGAATTTGTTTCTCAGCCAGGGAACCCATCCTCACTGACATGCAGGACAATAGAGGTGGAGAAAAAAACGATTCAGTTATCTTTTCTGCAACAATTCATGTATCACCACAATAATTGGTGTATAATCCTACAGATGACACTCTTACCTATTCACTAGCAGGCAGCACAGGATCCTATGTATTAGGAGCTAAAGTTCAAATTTATAAGTGCAAATTGATCTTGTTTTGTATTGTTTAAATTATGTCTTTGGTTTTTGAGGGGGAGGGTGTTATTTGGAGTTACATTTACTCATGTTCTAGGCAGCCATTGAATAAAGCTTTTATGACTTTATGACTCGACTTATTTACATAGTTCAAGGTTATAAAATTGTGAAAAAATATCTGGAAAAAACACACTTCACAACACTTACAGAATCGCAATCGGCGTCGGGAGTATCGGGAGATCACCGGTGATTCTCATCCCTAAAGGACAATCGCTCTAAATAGAGAAGCCCTGCCTGCATGAGTGGCCATCCATTAGCCAACAGTCCTTACAAATTCTATTGTAGATTTGAAAGGCCTCACTCAGGGCCCCCTCCCCCTCGCCATTCTCACTTCTTTTTAGCCCATTATTCAGCCACCCTCTCCAGCACTGATTACACCCACACGCTCGCGAACAGTCTGTAAACAACGGCCAGCAAACTATTCAAAAAACAGAACCCCCGGCCCAGTTTCTCCCGTCTCAATGAAGCCCTGTCCATATCAGTTCTTCACAGACACTTTCAACCCAACTGCCCACTGCCTTTCTTCTTCCAGAGAGCTTCTAAAGGCTAGGAAGAACTTCCTTGTCTACCTGAATCCATCAAAGAGATTCTAATAAAAAAACCTTTAAGTCATCTACAGCACAAACAGGGCCCCAGATAACCTAGTCTATATTTTAGAATCTTATGTTTTCCACAATGTCCAGAAACCAGGTTCTCGTAGCTGTTCGTGCCTGATCCTTTTTGTTGGTCCATTATGGTGTTTTTTCCACTGGCACAAGGTATAACAAATCATTTGTTTTGTTTATTGATCATTACAAGTCTAAGAGCACGATACGGGACGTCCGACCTGAAGAACGCCGTGCATGGAAGCGAAACATTCTCAGCAGCTGAAAGGGAGATCAAATTCATGTTTCCCAACTGTGAGTATATATTAATCTATATAAATGGTGTGTGTGGATGGACAGACGGACGGACGGACAGATAGATAGATGTCATGCAGTTTCCTCTGGGAAACATTTGTATTTGTTTTCCAGCTATTTGTATGTCCTACATTTGTATTCTAGCTACGATTAAACCCATTCCCTTGGGCGAGGCTGCTACAGATTACCTGAGCAGATTTATTAACCCCACGCTGCTCACTGGCCTCACAGAGCTGTGCAAGACGAAACCAGCAGATCCCTTTGTGAGTATGCATTTAACACCTCAGGAGTGAATGATACATCTAAAACGATAATGATGATCTATGATGTTTTGTTACTTCCCTAAACACACCCTCATGTTTTTCTAGATATGGCTGGCAGACTGGCTGATGAAGAACAACCCTAATAAACCCAAACTCAGTGACGGATACCCAGTTTAGAGATAAACTAGCAGTGCTTCAGCTGTAATTCAGTTTTTTTTTAAAATATTTTAATAACTGTATTTAATAAACATTTTTACATATTTCACTTATTGTGTGCGTGGATTTAGTTGAAAATAAGCTGTGTTGCCCAAACCTTTTGTCTTGGGTGGGCAAAATGTAATGTGTTCTCTGAGCTGGGGGCCAATAAGACAAAAGCGTAAGTTCTTTTTCACATTTCCTTCAATTTTCAAATGCACGGTTAATATTTCTCTACATCTATATGTTACACTTAAACATATTTACTACCTTATTTTATATTGAAATCCAATTCTAATCTTGGCATTTGTGTGGACAGCAAATAAAAGAACTTCATTGCACAGAGTAATGCAGTTTCTACTGTACATATGACAATTTGAATCTTGAATCTTGAAGGAAATTGTTACTTTTATGATATTGTACATTGTCAGCACACTGGTGGCCTAGTAGTTAGGCTGGCCTAGTGGTTCCTGCGATCAGGAAGTTGTGGGTTCAACTCCCAAGACGGCCACTGAGGTTCCCTTGATCAAGATACATCCAAAACACAGCTCACTGGGCGCTGTGTTTCTGGCTGCCCGCTGCTTCACATGGGTTAAATGCAGAGAAAAAAATTTGTCCTGTGGTGTGGTAAACACCCTCACATGAAGTATTTCCATTTTTAAACAACACCTGGGCAACACACCACACACCAATACGGGTCCTTGGACAAGAATCCTAACACAATATTCATCAATGATATCCAAATATTGTAAATTGTTTGGGATAAGTTGGTAGCCTAGTGGTTAGGGCATTCGCCCTGCGACCAGACAGTCCTGGTTCGATTCCCACGACCGCTAGGCACCTCTAAGTAGAGCTGAGCGATTCACGACTCCTCCGGGTGAATCATCCGGATCCATTAAATGACTCACGAATCACGAATCCGAGGTCTCGATTGAACCGGATCCGTCGAGTCCTAACGTCATC
>JBBPDC010000032.1:12523639-12543822 GCA_037974485.1 Hemigrammopetersius urotaenia | reverse complement strand
CCCTGCTTCACTTGGTGAATGGGTTAAATGCAGAGGAAGTATTGCGTGCTGTTCACACTGTGTGCTGTGGTGTGTTCACGTATGACAAATGGTCACTTTCACTTATAAATAAAAACATCTGCCAGATGATGTTATTATAAACTCAAACACTATTTACCAGGTTTCTTTAACCCTTTCATTTAGAACAGGGGTCACCAACATGGTGCCCGCGGGATGCCCCAAGAACCACATGACTAAATTACAGCTGTTTCTAACCACACTGTGTGGAGAGAATTAACGACCATTGTACACTATGTACAGTTCAGTTGCTTCGAGAAGCTTTTTACGTGTTTTTTCTGCTACAGCACTCCACTTCTGTATACACTAGTGTTACACTTTTAAAGCCAAAAAAGCCACACATGCTCATCAAGCCATGAGTTATCGGTGTTTCTTTATCACATATTTATTCCTTGTACTTTTAACTCTGGTAAACACACACAGCAATGCTACAGTATTCCACTTCTATACGTTGCCATGCGTTGCATTTTACTCTGGTAAACTGCTCACTCACGCACACACGCTACAATACTACAGTACTGTACTACACTTCCATACATTCTACATTCGCACCATGTGTTTCATTCCAAAAGCCAAAAAAGTCACACATGCACATCAAACTATGACCAAATGGTGTTTCTCGATCGCAAATTATTAGATCAAACACGTTATAACAGAATTAAATAATTTAAAACCATTCTGATCACAATAAAACAGACTAAACTTTCTGCTCGTATGATTCAGAAGTACCGCGTTGTAGGGGGCGTTGATAATAGGGGCAAGCCTCACCTTTATGATTGGCTGCCGTTATGATTGGCAGCCTATACCGCCCAATCTCACGCGGCCCAGGGCCAGTAATATAAAATCAGCCACAGGAGGCACCGTGAGGAGCACGACTCTCGCACGGAGGGACTCGACCAAACACACGGAGTTTCGCACCAGATCGCGCTTTTCAGGTTAGATATTTATTTCTGAAGTAATGTTATAGTATTTCTCTGTTGAATTTAGGGGCTGTTTGATCTGTACATGCTTAGAAATGTGTTACAAATGCTGCACGTCGGGTCGTGCAATGGTCTTACGTAAGTGGAAGCGAGCGGTCGGAGCGTTTGTAATCAAATATGCAGATTTAAAATGCATTTCCCGTCTTTTTTAAATAAAAAATGTAATTTGGTGGTTAAACATCGGATTATGGCCATATTTTGGTTGAAACGACGCCATAATGGCCGTTTTGTGCTTGTTTACCAGGAGTTAGCATCTGGTGCTAACGCTCGAGCCAGACGGCAGCCATTTCCTTACATAACGCGTTCTGAGCACGTCGGGCTGAGTTAACGGGAGTTGTAAGGTTATTTGTTTATTTTTTCAGCTCCAGAACAGAGTCGTCATGTCTGACGCCGAGCAGCAGTTTATGGAGACGTCGGAAAACGGACACGAAGGAGATGAGGGGTTTAACGGAGCGGAGGGCTTCGACGAGGCGGCCCCGGCCGGCGAGGACAAAGAGGAGGCGGGAGATCAAAATGGAGCCGGAGAAGGGGGACAGATAGAGGCCAGCAAAGGAGAGGAGGACGCAGGGTATGTTCAGTGAAATTAATCAAAAAAACCTTTCTAATGAGAGGGCCGAAGTGGTCTTTGTCTTCGCCGTCTTTGTTGGCGCCATGTGCCGGGTGAAGGGGGATGGGCGCCGGGGAAACGAGGTCTGAGCATCTCCACGCAGTGCTGGGTGATATGGGTTCAGTATAATACTATGATATTTTACTGATATTCCACCATATTCTCTTAATAGTCCACTAAATACCCAAAGTTTAGCTACATTCAATATGCATACGTATCTTCTGACTAAGGCACACTGTTTAATTTCTCTCGAGCTTGATATGGACAAAACTATTGGGACAGGTCTGTGCTTAGATCCCCTTTGAAGCCGTTTGTCTCAATATACTATATAGTATACACTATATGGCAATAGTGGTTTAGTAGAACAATATATTTTCCCAATATTGCTCTCAATCCCAGGATTGTGCTTGTAGATATTTAATATGTCCTATTTAAGGTCACCGTTCCAGATTTTGGTTGCTCAAATACCTCCTCCTTTAACTGTACTGTTTTCATGGACACGAATATGGCCATCTCATTCAAATACATAAACTTTAAAAGAAGCAAGGTCTGAATGTAACTCATCCTCTCCACTTAGCTGTACAATGGTTTGTATGATTTTCTTAAACCTTGCACTATGGATAAAAGTATGGATGCCTGCCCATTACATCAACAGGGACTTTATGAACATGAAAGCAACAAATTCTAATTGCAAGAGAATATTGTGCTCTTATACGAAACCAGTATTGTCCAGCACTGACCATCACAGCCGTCTGTGCTTATAAAGCATCTCCCCACACAATGCAGGGCAGTATAGCTTCAGTATAAGGTTTCTCTTCTCTTCAGTATGATTTTCTCTTAATGTTGTATCCAACAAGATGAATTTAGTTGCTTTTAATAAATTCTGCTTGAGACATGCTGTATTTCTCTCACCACTGTATTGGGACACCTGACCATTGCACCCACAGGGACTTTGTATTATTGCCATTGTGTTTAAAAGCATAGTCTTTAATATGGAGTTGGTCCCCTTTTAAACAAAGGGGTCTGTACTCAAAAAAACATCTCCACACAGTCCTGGGTGCTATGGGTTCAGTATAATAGCACAGTGTTCCTCTGTTGTACACAGTCAGAGGGATTTTGTCGCATTCATTTGCTAAACTTAGTTAAGCAGTATGACTACTTCTCTAGAACCTGATATACACTATTTGAGTGAAAGTGTTGGGACATCTGACCATTTCACTAAAAGGAACTTTAATGACATTGCATTCCAATACATATCCTTTAAACTGCCGGTCAAGTTCTTTTACACCAAGCTCATCCAGCCATGTTTTATGATGCTCACTTTGTGCTCACATTCATGCTGGAGTAGGAAAGGTTCTTCCCCAAACTGTCCATAAAGTTGGAAGCATAGTGTTATCCAAAATGTCTGCTGAAGCATTAAGATTGCCATTCTCTGAAAGTAATGGGTCACCTGAACCCAAAATGAATGTGGATTTACACCCCCTGGGTTGAAGGTCTATTACAAAGATCAATGTGAGAATTCTGTAATTGGCATATATGTAAATGAACCATTTTATCAAGAATGCTAAATGTTTTCTAATCAGCAAAATGTATTGAGCCCATGTCAAAGGACCGACATCCACACAGAATAAATGTACAAAAACTAAAACCACTCAATAGAGATCACAATTTAATTGCCTTTGTTATGGATATAATGCATGCATGTGTCAAATGCTGTTAACTTCAAAGTAATATTATAAAATACTTATACAGATGCTATATTGCCAAGCACTTTGCACATTTCATTTTAACATTTTTGTGATCGTTCTCTATGAATCTATTTACATGGCGTAATGTGTCGACAGTGTCCTCACCTGTGTTACAGGCTACAATGCCCCCTTTATTGTTGTAATGTTAATTTTAAGTACGCATACTTTATTCCTCTAGGAAAATGTTTGTTGGGGGCCTCAGCTGGGATACTAGTAAAAAGGATCTCAAAGATTACTTCTCTAAATTTGGTGAGGTGACAGACTGCACCATTAAAATGGATCCAAACACTGGACGTTCAAGAGGATTTGGGTTCATTCTGTTCAAAGATGCAGCAAGTGTAGAAAAAGTAAGTTTTGGTCGACTGATAATGCTCTCCACTCTTAGCTCTGGTTTGTTCCAAAGCCTGTTGCCAATCTTCATATTGCTCTTCTTGCCGTAGGTGCTGACACAGAAGGAGCACAGGCTGGATGGACGACAGATTGACCCAAAGAAAGCCATGGCGCTGAAGAAGGAGCCGGTCAAGAAAATATTTGTCGGTGGTCTGAACCCTGAGACAACAGAGGAGAAGATTCGCGAGTATTTTGGTGCATTCGGAGAGGTACAACACTAGAACCGGCATGTTAGGATGACTTTGAGGCAAATTGTGCAATGTTGGGTTTAATAAATTTACTTCCTTTTCTTCCTCCAGATTGAGACTATTGAGCTTCCAATGGATCCTAAGACGAACAAAAGAAGAGGGTTTGTTTTCATCAGCTTTAAGGAGGAAGAAACGGTCAAGAAGATCCTTGAGAAGAAATACCATAATGTCAGTGGAACAAAGGACTCAAATGGAAAAGAAGGCCTTGTAAGTGTTAACATGTTACCAGTATAAATTTGTGTAAGTAGTAAAGTGTGCTGTAGATTTTCTGTGATGCACTTTTCTAATCAGAATTAAAGTCAAATGGTCATAGTCAGTCAAATTACTTTTTGATACTTGTAGACTCAATACCTAGCCCAAATCCAATTATTGTGAACCTGGTATGTCTCATGTGAAAGGAAGTTTAGAAATAACAATGTTTTGTGTTTCTCAGTGTGAGATCAAAATTGCCCAGCCTAAGGAGGTGTACCAGCAACAGCAGTATGGTGGGCGCTATGGAGGCCGAGGCAGGGGGCGTGGTGGTAAGTGTTCAGTATCGTAGCGGTGACCCTCTTGCAAACTAGCTGTGCTCTCTCCGGAGCTTTGATGGTCAGAACACTAATCTTTGCAGTTGCCTCAAATTCCATGGTAGTATTAGCCAGCCTTAATGCTGAGTGCAGCACACAATCAGAGCTGGTGTGTTGTCTGCTCTTTCCAGCAATCTTGAATTTATAAATATTAGACAAATCTCGAATAATTTAAGTTCAAGTACAGTATAAGCGTTTACCAAAACAGTTTATTAAAACTCCTCTCTGCCCCAATCAATTTTTAATGACACCCCTTCTGATGCCCCCAGGCCAGGGTCAAAACTGGAATCAAGGTCACAACAACTACTGGAATCAGGGCTATGGCAACCAAGGCTATGGCTACGGTGGCCAACAAGGCTACGGCGGATACAGCGGCTATGGAAACTATGACTATTCTGCAGGCTATTATGGCGGATACGGCGGCTATGACTACAGTAAGAGCTTTTTCATTTCTTCTCCAAATTAATTTTTTTGCTTTGTGAAAACGGTTTATTCGAAATTTCTTTGCTTTTCTCACTCCATTGCAGACCAGGGCAACACAAACTACGGGAAAACTCCGAGACGCGGTGGCCACCAGGGCTACAAACCATACTGAACATGTGAAATGCAGGTATGCAGTGTAAATGCTTCATTGGTTATGATGGCAGTGTTTAATTTAATTTACCATTTCTGATGGGGAAAATGCACTATTGGGTGGGAAGGTAGAATGGGAGAGAGATGCTGCAAAAAATAACAGTGGGACAATTGATCAATTTTAATGCACTCATCTTTTGAAAATACTGTTGGTTTAAGCCAATAAAACATCATTTTTTTTCTTGATTAAAGGTCGCAAGACTTCCGAACTGCAGTGAACTGGTCCCAGTAGACACAGGGGTTCAGTCTTTTACTTTTGGATGTTGGCAGAATCTGGCCTTCTGCTCCATTTTTTTGTACAGACAACAAAATAAGGAACTGGGGGAAGCAAATGTCACTTTTCACGTTTTATTTTATACCTTTTTTGTTTTGTCCATTTTTACATTTCCAGAGACGGAAGTGTTATTTTTTACTGTACTTTTTGGTACCTTTTTGAATCTAATGTATTGTATGGTTGTATTTTACATCTTGGCTGTATGTACTACACCTTAGCCTCAGAGCTCTCAAACCTTTTTCATAATAAATGATTTTGTTTAATTTTTCTGTGTTTCTATACCTAGTATTTTTTTTTTTCCCCCTCCTGTGCTCTGTTGCATGGCTTGAAGTTAGAGGTGAGATGAAAAGGGATCATGGAAGATTGTAAGCTTGTGTGTTATTTGCAGGCAGTGAGTGACTTTTTTTCTGCTTTTTGTTTCCCCCTCCTCTGCTTCATTTGTTTTGTTTTTTAAGGAGATTTCTTCCCGTCTTACTGGTTAATTTAAAGTGGCTTTAATAGTGGCTAAACTTTACCTCAAAGCAACACCTGTAACTGTAAGAGGATTTTTTCCTCACTCACTGGAAACCCATTCCTCCAGTGTCTTGGACAAATTTGGTGGAAATAAACTTGGTTTTTAAGACGTCTGTATGTCTAATGCTTTTAAAGTAATGGTAACTTGAATCTGCATGTACTGAAAACTGACCAGGATTGATACATCTGCATGGAACTGCATGATTGGTCACTTGAGTTGAGTGGCATGGTGGTTGAGCAGTGTGTGTGAGAGAGATTGGTAGTTTAGGACACTTACTTCCTTTCCCTCAGAATTTATCTTGCACTTCATATCACCCATTTAGGATACATTGAGCAATGCATTTACATATACTAGAGAACTTTAATCTTTACTGTATCAAATTTTACCTGGAAGTATGGTCACGAGGAATGAAGCTGTTTAGTCTTGGTCTCGATGCACCCTTTCTTTCTAAATGAGTCTGAATTAGTATTCTAATAGCTTGAGGAGAATTCAGTGAAAACCAGCTTCACACAATGCTTAAATTGCAATCTTGAACACCAAGAAATCCAGATTAATCAGTAAAAAGGCTTTAGGTGTATTTGGCCTGCAGAATCTATTGTCTAGTTTGGAAATGATGTTAAAACCTGCTGCCAAACGTGTAGACAACAAAACAGCACTGACCTGTCTAGGCTTGGGCTCCACGAGTCCTCTGAAAGTGTGACGTCTGCTTGTGTAAGTTATGTTACTTGGTCTTGGTAGTCCAGCACTTCCTACAGATGTTCAAATGGAGACCTCTGGAATTGTGAGATGTGGAACTTTCTTTTTCTATTAAAGCTTGTATTAATCTTTTCAGTAACTTACGACAGAAGCTTCTCCGTGGGTCTGGATCAGATGGGCTGGCCTTCACTTTCCACTCACTGTGTCTTGGGCAGCCAAGTTTACCACTCTTCTTGGTAGGTTCCAACCACTGTACACTGGAAACACATGAGCTGCTGCTTTGGAGAAGCTGTCCCAGCTCTGTTCATCACAGGTTTTCTGCTTCCAAAATCAATTGCTGACATCGTTTGAGAGTTGCCACTGTGAAGAGTTCAATGTAATTCACCTGCCAGTGTTTTAATAGTGTGGCTGATCTGTAGATATTGCTGTTTTAAAATCATGTCCATTAAGCTTTTGGCTCCAGCTGTGGTTACAACCAGGCTTTGTGGTTAATGGTCAGTGGGTGTCACCAAGGTGGGCTTTAGATTACAGCCATTCTTCCTTCTCCCCGATGCAGCACCTTCCTCAATACCCTGCAGTAATATTGGTTACAGCCAAACCAGCACTTCTGGAATCAAGTCAGCATGTTTTAAACTGTTGTCTTACTTTACAGCAGTGATGGGTCCTTTTACTGTATCAAAGCATTTTTATATAGTGTTATGCTGCTACATTAAAGTGTAAAGTGACAGTTTCTCACACATGAACACACTACAGTGTGAAATTGTCTCTACATTTAACCCCTTCACCAAGTGAAGTAGGGGGCTGCTACCAGCAGGGGCGCCGGGGAGCAGCGTGCTCATATGTATCTCAGTGGTGCCAGTGGCAGTCAAAGGATTAAAACCCACAACCTTCCAATTGCAGGAACAACTTCTTAACCACCATCTACCCCAAGCATAAAGATAAATGTGCTGTGTGTGTGTGTTCTATTGCTATATTAGCTCTAACTTACATTGTAAAGAGAATACACAGATTTACAACTTTGTGACCATGAACACACACAACTGACACCAGAAAGCCTCCCTAATAAATTACCTATATTGACCTGGAGATGGTTTGCATCACTTCCAATGCACATTGACTAACACCCCAAAAATGTTTAAAATAAACATTATAGGAGAACTTGGTGCCATACAGCTTTTAGTACCCAAGATCAGCACACAAACTGTTGATGTGATGTGATTGTCCACACCTTGTGGCTTTTTCCATTTGTGCACAGCCTAATCGCCCCATCCACTGTAGTGCCCTTCCCACACCCAACACATTCAAGCAAGTCAAAAAACCACATGTATTTGTGTCACAGTTTAATCAAAAGTAATAAAAACTTGGCAAAGGCTAAGAAAAATGGCACGTGTTGGCGTACGCCTGTTCACAGAAAGTGTATTTCTGCGGCGCTGTTTAAAATCCAACCTCACTTTGGCACGTTCAGCTGGCACGCACTCGCTGTATTGCATTAGTAGAACGATTTATTTTCAAGGAGGAGCTTCGAAAGGAGATTACATTTGCCGTCCCGTCACCACTCCTCCCAATAAAGTAATAATACATTTCCCTTTTACAAAATACAAAGTACCATATGTACAACAGGAAACATTTGGAGGATGCACACAAGACACCCACAGTCCTTCTTTTGATCACTGCTGAGAAATACCTGTAAATAAAAAAAAATACTGTGTTTATGCTTCTGTATAGGAACCCAGTCAACACAGCGAGTGCTGCTTTGGGGAAACACAGCAGCGTCCCAGCAGAAAGGAGCTTCTCCACAGGAGGCAGATCAAGTCTCAAATGTCCATCTCAAACTGGCTGTCCTCGGCTGCAAAGAGAAATAGCACACATAAACCCAAATGTAAAGTCTTCTCTCGTTTCTATTATCTTTACTCTTCTAAAACCTCATCATTCAGTCAATAATCTTAATGCTTAATCTTTAATTACTCAGTAACTGCTGAAATTCATTCAGTACTACCTTTGAATTGTTCAGTAATTGCTATGGACTACTCAGTAATTTATGAATCATACATTTTGTTGTCATTTATGCAGTTATGAGAGAAAGGAACTGAGGTTTGAACCAACATATGAATGTTAAAGTGACATAAGTGATCTTATAGTCTTGGCTCCACTATCTATAGTAATTGTGTATGAAGCACAGTGTATTTCATACCAAGGTTCTTCTGCCGATTTTTTTTGTGGATTTATTTAGACTTTTGTGTTTTATATCATATTTAGAAAGTGGAGACGGTTGTTCTGTTGTGGTGACCAGGAGCAACCGAAAGTAGAATAAGAAGATATACACTTTATATTTATATTATTACTGTCTCTGTGTATGTGCTGTTGTAACAAACAGTTTCTGATTCTGATTTGATATTGTTCTTGTCTCTGTGTCTACGTCAGTAAATAATCAGTACAGATTCTGATTCTGAAGTCTTGTTTTTATGCACTGTAAGACACTGGGCTGGTGGGTGGAGCCCTTTTTGCATCTGGGGTTGCCATTAACAGAAGCCCCTTGAGTGACTTTGTAGTCCACCAGAAATAGAAAGTCTGACCCACATACAGCTGTCCGAAATAAAAGGCCGGCCGAGCTGAGTGTGGGGTTTCTTGGACAGGTGCTGGAACTGTACCATGCTGTCACACCGTATCTGTCATTCATTTATTTATTTAATTAATTTAATTAATTTTGAGTGTACATAAACGCACACCCTCTCAGTAGCGCAATAGCTGATTTTGTGCCCCAGATACACCTTACCTGCCAGATCCTTCTCCTCCTCCAGCTCCTCCTTGAGTTTCTGCATTTTGGAGACGGGATGAAGGGAAGGAACAGTCACCCCTGGAATCTGGGGCAGGCAGCAGGGCGGGGTGCGAGCAATCGGGGAATTCCTACAGTCCAGCAGGAACTTTCTGTCATAAATGATCCGAGTGCCTGTGGACAGACGGGTATTAGTGTTTAGATTCAAAACATGACCACGGTTTGGTCTGGGGTGGGACAATGTGATGTTACCGCTGATTAAATCACAAAACACTTTTCTGAACACTGAACAATAGATGAACAACTATAATATAGTACTGACAAACATTTTTACAAAAATGGGTCTTTACAGCAAGTGTTCTTTTAGGTTCTTTACAACACTAAAAAATATATATATATATATATATATTTTTTTTTTTTTTTTTTTTACAAAAGGTTATTTTTGCAGCACCAAAAAATTCTATATAAGACCAATAAGGGTTCTTTACAAAAAGGTTCTTTACAAAAGTGTTTCTTTACAGCGCTACAATTGTTCTTTAAAATGGTTCTTTACAATAACAAAAAGGTTCTTTAAAAAAGCTCCAAAAGTATTTCTTTACAGAATCTGCACCATCAAGGATTATTTGCAAAAATTTGAACTTTACAGCAGCAAAGGGGTATGGCTATTTGTTAAAGGGCCTTTTGTGCTACTGATATTTTTAAATATCTACGTTATTAAATGGTGTCCACAGTGGTCTAACCTGAATTGTGCCTTTCTAGAGGTGATCTTACTGAATCCTAAGTATTCACCATGGTGAAGGGAACCAAAGGGAACAGCACCCCAAAAATCTCCCTCATATGACACGGTTGTTTCGAATATGATGCCTGAAACATTGCCTGTATGACGAATTTGAGAAGATTTTGGCCTACGACATATTTCCACAATCATTCCTGGCATAGAGGCACATGCAGGCCTTGTATGGCAAAGTAGAACCCAAAATAGTACAGAGTTAAAACCACCACTGTTTTACCATTATCAGTATCTCTAAAGTCCCAGATTTGGTAAACTGCTATATTTGTGCTGTAAACATTGATGAAGAGAAATCAGAGTCAGTTTCTCTGCAATTAACCTTCTAACATCAAACACGCTCTGAATGAGGCTCTTTGTGAAAAGCCCCAAGTTTTCCCAGTCCAGGAATGAGGGGAGGCTCCGAGCCCAGACTTGGCTCCCCTGATGGAGTTCTAGGAAATCTGAGCACATGTGCAGACTGGAAGGAGGGAGCCATTTTGAGGCAGGCTCGACCACATGGAGAGTCAAGGAGGTCTAGGCATGTTCACGACGTATAAACAAACTCCACACACAGCAGGTGCGTGTACGTTCGAGTAAGTTCATTTTAGTTCTCCCTCGAGAGGCCCGAGCCCCACTGCAGGGCAGGGGGGGGCTCAACCAACAGCTTCAGAGAGCAGTGAGAAGTCTAACCTGTGTGAGCGGAGGCTTTATCTCCACACTCGTGTTTAGGGCCATACTGTACCCATAGGCTGTATCTCAGGCTGAAAAACATGTTATGCAACCGAATCTATTTTTTGTACAATGTGCTCTGGACAAATGGGGCGGGGATGTGGATGAAACTATAAGTGCATGTGTTTGTACTAAAAGGAAGACCCCAGTTTCTGATGTTTCCTCAGGTAATAGCAAGTATAAGGAATATCCAACAAAAACATCAGGACAAATGGAATGCTTGGGCCCATAATTGCCACTTTTCCTGATCAGATTGTGGGAAGAGTCTATTCAGTGCTCTCTGGATTACTTCTGGTTTCTCTGAAAAACATCCACTTACAAACTGGTCTGCAATGATCCAGAGAAAGCACATAGTTTACATTTTGGCACGATAAACTCCCTGTTCTAAACAACTGAACATGCCATTAGAAGGCCTTGTTATAGTGAGCTCTTCCGCAGGGAGGCAGCCAAGATTCATTTCCCCACGTCCTTGGACGGGACAAGGCGTTCTCATTTATCCCCGAAATGCAGCAGCTGTGGAGGGAGGGAGGGCTGCTTCCAAGTAAAATCCCTCCTACTAGTTCCTTGCACTGCTGGTATGACCACATGTTAAACACAGTCCCATACAGACAAAGAAGAAAGGAAAAAAAGAAAAAGAAAGCAGGGTGGAGGGTTCATCAGATAAAGTCAACAAGACAAGTGCTTGTTTTTCCCAGATTAGAAATCTTAACAGTATTAGGCCTTAACTACTCAGGCCTGCTGTGCTTATGAGGAATAAACAAAACAGACAACAGATCACACTCCATAGTGTTGCACAACTGTTATTGTTGTCAACCTGCACTGAAATAAATAAAGGGAACAAGAAATATCTTGCCAGTACTTGAAGTGTATCTTCTGCATTTCCTCTTAAAGAGAACTAATAGAGTTGATGTTTGATTTACTTATTTTGCAGAAAAACTTGATGACATCTATTCTGTTCCAGATGTTTAAAAACGTGTTTCACTAGCTGGAATCAACAGCTCAAGTCCCAAGCCTGGCCAGAATACCAGTATCAGCAGCATGGGTGATGATCCAGCAAGACTGTCACATTAGAAACACAAATAAAGGCCACATGGACTGATCAGTGGTATCAAACACACCGTAACAAGTTTTGAGAAGATAAAATAGGTTGTGCAAGAACATCAGAGGGGGGGGGGTAACTCACATTACAAGCACAAATAAAGTTCACATGGTCTGATCAGTGGTATGATATAGTGACTTTTAAAACTTTTCTTGCACTGTAAAAAGTTTTCTCTTTGGTTTGAAGGCCGTAATACAGTAATGCATGTGGCAGGTGGTGCATGAAGGCAATCACTTTTCCTACTTACCCCCTGGTGTGGTCGAAAACAGGGTGCCCCCAGGTGTCTGGCTGTAGCAGTCTGGGAGCTGGGACCAGTCCTTCAGTTGTAGGACTCTGGTTGGGATGGGGCAGCTCTTGGTCTTCTCTGTGTTGTCTGACATTCTGGATTTTATTCAGACAAACTTTGCAGCAGAGGAGTGTTGAAGCTCTCAAGCCTTTCTTCCCCCTTCTGTTCCTTCCTTCTTTTGTCACTGGTTCAGAAATAAACGTTTTCTAGGCATGCATCGCTGCTACTGGACGTTTGCAGCGAAATCAGTTCACAACGACGACCACGATATATTAAACCCCTTTTCTTTCCTACCCGTATTCTTACAAGTCCTGCCTATGCTCCGCCACTATTGGCTAGCAGTGCAACACGTCCAGTGTTATGATTGGCTGTTAATGTCCAGACTACCTTGGAGTACCAATCGTATCACGCCGTGCTTGGTCGAGAAGGCGGGGCTGGTCTGAAAACGGGTGGAGATCAAAGTAATGCGAGCACAGGCGATACGTGACTCGCATCATGTGATTGACATGCTGCAAAACATTACAGGGTTGCCAGATAACCAGTAAACACAATCCGCATGCAGCGCACGTCGGGCTCCTGGGTAAAAGCTAAATAAAGAAGTAATAAAGATACACACACAAAGTGAACAAAAGTATTGGGACGCCTGACAGTTACACCAACGTTTAATGACACACTGCATTCAAATCCACAGACTTTAATATGGAGTTGGTCCCACCTTTGCAGCTATAACAGCTTCCACTCTTCTTGTAAGGCTTTCCACAAGATTTTAGAGTTTTGTGTCCATTCATTCTGTAGAGCATTTATGAGGTGAGACACTGATGTCCATGAAGAGTGAAAGTTGTTATAGTGGGACCAACTCATATTAAAATCTATGGATCTGAACGTAATGTCATTCAAGTCCATTGTAATGTAATGGTCAGTTGTCCCAATACTTTTTTCCAGATAGTGCCCAGATCTGCAGGGGGTGTCATCTCCTCTCCGAGTCAGATCTACACAAAGAGCAACGCCTCTTCTCTCTTTTTTGCCATTTTATGATCGAGTACCACGTTTTCTGATATCAAGTTACAAACCACCTGTTATCATTGTCTATTTGAAACTACATTTGTTTTGCTTAGAAATCAAATTTTGCTCTTTATTTTGTTCGGTTTCAGCAGCAAGGGAGAACTAACGGTGAGTGTTTATTTATGTGGCTTAGCATACTAGCATTAGCCTAGCTTCGATTCCATGTTTATTAACTAATTTTCTACTGGTATTGGTCTGTAAAAACATCACATATAGGGTGCTATTGTGTTATAAGACTTTTAAAATACATTTACAAATATTTTTGTGTTTCAACGACACTAAAATGTTTAAATATTTCAGTGTTTGGAGGTGCCAATGCTAATATCCTTAGCATAGTTAACCTATATTTAGCCCTTTTTGTTGCTTTTTGGTCAATCTGGGTGGACCCCTCCCCCCAAAAAATATGTACAGCAAAAGATTATTTATGCTATATTCAAATTTGGGGTTGGAAATGGAAGCTATTTATTTTATTTGTAGGTTAATTCCTTGTTTTAATAATTCTTTACAGCTAAGCTAATGCAGATAGAGGGAAGTAACTCAGCGACTGTGCTTTTTAGCTTAACATTTCAGTTCTTGTGATCAAAGTAGACTTTAAAGATAATTCAAGATATCTTTGTATTTTTTGCCAATTGAATCAGAACTGGCATTGTTCAGCCATCTAATACTGATCAGACAGTGTGTAATGAACACAGACAATAGCTCTTACAGACACGAGGCACGTTGAGTACTTGATTACAGCCAAAAATAGTGAATATAATACATTATTGTAGTTTGCATTACAGTTGAGTTATTGAGGCAGAATCCATGTAAGACAATGCAGTGTGAGTAGAAAAACAGTGGGCATAATACATTAATAAACAATGTTTTGCATTACAGTTGTCACTTTGAGGCAGTATTTTACAGTTAAGAATCAGAATCGCGTTTATTGGTCAAGTATGTGAGCGAACACATACAAGGAATTTGATTCCAGTAGATGGTGTCTCTCAAGTTGGGCCACGTTCTGATTTGTGTAATATTTCAGAGCTTAACTGTTCATAGCCTTCATGTAATTTAAAACTGCAGGTAAACTGTTGCCTTATTCGGTTCTGTCTTATGAAACCAAATTATTTTTTCATTCAGAAAGGGTTCATTGAGCATGGCGGATGGTGAGGGCTTTGTGGTGCGAGTGAGGGGTTTGCCTTGGTCCTGCTCTACAGATGAGGTGCAGAGGTTCTTCTCAGGTCAGTTCAGGATGTATATGTGCATGTATATGTAACATTTACCTTTAGCACAGAATGCAGCTTTACTTTAGTTTTTACACTTATTTATTTTGTTCACATGCAAATTGATGAATCTTGTTTTCACACCTCTTACCCCAATATGTAACGTATCGTAACATTGCTGTTCTGCACACAAGCATTTCACTCTCGTACTGTACCTGTGCAACAGATACACGTGATGTGACAATAAAAGTGATTTGATTTAATGAGACTGTTTTCTTACAGAATGCAAAATCGCAAACAACGGCACAAACATACACTTCACTTACACAAGGGAAGGACGGCCAAGCGGAGAGGCGTTCGTTGAGTTTGAAAGTGATGATGATCTAAAAATTGCAGTGAAGAAGGATCGGGAGACCATGGGACACCGCTATGTGGAAGGTTGGTGGTGGGCGGGCTGTGTTTCCAAGAGAAGTAATCAAAGCGTGTGATCATGCTGGGACCTTATATTGATGTATATTTTTCTTTTATTTCAGTGTTCAAATCCAATAGTGTTGAGATGGACTGGGTTTTGAAGCACACAGGCCCTAACTGCCCGGACACGGCGGGAGACGGCCTGGTTCGGCTGCGCGGTTTGCCCTTCGGCTGCAGCAAAGAGGAAATTGTCCAGTTTTTCGCAGGTACGTCCACTAGTACTTGTGCTTTTATCTCACTCTTCTCAATTGTGAAACTCCCACAATGATTCACTAGAGTTTACTTTATTTATTTGAGCGTATTAAGCAGAAATGCTCAGTTTCACTGTTTCTAACCAATGAAGCAGTGTGTATTTAGTTTTAAATGTAATAAATAGAGCTGAACTACCTAATTATACTACAATGGGTCACTGTTAATTTCATCTTAAATACTGTTTTCTGTGCTCCTAAAGCTCTCTTTACTATAAGCATGTTTAGTTTATGATTAATGGTTGTCTGTATGGTCTGTGTATAGACCTACTTTTCTTGTTAGTAGCAGGTTCTTCAGATCTCATCCTGGAGGTCTAGTGTCCATCACAGTTCCAATATTGGTTGGGAACTATTTCTTTATTATTATTATTCCAAGAAAACTTAGAGGAAATGGCAAGAATACAAATTAACTGCGTTTGGACACTGCCCCCCCCAGGGCTGGAACTGTAAAACCCTTATGTGTATAGACCGAAAGATATGAAAATATGTTGGATTACTAACTACTCTCTCATGTCAGTGACCCTTTTTCATTGTGTTAGAAAAAGTTACCATGCATAACCTATTCTACCCCATCTGGTATGTACATGTAACATAATTTCTCATTTGAAAAATCCCTTAGCACACTATAACTTCTTGTTAATGGGCTTGTGATTTAATATGTCCCCCACTGGGGTTATCTGTCCTTGGGTTGAAGGGTTGGAAATCGTGCCAAATGGGATAACATTGCCGGTGGACTTCCAGGGGAGGAGTACGGGGGAGGCCTTCGTGCAGTTTGCTTCACAGGATATAGCTGAAAAGGCTCTAAAGAAACACAAGGAAAGAATAGGGCACAGGTGGGGATGGTTGGTTGGTTGGCTGGATAAGTTGCTTTTCTTATGGTGTACACCTCTCAACAAATATGCACTGCAGAAATGGCAAGACATTCTCTCAAACTTGTAGCAGTAACAACCACACATAGCTTTCAGAAGATCCAGTTCCAACAAAGCCATTATATGGCCATGTTACAGTCCATCATTAGTGCTGAGTGAACCATTAAATGAGAATCATAGAAAAATGTATAAAAAAATGTGACAGGTAGCAGTAAATGAAGAATGGTTGAATGGATTTGCTTTACGTTAGGCTTTAACGTTCATTGCTGAAATACAGTGAAGTTATTTTTGATTGAATGTCTAAAAACCAACACTATATCTGTGTAAATTTGGTAGACCAAGTAAATGTCCAGTAAAACCATGGAAAATGGTCACTCAGCACTAAATGAGATGTGATCGGGATCTGTCAGGCCTATTTCTTTACCACAGTGAAGACTTCAGATCATGAGGACCCGTTAACACAGGTAATACTGAGTCAGACATGATGGACTGAAGTCTCTTCCTGCCATGCTCTCTGTACTCTGCTATGACAGGGTGACAAGAACGTTACAGTGACGGCAAGTAACAAGAACGTATTGTCACGGTTATGGTAATACCAGCTGAATGCTTGAGTGGCCATAAGAAAAGTTAAATGAGGGTTGAATGAGACTCTTAAATGTTAGGTTTCATTTTTTTTTAAAAAATTGCTGTTTTTCTTTGGCTTTCACTTTTAAAATCTCAGCGAATGAAGTCACTGAATGGAGTCATTGCCAGTTATTCAGTGCTCAAGTTGTTAGGGTGTATTGTTTTGTTCAGAGGACCATTTTAGTGGTCCAGTTTCTGTGCACGCAGGAATGCTGTGTGTTCTCCGGTCTGTAGACTCTGGTTCCATCACTGTGCCTTGGCCCTTGTAGGTATATAGAGATTTTCAAGAGCAGCCGTGCGGAGGTACGCACCCACTATGAACCCCAGCGTAAGGTGATGGGCATGCAGAGACCGGGCCCATATGACCGGCCGGGCGGCGGCCGCGGCTACAACAACATGGGCCGAGGGGTCTCGTTTGAGCGCGTGCGACGCAGTGGATACGGTGGAGGTAAGTAAACATCTACTGTATTTATATACAGTCGACCTGGCCTCAAAATTTTTATGTATTTTAGTGCTAAACTATTAAGAAAAATATATATTTACTAATTTTGTAACATATCAACACAGCTAAATTTCCATATAAAATATGACTGTACAAATGTTTAGTACTGTCCAGAGAACACAAAGAAAGTGCGTCATGTAATGGTGAAATACTGCTGTCCTCAGAGGCCTGTGGTTTGAAAGTAGCCAATCTGAGAACGATATTTATTTTTCCTTGCTGCTGATTGTCTGCCGCCCTGTGATGCATCTCTGGCAGCTGCAGTCCAGCATACCTGCATCAGAACAGTTTCTTGCGTGGAGCCTTGAGTTAACATTTACATTTATTAAGGGTAACATTAAGCTGAGTTTTAAATGAAATTAAAGTATTTTGGGGGCATGTTTAGGGTTTACACTATAAAAATAGGCATTTTTAGACTTTTTTTTTTTTTAACCACATCACATTTTCCCCAATTTGTGGGTGCTCTTGGAACGTAACCCCTGTGAATTTCGAGGGTCAGCTGTACAGTGATTGCTTAATATCGATCAGTTTTTCATTCAGTACTACAAACTCTTGATTGAGGCTAGTTATATAATGCTCTAAAGGTTTCATAAATACAGCCACTTAAATCCCACGTTTTTTTCCAGCCAACAAAGGCGTGTACTACCATGTCAGTTCTCTTTCCAGAGCTGCCTGTTCACTAATCCCTCCCTCAGTGTTAATCTAAACTGTTTTGCTCTTATCTGTGCTGCAGATGGCCGTTATGGGGATGGAGGTTCCTCCTTTCAGAGCACGACAGGACATTGCGTGCACATGAGAGGCCTTCCCTACAGAGCTACAGAGACAGACATATACAATGTAAGAGAATAAACATTTCAGGATTATACAATCACTAAAGATTTCATAGAAATTAGAAATTTCATTTCTATGATGCATCTCGATACTAATGGCCCATTTATTCACCCTAATGTGCGGACTCTTTGTCCATACTGCAGTTTTTCTCTCCTCTGAACCCGGTACGCGTGCACGTGGAGATCGGCCCTGACGGGAGAGTGACGGGCGAGGCTGATGTGGAGTTCGCTACACATGAAGATGCTGTGGCTGCCATGTCAAAGGACAAAGCTAACATGCGTGAGTACAAACAGCTTTTCTACAATATCAGAATATAAGCAAACCTGTTAAGGAGCTTTTAACACCTATAGTGCATTGCATTTGACATCTGAGTAGAATAGGAGTTCTTTATATCTAAGGTTCTCAAACCAGATCTCAGGGACCTTCACACGGTGCACAAGTGGTGGACTATCCACAGAGTAACTGTAACTGAAGACCAGTACATACAAACTTGTTTTTAAAACTTAATGATTGTAGCATGTTGGTAGATCTTGAAAAACTTTTTCAAACACCTTTGCACTGTAGTAAATAACACCAGACTGCAAACCAAAAATAACCTAACGAATAGTGTTCCTGTGGTCAGAAACTGTCCACTCAGGACACGCTTGAGGATTCATTGACACAAACTGAATGGCGAAGGAATATAATTTCTAAAGTGTCTGCTAAGATTGTCATTTAAGGCTGGAGTGACACTAATCTTTTGTCTTGCAGAGCATCGTTACGTTGAACTGTTCCTGAACTCGACAGCGGGGGGTGGAAGCGGTGGATATGGAGGTCAGATGATGGGAGCAATGGGTTAGTCTCATATGGGTTTTTGTCATTTTGTCAGAATGACCTTTTTAGACTTAGAGAAAGTTATGACGCTGTCTCTCTCTCTCTCTGCCCCTCAGGGAACCAGTCATCGTATGGGCACGGCAGCCAGCAGATGGGCTCTGGGTACAGCGGGGGCTACAGCAACCAGAGCAGCATGGGAGGATACAGTGATTACAGTGAGTGTTAACTCTGCTTTATTGACTCGTAGCTGTATTTTATATAGAGTGAACGCAGCTGAGCTGTGTCTTACTCCCATTGCGTTAAAATGACTAAACTGGTTACCTCCCAGTCACTCTGTCATCTGAAGATTGAGAACAGAATTATGAGTTGAGTCATAAAAATCCATCAGGAATTGACTGCATGTTGACCATTGGATTAAACTTAAACTTCTCCTGTGTGTTTAGTGGAACTGAATGATTCATGCCTTTTCTCCTTTGCATCCTGTTCATGTGTGAACTCTCTGGTCCTAAACTGTGTATTTCTCAACACCTCACACACATGAAGAGGGGAAGAGGCAGTTTTTTTTCATGATTATGAGTCAGACTGAGGAACATTTTGTAATTTTGATTTTTCTAATATAATGTCTTTGAAGCCCCGTTTGAATCCTATTCATGTGTGTGAAGGAAGTGACAATACATCAGAATAAGAGAAATGATGTAGCATTTACAGAACTTGAAGATTTCAAAGAAAACAAATCTCTTGTTCACTCTGAAACAATAATTAATGTGGTAAGACCTTTTCCCCTTTGAGTCCTGTTGGTTTGTGGGGCTGAACTCATCGGTCCCTCAACACCACACCTACCAAAAGCATTCAAAGCAGAAAAGGCCATATTGGAATTTATGAATGCGACTGAGGAACATTTATAAAATAGTGCTGTTAGTACATTTGGTTTTTGTAATATGATGTGGTAAAGTATGGAACTATTAGTGACAAAAATATTTGAATTTAAAAAACAATTGTAAGTACAGTATTTAAGATTCCATATATAAACATTCTGCACAAAAATAACTTTGATTATTCAATCTAAATTATTTAGTGGCTTAATTTTTGGGCATTTCACATGGACGATTTCATTCTGACAAAATTCAGTAAGCAATGCCTGAAAACCCTGAAGGGGAGCCAAACGTGGTTACATGTGCGTGAGATGTTGCGTTTG
>JBBPDC010000032.1:12492166-12506050 GCA_037974485.1 Hemigrammopetersius urotaenia | reverse complement strand
AGAGAGAGAGAGAGAGAGAGAGAGAGAGAGAGAGAGAGAGACAGACAGACAGACAGACAGACAGACAGACAGACACATACAGGCAGAGAGAGGAAGACAGGTAGAAGGACAGAAAGAGAGAGGGAGAGAGAGAGAGTCAGAAGAGTGGCTAGAAATGGGCGTGTCTTCGTGGCCATGAGATTGTATGACTGTATGAAGTGGGCGTGTCGCGACTCCGCTGTGTTTAAATGCCGGCTCTGCTCCAGGAGAGAGTGTCTGTCTCTCCTCCGCCTGTCTGTCTCCAGGAGTCCGGCCGACTGCAAACCGCTCTGGATTACGACCCTGTGGACTAACGACCTTCAGAAAACGAGTTTTAATCATCAGCCAAAGGGACTTTTGGACGCTATGAAGTTCTCTGCAGTGTTTTTCCTGGCCCACAGCCTGGGTAAGTGAACTCTCAGCTCTGAACCTCTTAGAGTCCCAGCGGGAGAAAGAGATCCAGGCTAAAGTTAAATGAATGTCCAGCGATCCTCTACCTAGGAGTTCATTTCACCCCCCTTTTTAGCCCCCTGCCACCGCTCTAGCAGCTCAGAAGCAGCCAGGGGTCTTTATTCTTAGAGGGCAACAATTCAGGGGCTCATCCACCCATTTGAGAATATTCTTTATGTAACCTGATCTGTTTATTTCTGACCCATGTGTTCATGCATTAGATCAGTGTCTGTGCATGCAGGTTTTATTTAAAAAAAGAAAAAAAAAATCTGGCCTGGCGCCCTCTAGGGTATGAACTATTTTAGAAAACCAATGCAATGAATACTTTTCATCTCATCTCACACAAAAATATTGATTCTGTTTACTTACACCCACATCTGCAGTCTGTTATATGCTAGAAAAACCCCAAATGCTTAACAAAAGTGTCTGCAGTTTCTTTTGGCACCGTGCCAATGCATAAAACCAAAGTCCTCTCAGACATGAGACTGGCAGTGGGATCAGATTGCAGACCGGTTTTTTCTTTTTGAGATAACTTACAATGTATATAATTATTATGATGTTAGTGATTCGTAAGCATGGTCTGCAAATCCTGGAGATGTGTGTGATGTTAAATGAACTGAGGCAGACTAAAGTTTAATCTTCTCTTCTTCTCAGTGGCCTTCATGCTGGTGAGTGGTGCATCAATAGACAGGTATGAGAGCGAGAAGCCTGCACAAGCAACTGTGATTCACCTGTTCCGCACGTCTGAGGCACAGAACGAGAAACGACCTGTCGAGGAGGCCAAGCATGTGGATTACAGTCCGGAGGAAGACGAGGAGTATGACTACGACGAATATGAGTTATCGGGTGATTACGAGCTGCCCCAAGGTAATTTAACCAATAAAATTCGATAATTCCATTATTAATTGATTATTATTTGCTGAAGATCACAGAATGACTGTTGACCTTTATCCCACAGTCGCGTTTTCCAGCAAACCTAAAGATCCCAGTGCAGTCCTGAACGCGGAGAGGCTCGAAGGGAGTGAGAAGAAAGGAAAAGGGAAGAAGAAGGGGAAAGGCAAGAAGAGGGATCCATGCCTGAAGAAATATAAGGATTTCTGCATTCACGGAACCTGCCAGTACCTGAGGAAGATCGGGCCTTCATGCGTGTGAGTACTGCTATTTAGTGCATTTAACTATTTTTCAGGACCACTTTGACCCTTAGCCATAACGGGGACAGGGTTCTGTCTGCAAAATCTGACTTTAGAAATGTTCTGTCTGTGCAGATGTAACCTGGGGTACACAGGAGAGAGGTGTCACTCTTTCTCGCTGCCCGTGTGGAACCCAGAGGGAGGCTACAACCGCACAACAGCTCTGGCTGTGGTAGCCGTGGTGCTGTCTTCACTGTGTCTCACCATCATTGGCCTACTGTTGGCTCTCAGGTCAGTTTTTAACACTCTCAGATACAGAATGGGCTATAAACACATGATAAAACCATAATGCAAAGCAGGCTTGAGGGCCTCTATGTATCAGAATCAGAATCAGAAAACTTCACTGATTCCGGAGGACACAGCTGATGTTACAAAGTCTAAAGAATTTGAAATACACCATGCTCTATACACAAACGATGGGGTATGAATACTATAGATACATAACAGTTAAGTAAATTACTGGTTAGAAGTCTGCTCCTGCATGTAATAGCAATACTATACCATATATGTAACATCTCTGTTACTATATAAGAAATTACTATATTGAAGTAAGTAGTGATAGTTAACATGATGAGCACCAATTTACTAGTAATTCAAAGTAGTAGCTGAGTATTAAGGACTAGAGCTGAATGACAAGCATGCAACGTCTCCTGACTCATCCACAGGTTTCACAAGCGAGGCACGTACGACGTGGAGAACGAGGAAAAGATTAAACTTGAAGGATCCTCACACCACTAAGGCACAGATTAAGGTGAGCAGACAATGTCCCGGCCCGCATGTGGTCACCGCTGTGCTATGTGTTACATGCTTGTTTGACATTTGGTCTCCTCTCCCTGTTTTATTTCAGGAAGACCATGCGGAAATTCTACCTCAAAATTAAATGAAGAAGTGGAATGCCAAGAAGGAGAGCACAGCGTGTTGTAAAAGAAGACTGAGTGGACAAGTACTATGCTCTCTGCCAGAGAGCGAGAGAGAGAGGGAGGGAAAGAGAGTATACTTGCAAATGGTTCGCTGGAACGTTTAGGGAAAGTGTCCAACTGGGTCGTATCCCAGTCCGAGCCGGAAGTCCGATCGCCTACGTGGATCTACGTAAAAGCACTGAAAAAGACATTTTCAAGCGAGTGGGACTCCGGAGTGACAGTTTATTGGGATATAAACAGACTAGTCCACAATTTTATTATTTTTACTAGTAAACCTTTTTTTTATTTCTTGTACATATTGTGTATGACCTAATTTATTTATTTATATTCATATTTATTTAGATTTATACCAATAGTGTCCATCCCTGGCCATGTATTTAAAAAAAATAAGTTCTAAATTGTTTTTATCTGTAATAACTCTATTTATTAAAATGTCAGAAACTTTAATTGTCAGTAATAATACAACTGGTTTAAAATTTCAAGGTTTAAAATTTCAGACACCTAACTGTTTCTCCCTCCAGACAGTGTTAAATGCACCCAAGTATTTTAGAACTGCATAGAAATGTTCAAACACCTTTCAAATATCCATGTGCTTGTAGTGAAAACACAGAAAATGTACATGGCCAGTGACTGTTGGTGCCAAACCGATTTGTTTGATTTCTGAATGTGAATTAAATTTTTTGTTAAAAACACAATGTGAACTGTTTGTTTCCTCTCTGTGAGATAAATCATTTATTTCTCAGCCTGCCTGGGTGAAAGCATATTGTTGCAGCTTTACAAGGGCTTTATTCTGTCAGGAGGCCCTACTATGGTCTTTAGTGTGTCATTACAACAGTAGGTTAAATCTGTTCGTGATTCGGCCCAACATAGTTCCGTGACTCACTTCAGCATGCTGTGTCTGGTTTCCCATTTTAGTTGTATTATAGAAAAGCAAGGGGGGAGGAGGGTTATAACACAAATACATCTTCCCAGCTTTGACATACAAAGAAAATATTTGTCTATCCTGCCTCCTGCTTCATGCACCACTGGCGTCTTTTGGTCATTATGCACCTGTATCCTGGCCGCCTGTCGTCCACTTCCACAAATGTGCACTTCTAAAAACATGTGTGCTTCAAATTAAGCCTAATTAGCCCATCCAGATGGCTGTGCGGAAGGCAATTATCTTGATTCCCTAAAGTCGGCCTTGTGTTAGTTATCTAGCAAAAACCACTAAGACTAACCACAAATTATCCAGCCAAGTTATGGCCATTCAGATGACTCAAAGCAATTTTGCTCACAAATCATTTGAGTCAGCTACTGAAATTTTACTGTTCTTTATGAGTACAGCAACTTCAGTCTTGTTCAAATGTCTGCTGGCTCCTGCACTGTTCCGGTCAAACTTCCCTTTACAACACCACCACTTCCGCGTCTGCAACTTCGCAGAGTGACAAAAGCCTCTGAGAGGCCTCATTGTGAGATGAAAGGTAAGATGAAAGCCCGCAGAGCCTGTACAGACCACCGTCAGAGACTTAGACTAGTGAAGCTGTTCCTCATTGTGGCAGAATGGCATTCATGCTGTGTCCTCCCACACAAGGCAGAGATCATTTCCACTTCTTTCAAGCCTTCATGTAGATACAGTACAGCCACTGAGTGCTGCTTGCCCTTTAACAGGGTGAATTTAGAGGAATGGGGTGGCGGGGTGCCTCAGGGGCGTACCCTGGGGTCACTTTCATTGTTCAAGGGCTCAACAGCAGCAGCAGCAGCAGTTAAATGAATTTCCATGTGTATTGATGTCAGTTTTTGTTGGTTTACCATAGGGTTCCAAGTAGACTTTTTCCACCAGCGTTTTGCTGTATTTACGGTTGCCATGTTTTTAAAAAAAGTGAGTAAACCAGAAGTTTGTCCCATTCGGTCTACAATGCATAAAAGGTCTACAAAAATTGACTACACCTAGAAGCGTAGCTTATATGCTTCAGTTTTAGAGCACTTACTTAATAATATGTTAATCTTGACACCTACATGTTTTATTCATCGGATATCCTGTGGTTACCTCACCAAACTGACTAGGGTCTGAGTGGTCAACCACTAGCCTGGATGATTTTACTCCTACGCAGAATGCACTACTTTTTTTTGTGCCACAGTTAGGCTTTTACCTTCACCACAGACATCTGTGTAATAGAGGTCTGGCTGGACTATAAAAAATATGGGTTTGAATCATTAATTAGGCTTCACAATTGAACTTTAAATGTGTAATATCTGCAGCTGTACAATCCCATATGGTACTTGGTGAACTGAATACGTTTCTGCCATGGAAGGTCTAAAGATGCCAGGTCTTGTGTTGAGACACTTGAGGTGGGAGCGCCTCCCCTGAAATCCTATTGATTGTACCCTTGGGTTGTGTAAGATGACTCAGTTGAGTAACTTAGTGTGCCAGTAAAACTCAAGTTACCGAAAGCCCCATTCCTCTTTATTATTGTGCAAAGGTGCTTCCTTTTCCACTTCTAACAATGGGCCATTTCCACTACGCTATGGAAGTGTGTGTGTTGACAGTTGAAAAACTCATCAACACATAGGCCTCAGCTTTTCAAAACAAATACCATGCCACAAACGGTACAGACCATGCGTGAGGACAGCTTGTCTGACCTCTGTTCAGGGGGCTTGACCTGGTCAGTAAGGTCAGTAGAGTGTGAATATATCTATATGAAGTAATGTTTTTTGCGTAACAGAGTGTCACCACATACCAAATATTTACCTCATGAATTCGCTGAGGATGAGGTAAACCTTACTGGGAAATGTGTTTTTAAATAGCTGTGTTATTGCATTTTTGTGTGTTTACTCTAGTTTTGTAATTTCTTGTTTCATAGGTCTGCGACACATTCATGTCACATGCAGCGTAAATGCGTCCGTCTTTCAAAAACACATTCGACAACCAAACCCCCTCCCCCTTCTGTCACAGCACCCCTGTTTTAAGGTTCAGAGAAGAGCCCACACTTCACACTGATATCCAGCTAGCTCAAATAAAATAATGGTCTGGTTACATTTCAAATACTTCAAACTTAAAACTGTGCTTTTCTTTGAAAAAAATTAAGGAGCAGCTCAACTGATTTTTCTATGATAAGATAAGGTAGGATGAAACAAGATAAGATAAGATGACCCATTATTAGTCTCACAGCTGGAAAATTTTCACTGTTACAGCAGCAAAGCGGACAGAAAGTAGAAGCATCTATCAGTTTGTATGTTTGTATGTACTGTAACCCCCCATCTTTTTGCATTGGTTACGTTCCAAGAGCACCCACATATAGTGAAAAAAGCATTTTTGATGAACAAATGCCTAAAAATTCCTATTTTATAGTGTAAACCCTAAATATGCCCCGCATTATCCTAAAAGAAAATGTAGAGGTAGACCCATATTTGCCTCTTTTAATGTAAATTCCCCGCCGAGATATGCTACTGGGAAGGTCGCGGGACAAAAGTAGTGGGTAACTGAGGCGAGGTGAACGGTTTCAGGGAATAACCACGGATCTACTCAGGCCAAAAATACAAATGAGGGCTTGTTGGAAATGTCTCCTGGAGATCATTTGAACTGCGGAGTTTGAAGTGCTTGCACCGCAGAGAAATCCTGTTTGGAGCACCGGGCCTCAACCCGAGGGTGGAGGTAGCTCAGTGGGTAGGATACTTGCCTCCGGACCAAGAGGTCATGGGTTCGAATCCTACCTTCAGCATACCACCTCTGGGTCCCTGAGCAAGACCCGTAACCCCAAGTTGCTCCAGGGAGACTGTCCCTTGTAGTTAAGGAAAAGGAAGTCACTTTGGATAAAAGCGTCTGCTAAATGTAAATGGTGCTTCCAGGTCGACTACAGCCTGCCCTGAGTACTCTTGTGTGAAAACATCCAGTAAAAATATATTTATTGCCGCAAAAAAGGTTGAGGTTCAGTTTGGTTCTCAAAATAAATCTGTTTGTGACTGAATCTGCGAATCATGTGTATATGTATGTATGTGTATATGTATATGAGGTGAATTGTGTATTTGCCACATTGTGATCTGATTTCAGTCTGTCTGAACAGGAGCATGTTTGACTATGAAGTGTAATTGCATGTAGCTAAAATCTTATCAGGATCCAGTCCAGATACCTGTCAAATGAAGTAGTCAGGTGTAAACGGGGTCAGGGTATGTGGCTCCAAGCCCAAGACCATCTGTCACCGCTCTGGTGAGACAGGACAGCTGATTAATGAGCTGTTGACACCGTGACTGTGATTCAACAAAAAAAATTCCCATCAGGTCACAGCCAAATCAGCTTTCACTATTTACAACACAGACAGGCCGTGAAGAAAGAGCTGATAAGGCCCATCGCCAAGTCCTGCGTTCTACACTGCAGTTTTTGCAAGTTAAGTCAAGTTTATTTATATAGTATATTATCAAAGACAAATATCAGGAATAGGTTTTACAGGAAAATAATAAAAAATAATATAATAAAACAAAATCAATCAATAAATAAGTGAAAGAAGACTGGAAGTGCAATACAAATGCAGATTTGTAAATGAAGGCAGAGGAGAAAAGTATTTTTTTGCATCATTTGAAAGTGTATATTTTAATATGTTAATAAAAGGGAACGACTGTTTTGGTCCAGTGGTCCAAAAATGACTTCTTATCTTAAAACCTTATCTGCTATGGGGTTATGATCCATTAGGTTCCGCTACATTAGGTGACATTACGTTGTTATGCTGCATTTTGTTATCTCATGTTATGACTTGTACACTGTGTTATACTACATTAAATGTAATAATACATACATTTATGTTTATTAAGAGTTATTTGTCATGCAAAAATGACAACAACCCTGATGTAATAACATATCATAACTCACTCACTTAAAAATACCTGAAATGGTTTAATAACACATTAAGCAAATGTGAGATTATTCACGTGTAATAAATCACATTTTTAATGCCCAGGACTACTTTGTCTACTTCAAAAGCCAGCACCTGTCTACATGAGACTATCTCTAGCTTCTCTGGTCTCCCTCCACATGTACTGACATTGCATCTTGCTTTGAGACACTGTCAACTGCAGTATAAATAGCGATGACACGGCTCCCCTGATAGCCTCCATGGGCCTGCCAGTGGATGCCTCCACAGTGACCTCATAGTGGACTGGACTGGACACTTGTGTATCTTTATCATGTTATTAAATTCTCACCAGGCTATTTGCACTCTCCAAAGGTGCTGAACTGGATTGTATGTCACATGAGAGTAGATGAGAGAAAAAGAGATAAAGCGAGAGAGGCTGAGAGAAAGAGAGGGACAACATTTAAGCAACAGCTGCCCAGCTGAGGCACTTTAGAAAAGGATGCCACTTCATGTATGTATTATTTGTCACCATATCTACCATCTGAAAAACTGTGAAATGAGTCTTTGGCGTTTAACCATGTTTAATTGTTGAATGCGTGTGATTCTGCAGCATTCATCCTGGAACACACGCTATTCAGAGCCTTTATCAGACAAATAACGACACAAACATCACAGCTTTTATATATTTTATTGCAAATACAAAAAAATCGCTCCCTCCACCCCCTCTGCTGAAACAACCAACAAAGCCAGTGCTTTTTAAGCCATCCTTCACATAAGAGTAAACACTGAATTGAGATGTTTTTTATACTCTTCAGAGTACCAGGAACCGTATAATCTGTCTCTTTTGACATTGACATTTGTAGCATTTAGCAGACGCTTTTATCCAAAGCGACTTTCATTCCCAAACGACAATGGACAGTCTCCCTGGAGCAACTCAGGGTAAAAGGTCTTGCTCAGGGACCCAATGGTGGTATGCTGAAGGTAGGAGTTGAACCCATGACCTCTTGGTCTGGAGGCATTATTAAAGATTGGCCTGTGTTATTTGAACCAAAATCATTTCGGTTTGTAGCACCAGTCTGGTCGCATAACACATGGGGCAGCCTCATTTGTGTACAGTACTATGCAAAAGTCTTGATCCACCCCTCATTTCTTCATATTGCACTTCCAGTGATCCAGACTTTCTTGTGTGTTGTGGTCTTAAACAGTTCTCCAGGCTTCCTGAAGGACTTTCAAAGACTCTCATTTTCAGGTTAGTCCCTGAACCTGACCATTTTCAGAGGAATGTTTTTGTTTTTAAAGACAGTGACTTATGTGCGAATCCAAAGACAATCTAACTGAAGTCCTGAACCAGTGAAGAAAAATGTAATCTTTTAATCTCCTCAGTATGACAAGGATAATACAGTCTGACAGAAAATAGTATTTTTGTAACAAGGTGTTTTAAAGCAAAATAGAAAGAAATGAGGTGACTCAAGATTTTGCACTGTATTATTGCACTGTCTTTTGAAATGTCAGAATGTTTGCAATTTCATAATGATTAACAAACAGCACTTATGCACGCTGACTCTTTTGGTTAATCTCTGTTGCTTCACGCTCGTACAAAACCAACAGAGGCACTCCGCCCCCCCTCAAGCCTTTTAGGAAGGATTCTTTATCTCGCACACACAAACACACATACGCTCGCTCGGCATGTCAGGGCTGTGCCCTTGCTGTGTCTTTGCATTCTTCTTTTGCCACATTGCAGCATAAAGGCTCAAGGGACACCATGACTTGCATTTGACTCACTCTATAAACCGCTGAATTCACTGAGCCTCCACCCCTGGCTTCCAGTCCCACTGTGAGTGAATGTTGTGGTTTGGAAGGATTAAGCTGAAGCGTGCATGCCCTGTCCACAGAATGACTCTCGCATGACCTGCCCAGGATCGAGCTGATGAAGAGCTTTTGCCACTGAGTATACCATATAGCAGAGGTCCAAAAATCTGTGCACGTGGACATTTTGGTGCACGTCATGGTTTACGTCATAATCTAGGCAACATTTCCTTCCGTCAATTTGATTAAGCAAAATTTTTCACAAAAACTAACTTGTTCAGCTCACATTTTGGCATGTGAGTTTGCAATGACAAAGTTACACGCACCAGGGGTGTGACTTCTTACAGGCTTTTAAAATGATTTTTTTCAATAACCTCAGATATTTTCTAGGATTAAAAATCTACAGTCAGTATGCCTATGATACATAAAGTAACTGGCTGTTTGCACTCTCCAGTGGTGGTGAACTGGATTGTTTGTTACATGAGAGTAGTTGAGAGAAAAAGAGATAAAGCGAGAAAGAAAGAGAGGGACAACATTTAAGAAAGGGCTGTGCATTAGAGACACTCGGACGTGTGACTATAAAGGATGCCCTTTATAGTAACACGTGAACGCACGACAGCACACAGTGTAAAATTCTTACTCTGAATTTGACCTATTTAACCCATTCAACAAGTGAAGCAGCGGACAGCCAGTGAAGCAGCACCCGGGGGACAGTGTGTGTGAGGATAGTACTTTGTTCAAGAGTACCTTAGTGGTACCACTGGCGGCCCTGGGATTTGAACCTTCTGGTCACAGGGGTAGTGTCCTAATCACCAGCAGCCCCATATCTTATTGTAAGAAAGTATTATAATAAGATGCATCCCCATAAATAGCTTCTGTAAATTGTAATTTTAAAAAATCTGTGACGTCAAGTTGATCACTGTACCTAACCTTCAAGATCCACAAGAAACATCAAATCCACCACCACTCAGGAGTGTTTTGTAGCTGTGCATTTACTGTTATTTAACATTAGAAACACCCTTCCCATTAGTCATTTTCAAAAGTCAACATTACTTCCGCAGCACTACACAACCACCACACCCTGTTGTTGGAGCTATAGACAATGAGGGAAATTATTAACCAATAATTGCATGTTGTCCGTCCACCGCTCACCACACCCACCCAACATCCAACAAGATACACAAGTCATCCCCTCCATGCTTCATCCACCAGGTGCTGCTCTGTCTCTCTTCCCTCTTAACTTGCCTTCTCACTTTTACTTTTGGTTTTTGGAGCGGTTGTAAAGAATCACTTATCACCTATTTCAGTTCATTTACACTGTACCTGTTGTTCTTGTTAACAAATGTGAGGGCAAAGACTGGCAAAGGCTGGCAGTATTTACACTGTTGTCAAACCTATTTTTATATCAGTTTAACTATGTTTTGTAATCATTTGGATTTCTCAAATGTCAGCAACATCTTATGTACTTCTGTAAACCAGCCAGACTAGTTCAGACTCGTTTTTCCTTTCAGAAAATCTAAACATCCCATTTCACTCGAAAACACGTCATGTTAAAGAGGAACAAAAAGTTCTGATTTCCAGTTCAATTCCACCTTAATGTTGCCTGAAGTGAAAGTCAATAGTGCTGAGTATAAGAAGCAGGCCATCAGGCAGCTGAGAAGGGTTATGTTCTTTATTTCATTCCATAAAGTTTCCTGCATTATCATTTAATGATGTGGGCATTCAAACATTAGCACCCAAAAATGCTAGGCTACATTTTTATGTTTGAAAACATCTGTCACATACTTGTGGCAGCCCACGGCAAACATTCAAAATATGATGTTGGATAAAACGAATAGACTCTAGCATATAAAATCACTCTGTCTGCCAGTCAAGGTTGAAGATGGAATCATGGCCATTGTTAAAATATGTTTTCTGACTGTGAGTGATCAGAACACTGATGGCAGGACCACTGGAGTTTTAGGTCATGTCTGGAAGGTGCAGTGAGGAAATAGAACCCAAACCAGCTGCCCTGGTTTATGGCAGGCCTCTCAGGGGGGAAATGAATCTTTGCTACCACTTCCAGCATTAAAATGTCACCACAAGAATGCAATGAGCAGTCTGCCCTGCAGTCACCACTTTCATTCTGTGCCTCGCCTCGAGTCAGTCCAGCGTCAGAAGGTGGACAAGCCTGGAGATCACCTCTGCGCATTCCTGGCCTTCTTTATACTTGATCCTTTGTTTCTTTTCAGCCCTCTTAGTGAGCTATGGCAACGTGGGAGCTCTGTTCAGTGTGCTGGAATGCAAAGGAGGGGATTTTTCTCAGCGGTGATGATGTCATTGATGTTGGGTTTGCCCGCTCAAAGCGCTGGGCAAGGCCATTGAAAGCAGAGGGGGTAATGACAAGGTTAAGCACCAAAGCTCTGCATTAGGGCAAGCATTTCAAATAAAAGATCAAACGCTGCAAAATAATCTGGCCTGCTTTGTTAGTCTGAAATGAAAGAGGAGCTTTATTATGTGCATAAACACATGCTCGTTTTGCTCCTGATTGATTTAGTCTTCTCTTTTGCTTGCTATTCAAGTGTATGGTGTTGTACTCGATCAGATACTACAGAGTCTAATGCTTCAAGCCAGTTGTATCATGACACCGACGGGCTGATGCTTTTGTCGTGAGTGGGATTATGTATAACAGAGAGAAATTCCCCTCTGGAGAAAGTTTGGTGCTTTGTTCAAGGGGTGACATTGTTATCAGCTGATATTGCAACCCACAACCTAACCATTATCATGCAGATTTTCTTCAGCCTTTCACACACTTTCTCTTTATTACCAATTGTATTACTCATGTGTTAACAATGTTAATCTGATTCCAGATTTCAATTATTTGAACACCACTGAGAATCATGCCTATGAACCAGTTTGAAGAACAATAATGAAAATCAGAACAAACAGAAGTTCGCTACAAAAAACACAGAATTCAAAACATGACCATGCTTAACTATTGTAGAACAGAAATGATAATTCAAACTTTTTGTTCAATGCATGGATAGGAACGTTGTATTCACTACATCATTTTTTATTTGTGTTTTGTATTTTTCATTTTGTTCATTTGTTTGTTCTGATTTGTCTTCACTGGTCCAATGTTTTCCATCCTCAACAGAGAATCAGCCAAGAGATGTTGCACCACTAGCAGAGTTTGAGCTGGGACACTTCATTTACTGGTTCTGCTCAGAAGGAAGGAATCGTTTTTTACTTCATTTCTAAGTGCTGATCAGATAAAAACGCAGCATCTAAACCAAATCAGCAACTCTCTGAGAGGTGCTGATATGATGTGTTGTCTAGCCACAACCAAAACCAGACCAGATTGCAAAATTAGTAATAAAGCTGTCTCTGATGTTTCGTCAGCAGTTTATTACACGCTGGATTGTCAACATGAATCTTTCTCTCAGACCCCTGCGCTTGAAATGCGATGAGCGGGGGGGCAATTACTCAGTCATTTCCCCCGTAGGGTGAGTCAGACTGAGTCAGGGGATCCAGGCTTTGTGCCTCAGTGTGAAAAGCCTCCCTGGCTGGGCCTCCCCTTCTCCCCAGGGCTGACTGATAGATGACTGGGCTCAGATACAATAGCGGGTACATTACAGAAGTACAATAGCACTAATGCTTTTCCATGGGAGACCATCTGCCAAACCCAACAATCAGCAGATCCAACAGGATTTTATAGGGCAAGGGGAAGGGGAAGAGTGACACATGGATTGGACATCATGATGTAATGGACCTTGTGGATATGTCTAACAATGAAATTTCTAAGTAAGCACAAGGAACTGCCACATCAGTGCCATGGGCTAAAAAGAACAGTTTCCTACGACACTAACAACAGACGCACCTTGGACAAAATCTTCATTGGCTGATTATTAATGAAGCTTGACAACCTGCCCTTTCCAGATCAAGAGCAGGAGCAGCACAAAAACAAGAGCGTGTTCTAAAGATAGACGAACGTCCTATTGCAACCCGATACTGTGAGATTCCTTATGAGGCTTCTGACGAAGTTTAGGCCTCTCCTTGTGTCTTTGACCTGGCTCTCATTTAGTCTGTTCTCTCACACAGTAACAAAGACCAGTACAACAACAAAAACTAGATTCATTTCCTGGAGAAAATGTGAAGCGTGATTGCGTGGTTGCTACAAAACCAGTGTTTGGAGACATAAACCTTCAGAGGCAGGCACTCTACCGGCTGCACCACTTCAGGATTGTGGGGCGTTGCCGGAATTCACCAGCTTTTACCAAGACATTTATCATTAAAGATGACTGTATGCATAGCTCAGCATTTACAGACGGACTAGTTTTAATTTTACCGCAACAAACCATGACACATCTTTGTCATGTAGCTGACCTGAAGTTTTTAAGTCTCTTTATTTCATCCCGTTTGTTTCTTCACATTTGGGTTTTTCCACTTTTTGTCCATTACTGGCCTCTTTATCCATTATGTCACCAGTGTTGGGCAAGTTACTTTAAAAATGTAATTAAACTACTGATTAATGAATACTCCCTTTGAAAGTAATCAAATGACTAATGTGATTATTTAATTTCAAAAGTAATTAGTTACATTACTAGTCAGATTACTAGTTACCTCCCCACTCTCTAAAGAAATTCTTAAGTCAGCTCAAACACACTCTTAAGCCAGCTCAAACACACTCTTAAG
>JBBPDC010000032.1:12455217-12486499 GCA_037974485.1 Hemigrammopetersius urotaenia | reverse complement strand
TGAGTTTCACCATGAGCGCCCCCCCCCCCCCCCCTTTGTTTTTCCAGCATGCAATTTCAAGGCCTTCCAAGCATTCTGTATGTTAACCCGAAATGACAAACGTCATTTATAAAGTCAGTATCACGTTTGAAAAGTGCCGACCAGGGTTAACATTCAGGATGTTGTTTTTAAGCCTAGTGTGATTCATTGGTAGTGCCTGAGCTCCCCATATGCTTTTGTTTTTGCAGCACATAATTTCACGGCGCTCCCAGCATTCTGTATGTTGTACAGGGGGTCTTCAGGTTACGACGCAGATCTGTCACTTACCGATCCCAGCGCAGCTGTAGAATGATAATCTAGAACATAAAAACACAACTAAGCCACAGAAAAAGGAAAGGGACATAAATATAATGGACTTGTTCACTGTACTGTACTGTGGGATGCCGGGTCCCTCACTCATATGCCGCATTACTGCATATTCTTCCACCGCACGCAACCACACTAGTCCACCCATGTAGTCCATAAGTGCGTCAAAACACTCACATCTCAACTTTTTAAAAGGTTTGATGGGAGTGAGCGTCGTAAACTCAAACCGCTTTGAAATAATTTAGAAAGTCCGTATTACATTTGAAAAGTGTCTGCCAGGGTTAAAATTCAGGATGTTTTTAAACCCAGTGTGATGAATTGGTAGCATCTGAGCCCTCACGCCTGCTTTTGTTTTTACAGCACATCATTTTAAGCGTTCTTTATAGCCGATGCATGTTCATCCGACACTGATGGGTGAGACATCAAAGCCCACCAGTGGACATCTACAAAGAGCAGTTTATTTTTTCAGGAGGCGAAAGGAGATACCAAACAGAAATGTGTCTGTGATTCTTTCCACCGTTTTCCCCTCCCCCCACTGATAAGAAGTTTGCAGTAAACGCTGGGTCCTTCTAAAAATAGCTGATGTTGAAACTGAAACATGCCAAGTAAAATCCTCTCTCCTGGGGAATGTGGTGGGAATGAACTGGGAGTGGTTAACTGAACACTAATGGAGTCTGACTGGGAGATTTCTGGCTAATTTAGAGCTGAAGCGGACCGTCCCAGACTAGACGGCATGAGCTCATGCAGAAATGCACTGTAATTTAGCAATATGTTTTATATTTGATTCATTTGTTAATGGTGAAATAGATGTTATGCAGAAAGGACATAAGCGTTTATTTTGGCTATGATATCATTAGAGAGTCAGTATCACGTTTGAAAAGCTCCTGTCAGGGTTAAATTCAGGCTGTTTTTAAGCCTGTGTGATAAACTGGTAGCACTAGATGTGAAGGGCGCTGTTACGTAGTCGAGTGCCTGGTTGTTTCCTGTCTTCCTTTTCTGTCTCTATTCTACTCTTAGTGCCCTGGAGAGGTGACAATAACCTGAACCTAGGAAATCATAAACGTAACAGCGCCTACATAAAGATTTCACATGCAACAACATTGAAATGTGTAATTATAGTGCCCTGATTGAGTATTTATGAACAGCTCATGCTAGTAACTGCATAAGATGACATAAGATGTAGTAAAGTACATGATATTGTGATGGTGAATATTTGTTCTGTTTATAACACTGTAATGAACTATTATAACATTGTTATGAAGCACCATTGCCTTGTAATGGGATTTATATGGGACAAAGTGGGGACAAAGACCTTGTTAAGAACACCACATGTTTGCCTCCTCAATAAAATAAAGTTCATGAACAAAAAATAAACAAAAATGTAATTACTCTATAACAGCAATTGCAATGGAACAAATGTGCCATAAACTTATTCATTTTTTTAAATTTTCAAATCCTGCATTACATACTGTTATTCAAATATCACACATTTTCAAATACTGTATTATAAAATGTTATTCAGTGCTAACGCATATGTTATGAATACAGGCAGCCTTCACATAACATGTGAACAAATACTTAATTTGTTTAGATGTAAGTACTAAATGATAATAGAGCAAGGAACTGCCTATATTGTCTTAAGTAAAATAAATACAATAATTAATTAAAATCTGATAAATAGCAGCATTTAGTTCAAGTTTTGTTTGTCACATGCAGTCCACATACAGTTTATCAAAAATCATCAGTGATTTCAGCATTAGATACCTGCTTCAATACCTGACCCAACCCATGCATTAAAAAATAGGCTTCCACACTGCACTCATGGGGCCTTGTGGCTTACACAGCTGTTACAGTAAAAAAAAAAAAATTTGTAAGTGCACAGTCTTCCAAAACCTCTCTGTTTCTCAGACAAGAAAGGCTGCTCTGGTGGTCCTCACTGTATGGTTAGTCACTGGGACAGAATTCAAGACTAGTCTAGGAATTTTAGGAACATCAATAATGTAACCTAACCCAGAAGACATAACGTCTGTCTGAGAGCCTTCCCAGCCCACGTGTGTTCTCTGCTGGTCTTCTATAAGTAATCAGGAGATGATGATGGTTCTAGAGACATGTCTTCATCCTGATGTCATGTCTGATTCATAGATACATATAGTACATTACATTACATATGGCATAGAGCATATATATATAAACACGAATATATGTAATCAAAACTGCAGGAAACACTCAACATGAAATACACAATGCTATTTAGGTCAGGATGGTGTCTCTATTGTATGTAATAGAGATCAGTAGTAGATCAGTAAAATTGAAATAAGTGGTGATATTCACATGGCAAGACTATTGCACATAGAAATCACACATATATAAAAATCACATGGTAAAGCCGTTATAATCTTCCAGTGGGAGCGAAGACTGGGCTTGACCTTTCAGCTATGTGGGCCAGGGAGGGGAATCCCGGCCTGAGCCATTTCCAAGGAGACAGACTCTCACTTTTCACACATGCAAGTTAAAAACACGGAATGGCCCACTGGTTGTACTTCTCCCGGAGGCCAATGAGGTCTAGGTCCAGGTCAGAGGTGACTGCAGATTCACTTTGGTTGCACTTTATTAGCACTCTGACTTTTTATTGTCCACCGTAATTTAGCAATCTCTGTCCATCTTTACCTTTGTCCTAAATCTGGCCGATAGCAGTGGGGCGATCCTCTCTTCTCACAGCTCTCAGGCTCTCCCATTGGCAATGTTTCAGTCTCGGTCGACATTCCTTCCATTCCTCATAACTCTAACCCTGTTCAAGAGTCCACCCCAAAGAAGTCCATGTAGCTCAGACTGAGAGTCTTCAGGCCATCACGTCACCCGTTGCCACACGCAGAAATGTTCTGTATGTGTTTCAGGAAAGGAAAGTGAGACAGAGACTGAAAGCAGGGCTACTGCTAACAGTTTCCAGGAGGTACTGAAGGGGGATTACGCTGATCAAGAAAATGTTTCTGCATAACTTATTCATTAAGATGTAAACAAAGTCATTCATAGTGGTTCGACTCGATTACTTAATTCTAGAGGAACTTACCCAGTCAGAGTGTTTTACAGTGGTGATGAATGGAACCAGATGTCTGAAGATGTTTGATGTCTTTGAAGCTACATCACAGAAAGTTATTACATGAAATGATCATGTTTCAGGCCTGACGCCTGAAACGTTGTTCTCTATTTGATGTCTGAGACAATATTTCTCTGCAATGAACCCTTTCGTTCCAAACTCTGGATGACATTGTTTACTTTCCCACTGAATTATGTGGACCTTTTGAAAAGTCTGTGCACTGTTTGCCTTTAATAGGTCGATTAAACATTAACTGGGGCAAAAGTGAGCCTCAAAGGTAAGGCTAACATCAGTCTACTATTTTGGGAGGTTTTGTTTTCATCTATTATTTACCATTTCTACCAAATCCTGCAGTTATTTCCTAACGTTTTCCGAACTTTTTGGTCACTCTCATCTTCTGAGATGGAAATGTCCAAAAAATCACTTGGATAACAATGCCACAGTGATCCCACTTGAATGGCAATGATAACCCATTGCATGCATG
This sequence comes from Hemigrammopetersius urotaenia, assembly GCA_037974485.1. Lineage (NCBI taxonomy): Eukaryota > Metazoa > Chordata > Actinopteri > Characiformes > Alestidae > Hemigrammopetersius > Hemigrammopetersius urotaenia. The sequence goes on along the minus strand of JBBPDC010000032.1, from coordinate 12,482,576 downwards.
CATGTTTCTGCGGTGATGCAACAACACCGCAACAGTCGATAGCTATGACTGTGCCACCTGCTGGTTCACTTTCTGAATGAACTTCATGACAACTCACAACCACCCCTCCCCCCGCCAAGGAGCATGCAGGCACTGAAGTTTGTTTGGCATGGGGGGTTGCCTAGTGACTCAACACATCCGGAAGGGCTGCATTCATATATTTCCTAATCCTCCCTGTGTACCAGATGTACCTGACACACAGGTAGAGCCCAAGCAGGTTCATTCATGTTTCTGCCTTCTGGCGTCACCTGCGGAACAAGACCTTATATGGCCTTTTACCTGAAATCCAGTCAGGCAGCTGTCTTATCTTCCCTCTGTTGATCAACTGAGGCAACGTTTGTGTGTGTGTGTGTGTGTGTGGAGGCTTAGCAGTGGGTTCTTGCAGGGCAGTAAATCATGTAGAGGCTTTTTCTTTATACCTGTACCAATTACATTTACTTTTAAATTTACATTTTTTTTTATTTACCTCACATTAGTAAGTCCAGATTGAAAATTAAGAGCTGCTAGAAGACCACTGTCCTACCAGAGATAAGTCTAGTCCACCATGGCCCTTAAATTGTGTTAGTGTCTGTTTGAAGACAATGAGGGTCTCAGTAGTTCGGACAGTCAGTGGGAGTACGTTCCATCATTTTGGTGCCAAAACTCAGTCTTTATGTATTTTTTTGACCTTTAAGAAAAGGTGGGTCAAGCTTGCTTGAGGCTGATGCTGTAAGCGCTGGCCTGATAAATGCTCATAGGTCAGGCCAAGCTGGACCATTTTTGGCTGTGTAGGCGAGTGTAAGCGTTTTTAATATAATGTTATCACGGCCTATTAAATAGGTTGACATTTCTCTTATGAAAACACTGACACACATGTTCCACAAACGAGCGTGATGTTTGTTTCCACTTTGTTCGTGCTGAATAAGGTCATAGGTGTTCTGCAAGCTTTGTTTTGAGTTTTCGTTTTGTTGACTCGCACAGGGGAGATCCTTACGCCCACACGTTCACAGTTATCTCTGCGAGGGAGGGAACACAGCGTGAGTTTCCATCAGCCTCGGCCCCTGCGCAGTGATCAAATGAGCCAGGGAATCAAATGCAGTCATCCCAGGGTGTGCCTGGAGCGTGCGGGTGGGCTGGGGACTGGCATCTGTGGTGAAATAAGTGGAAATATTTCCACAATGTTAGTGGGCCACACCATGACCAAGCCCACTTTTGCTACATGAGGTCACTCTGTTTGCTCGAATGGGCCTCCTAGATGCACCAAAAACACTGTTAGCAGGGGCGAGACTGAATTCTATTGTATGCACAAGAGGCCACATAGCCAGGATTTAGAATACAACACTTTCAATAGCAGTGTGTGCAACAGTTGCTTTTACACCACTTGGCATTTAGCCAAGTCAAGTCAAATCAAGTTGGTCTTCATAGTCATTTCAACCATGTACCCAGTAAACAGTGACATGATGCAATATTTCGCCAGGTTCAACACAAAAACAGTTAAAAAAGAAGTTAAAAAATCTAAAACACAATACACAAGGAGTGACGACAGGACTATACCGAATGCAAAAAAGAGAGACGATAGGATACTTTGTAACAGAGTTGAAGTTATTTTTTATTTGTATCACTAATGACTGTAAGACTGTGTCTGTAACTAATAACTGTAAGATTGTCTCTGTAACTAATGACTGTAAGATTGTCTCTGTAACTAATGACTGTAAGACTGTCTCTGTAACTACTGACTGTAAGACGGTCCCTATGACTAGTAATTGGAATGTTCTGGATAAGGTTGTTGGCCAAATGCCACTTTATTTGCTGTAATCACACTGAAAAAAGAGATCCAGTCTGTGGAATATAGCGATAAATATAGAGTGATAAAACCTTACTTCATCAGTCCATATGACAGCGTCCACCAGGTGGCAGTCTGAGTCAAACTTTATCATCCCTAAAGTGGATCAGGTGCGCAATCACCACCCAAATCTCAACTCGAATTCATGATGTTCAGGTCTGTTTTAACAGCTTCAACCTTTCTTTGCAACAAATATTTAAAAAGGACATGCCCATTCCACAGCTGGGCAGCTGGATGCATTAATGCAAATAGATATAATCAGACATATAACCTCAAGATGCAGTAATGCAGTAGCACTACAATCACAAAGAAAACACTGGATTCCCAGATTGTGAACAAAACTTTTAATAGGGTGTAACTGTGTGTAAAAAAAGCACATGGCAGTCTTATCGTTAGAAAATATAGCTGTAATTTTATAATGATGACACATGGGAGTCTGTGGGACTAATCCAAACCCTTTTCATTCATTAATCCTCTTGAATCTCCAAAAATGTATACATTGGTTTGTATTTTAAAAGAAATGGAAGTAATCTCTCCATATCGATTACCTGCCCATATTGTACGTGAAAGGATAAAACACACAGAGTTGTCATAATGAACATGGACTTCAAGTGCTAATAGATAACCCAATCAAGTTGTTGTATTTTTCTAAGAGTATTGACATGTTTATGGCACTGGTGCACTAAAACTACATTGCACAGTTGTGGATGGTGGCTACCCACAAAGTTAATCTTTTATTGGAGAAAAATCGCCTAGGCAATTCCTAACTCAGTTTTAAGTGTTATTTGAAATGCTTACCACCAGGGACTGCAATTGTTATTGTGTTGCATGTAGCACTGTTTCATGCTCTTCTGCCCCCGGTGGCAGGCATATTTGGTGATCGTTTGTGGAAGCAGTCTGAAGGGGTAGAATTAGGGCTTGCATTCATCCCAGTGGGAATGTAATACATGCTCTCTAAATAATTTTGATCCAGCGATGGATGGCCTTTTGCGTCTGATTTTGGTGCCTGGCTCGCTGAGCTTCCATATCCCATGCTGTTTCGATGGAGTGTAGTGGAGACAGTGCTCTCTGGATGCCTTGGTTGCTGGGCAGGCTGAGAATGCAGTGGGGCAGCATAGGGCAGGTACTGGGGCGTATATAACCCTGGACCATGGATCGAGGAGTATGGAGCAGCATTTGAAGAATACATACCAGAATGGGACGTAGCCTGCTGAGGTATTAGAACTTCAACATATTGTCCTATTTCTGGATCAAACAGCATTTTTCTCAGTGGTTGCATTGGTACTTCAATATAGAAGTACTTTCCAGTTTCAGGGTCTAGAAGCACACGCCGAGGGCCTTGCCCATATTCAAGCCCACTGGCATTTTCCGGGTACAAGACACCAGCACTCCCAGGACCCTCACTTCCATAGTCATGGCCAAAAGTCGGAGGTAAATCATGTGGACTGAAAAACTGTGATCGAGGGTCCAGAGCCATATTGGGTGAACGACTGTGCACACAATAAGCTGCACCACTTGCAGCATGTGGTGATGGGCGATTAGCTGAATGCCTGTCCATCTGATTACTGGGAGGTGGTTGCTGTTCATCACCATATGCCTGTGGGACTGGAGCAGGGCAGGTATATGAGTGGTGCAAGGGTTGAATCATTGCTGGGGCCTGTGGTACCGTGGTCTTCGGTGAGGCTGACGGATAATTTAAGGGCTGGCTGTCTTGTCTGCACTGATGAGGACGAACCTGGGCCTGTGGAGGTGCACCTGAGTATGGAAGCCCCTGCCCTGGTGATGGTGGGGCTGGTGGTGTGCGGTTTTGTGAGCCATGGTAGGGATGGCCAAGATGTGGGTGGGAAGCTGTTGGGCATGAGCATGGAGACTGTTTGTTGTTGGGATGGTACCGGTTCACCCTTCTTGGGGGCAAATCAGAAAGTAGCAAGGGGCTAAAACTTTCTCGCTCATCATAGCTGGGAGGATCATCAGATGCATGCAAATGGAAGTCGTCTTTATGTAGTTGGTTATTAACTGATGCTGTACTTAAAGGCTGTTTGTAGTTGTGGCTTTGTGATGCTACTGGCAAGACTATATGACTTGAAGGCATCACCTGCTCTTGACTGACAGTGACATTCTGTTGTTGCTGGTTACTGGAGCTTTGCACTGAAGTGGTAGATACCTGTTGCCTGTCAGCACCTACTGAGATTGTTGTTGAGTTCTGAACAGTGTCTGACACCGTTGTTGCTGGGATAGATGGCAGTTTGTAGCTTGAAACCGCTGACACAGCAAATTTTTTGGTGTTGCTTGATGCAGCCTCTGTTGATTGCTCCCTGTGTGTCATTGCTGCAGAGGTCTCATTTTTCTTAACATCACTCTTCACATGTGTTTGCTGTTTGAAAATAGATGTTGTCGGTGTGATGTCTGTTTTTGGAAAGTCACTTGACATTGACCTAATTTCTGTAAATGGCTGTTTATAACTGGGTTTCAGTGGCACAGACGGTTTTGGTCTGTCACTGGATATTGACCTCACTTGTATGGGTAACTCAATCTCTTTAGATGTGGTCACTGCCTTTGCATGACTTTTTGTATTGCTAGAAATGGATCTCACCTCTGCTCTGCTTGACTGAAATTTTGTCATGGAAGTGGCATGGTTTGTCATCTTTTCTTCTTTCTTCAAAGGTTGTAATGTAGCCGCTTGACTCTGACTGTCCACCAGTGTTTCACTGGAACTGATCCTCAGCTCCTTGGGCTTTGGGGAGCTCCTAAGCAAAGAGACACTTTGACATGCCTGTAGGGTACTGTCAGTGGATGTCTTCTGTTCACAAGTAACATCAGATTCTTCTTTTTTCCCTTTCCGTGATTCAGTTGAAACACAGTCTGATGCACATATCTGCAAGGGGACTTCTAGTCTGTTGATGTGCTTGGCGGTGGCACTGGTACCTTCATTTGTGATTTCGCAAACCCCAATGTCAGCTTGCATTCCTTTTTCTTTCAGTAGCATGGACACTGAATGGCTACTGCTCATCGGGTGAGTCATCGCATCAGATGTGGCAGGGCTTGCTGGCTTCTGCGTAGCATCTGGTGTACCATCCTGCAGAAACAGTACTGCTGAGATTTCTTTACTTGCAGGTGTAGGAGGCATTTCTAGATTTGTGCTCTGTTCACAGCTTTCTGAAGTTGTGGACGTGGTGTTGCACTGTTTAGAAACAACACATGCCTCTGTGTCAGAGACTTGAACATTTGCTTTCTTTGGCTCCAACTTGATCCTTGGCAAGAAGGATTCGTCTGCTTTTTCTGTAATATTGTTATCTTTGCTTTTGTCTAAATTCCTCTTTGTCTCTGAATTGTCATGTGCTTCAGGTACGTTAGATGTTTTATGGCCAGATGCTTGCTTGTCCTTCCAGCTGACAGCTTTGCATTCAATATGCAAGGCATGAGGAACTTGTGGTTGTGTTTCTGTATTGTTTTGAGTAACTTGGTCCTCTGCAGAGAGGGTGGTGTTTGAAGCTTTGAAGGACAAACTATATGTGTTTTTTACCAGCTTCCTAACATCCCTAACTTTATGCATAACAGGTTTTTGCTTCATTTTGTCATCATCTTCTTTGTTCTCTAGATTTTCCTCTTGTTTAAATTGAATTTGCCCCCCAGGTGTTTCCTGTGAGTGAAATTCACATGCTGAGTCTTCAGTTGGCTGATCGGGAGAGAGAGAAACTTTCAGAGAGGACTTCTTTTTGTCCTTAATGGTACCAGGCTTCAGTGTTATTTCAGGGGTTTTTGACAAGAACATCCTCCTGCAGTGCTGTTGTTTATTGGTTTCAGGCATTGCATGGTCCTCCAAATCCCTATTTGCTATTCTGCTATGTGCGCTTGCAGCTCGGGTGGCAATACAGCTTGTGTGCCTGGCAGTGGTAGTTGTTGAGTCACAGCTGTCTTTATCTCCAAAGCTATGAGGGTCTGCTTCCTTGATTGTTTGTTTCTTCTGTATTTTGCTTTCAAAGGGATCTATCATTCTGGGCCTTAACTGATCGCTCCCTGAAGTTTTGCCCTGAAGTGTAACTATGCCAGTGTTACTGTACGTAGGTATAAAATTGGCTTTGAAGAATGGTTTGGGAGGAACCTTAGGGCCACATTTCTTTTGAATATGGGGGCTTCTTTCCTCTCTGCCTGCAAAGTCTTCAGAGGATTCACTGCCTTCATATGGCAGGTTAGAACTTAAACTGTGCCTCTCTAAGTTGCTTGATGGTCGTACACTTAGAGTTTCAGGGTGTTTCTTTTTATCCTCAGACAGATTTGAATCTTCACTTCTTGAGGGTTCTTTGGTATCTGTCTCAATTTTCTTTGAAAGGACACTCTTGATAATGCAAGAAGCCATTTTTGTCTTGGTTGAGGTTTCTTCAAAAGATGCAGACTTCTGCAGCATCTTCTTATTCGTCTGAGATTCAAGTTCACCTTCAAAAGTATTCCCGCTGCTGTCTGCTGCAGGGGTGCTATGCTGGCGAAATAGAGTGTCTCTTGAGCGTCTCTGCATGACCGGGGAATCCAAAACATTTCCTGCATTCTCAACAGGTTTTGATTCCTCAGGATTGCGTCTCTTAAGCTGGATCTGCCGTTTTGGGACTGTCTTCTTTCCCCTCCTGGATTCCTCTTTGCTCTCCAGCGCTACATCCACACATTCAAAACTGCCCATCTCAAAATGGTTTGTTGGGTCCAGGGTACCATGGGGCAAAAAAGAGGAAGTGTGGCATAAGCGATCATCATTTTCATGTAATGCTGTGCCACGCAAATCCGCATAGGACATCCATGTAGAAGCACCAGAGCTGTTCACGGTAGATGGCTGTGAAACATTTGTAGATGACCTGTGGCTCGAGCTGTAGACATCCAGATATTCCCCCTGAGGGCTGGAGAGGCTCCTAAAGGCCAGGTCCGTGAGCCACTTCACTTCATTATCTGCCTCATCAAACTCGCTTCCCATACTGGAGATCTCACCAATACATCCTGAAGGAAGAGGACCAGCACCACTGTGTTTGATCTGGAAAGCCGATTGGACCTTCCTGGCGCCACTCTTGTTCTCTTTTTGTACACCCTGTGCTCTGAGAAGACTCTGTTGCTGCCGAGTTGTCAGGGGAGACTCAAAATAACAGCGAGCTGGAATTCCAGACTTTGGGTCTCCGCTTGAGGGAGCAGCGCTGTAGCTTGCAGGCTCTTTTCTATTCCTGTCACTGAATGACAGCTCAACCTGTTCCTCTCTGTAACTACCCTCCGCTATGTTCTCCGCCTCTTTTTCTAATATGTCCTCCTCCTGTACCACCCTTTCTTCACTCCACCCCTTGTTCCTGCATGGCTCATCACACTTTCTATCACTGTCACAATGGAAAACTTGGGGTGTTTCCCTAGGTCTATGGCCAAGCGAACTCTCACTACCTACTGATTGTCCTTCCAACACTTCTGTTCCACTGGAGCCATCATTCCCTTCCAAAAACTCTCCCTCCTCTGTTATAGGTGCTGTCTTTGAGGATGTTTGCTCCAAATTTGGGGAATTTGGCTTTTCGTGTGTATTTAACAAACTGTCATTCATTTGTATTATTGCACTTTCATCCATTTGTATTATAGATGTTTTGGGAACAGGAGACTCAGATATTGAATGGTTTGTTATCTGAATTGGGCCGAGAGAGTCTTTGCCATCATCCAAATCAGAGCTGCAAATCTCAATGGGTTCTTTGAAGCCACCAAACTGGTCTTGGTCAACTGGCACAACTGAAGGAAGATCCACCTCCTCAGTGGTTGACTGATAACTGTCTCTCTGTCCCAGAGAGTTACAAGGCTCTGGGACTGGTATATGATCACTACATCTTTCAGCCAATCTTTGATCTCTTAATTCAGGGGAAGGTGTCGCATCTCTTGGTATACTAAAAGTAGTTGATGATGGTCTAGATGTATCCTCTGAGGCTACTGAAAGGTTTGACATGGTTGAGTTAGCCAGGTTTCTAATCTCATCTGTGGGATGTATAGTCAAACATTCAGCATTGTCCTCTTCATCAGCATATTGTTCTGGGAAATTTTCTTGGGGTGGAACAACTCTGTATGTTATTCCCTCAATCTGAGGTGACTTTGAGCTTTCTGCAAGGACACTACATGTTACGGCTGTAATTTCAGGAGAACAGGCGGCAGATATCAGTTCGGGCGAAGGAGCTGCCGGCGTGGAATCAGGTGTAAGAAAATGTTGTCTACTTTCTGGTGTAGAAGTGATGCTCCTTGACTCAGGTGTGAGGCAGAGTTTTGAATCAGGTGAGGAAACAGAACCTCTGTAATCTGTAGGTGTTACTGCATAATCTGTTTCTGGGATCTCAGGTATGGATGATAAAGCTTCGGATTCAGCTGAAACAACTTTTCTCTCAAATTCTGGTGAAGGGCTGATGGTGTAACCCACAGGTGAATGTATTACCACAGATGCCTCTGGGGAATGAGTGGCCAATAATGAATCAGGGTCTGAGCAGAACTCACTAACATCTAGTGACCCAGGTTCCTTTGATGTGTCAGAGAGGAACGACAACCTTCCAGATTCAGGTGAGTCTGCTACTTCTGTTGTTTCAGAAGAAGCAGTTGAATGAAATATTATTTCTTCATTTTCCTCAGAAGAAAGAGCAGGTGATGGTGCTGTAGTAGACTCTTCTGATAACCATGCTGTATCTTCTTCTGAAGGAGTTGACAGCAACCTGCAAGATTCAGAGAGGGAACTTGTGTCCATGTGTGCTGGTGAAGAAGATATTTCTTTGAGATTGGGTGTTAAAGCCCTTATTGAAGGATCGGGTGTTGAAGTGTGACTCTGGATAGGTGAAGGATCTCTGTTTCCAGGTGAAGTTGAACAGTCACTCTGCACTGCTTCTTGAAGATGTGAAACTTCTTCTGTAGGTGTAATAATATCAGGCGAAGAGACCCTTGCATCTTTCTCCTCAGGGTTATTGACCTTATTCGTCTCCTCACAAGAAGTTTCTGATTTAGTTATCTCTAGTGAGGATGTATCCAAAGGCTCATGTGTGACTGTGTAAAGTTGGTCATCTGAAAATGGACTTTCTTGCTCTTTAGGGGGTGTGCTCTCTTCTCGCTCTTTAGGTGGGGTATCTCTTAGCACAGAGTCATTCTGCTCTGGGATACAGGTTTCAGATAAGCGGTCAGAAGGGATTGTGTCTTGTGATAAATCAGTAACGGTAACATTAGAGTCTCTATACTGAGACTCTGACATTACTAGCTGCTGGGCAGATGAATCTATATTTTCAGGTTCTTGTATAGGGGTGTTGTCTTGAGACAAATTACATTTTTGCTGTGAGCGGTCACTGTCCTCTACTTCGGGTGGTGAACGTGAGCCATTTTCAGAGGCATATGCAGGTTTATCATTCGGCGAGGTTAAATCTGTTGGTTCCCCAGTCTCAGGTGAAAGTAAATTCTTTGTGTGTTTAAGGGAAACTGCGTCTTTTGAGTCCTCGAATGTGTCACTCGTGTCACTCAGCTGCTCCAAGCTATGGGCACTATGATAGGATCCTGATGAATCGTTAACATCTTCTGCTGGTAAGTGTGGCTCCACATCTCTTTTCAGACATGAAGTGGAAGCCGGGCTGCTGGAGAGAGATGGAGACTCACTGTCATCCCCAAAAATGTCACAAAGGCAAGTCGTTTCAGATATGGCACTGCGAGAGCTGGGAATACTGGTGATGTCAAAGATCTCCACGCGATTGGGCCCGTCCCTGTGCCGGAGGTTGAAGTTGTGTGGAGCACTGCGGAGGAATGAGTAGTCGCCCCCCTCTAGAACCCAACTTTCCATTTCTTTTCTCTGCAAACAGTGTACTGTTTCTCAGCCTGGGTTGGACCGCCTCCTGCTTTGGAAATGCAGTGAAGCCCTGTTTCTGCCATTCAAAAGCTTTCAGGCCTGGAAAGATAATAAGAAAATATGTAGATTTTTTCTACATATTTGGAGATTTGGAATAAATCATTTAGTAGGACACATACTGATCATTAGAGTGTAGGAATATATTATATATTTTATTAATTTAAAAACATATTTTGAAGACATGGAGAAGATAAAACAAGCTTCAATACTTAATACAAGCTCTAAATGATACTTCAAGCTCTTCAAGCACAACAAACATGTTGTATTCTTTAATTATACATATATAGTATATATTTCTTTTATCATTGCTATTGTCTAGAGTGGGCTGGATTGTTCAGTCATCCATGCAAAGGAAAGATAAAAGTAAGATGAAAAAAGTCACTAAACAAGAGAAGTATCAGCCAGAATTTCTTGAATATCTTGCATATATGCTTTATTGCATAAGGCCCGTTTTGAATGGAAAAGCACGCCCACCACACCATAGAACATTTACAAGAGCGCGTACTGTACCTCGAGCTGACGATGAGGCTCCGACAGGGGGGTCTGCGTTCCTGTGCACTGCAGTGATCCTTCATCCACTGAGACCAGTTCGCACTGAGGTGGGTCCAGCCCCCTCCGCTAACGCCATCAAGCCACAGCAGAATCACTGAACTAGCTGCTTCCAAGCAACCTGGCTATTTCAGACATGGCCGGACTGCACTGAACTGACGAAGGGATACAATAAAAGTGGTCTGATTTGTCTTTGCTATGAAGCATGCACAAATAAAGGACTTAGAGGAGTTTTTTTAATAGAATTTGGCTGTATCTCACTGTGTCAAGTTAGTTGAGTGTTACAGCTAGCAGCAGGTGCTACTCCACTCCAGATACAGCCTGCTGGAATCTGACACACAGGACTAACAGTCACAGGGCCTTGCTAATTTTAGATCCAGGCTAAGAGGAAAGATAGTTTGCTTAAGCTTCAAAAGACTTTCTTTACACAATTTCTGAACACAATTATGTGAAAAAAAACTCCTAGCGTCTAACATCAAACTCATCAAACAGTTATTAAATATTATTTACGCAGGGATCTAAAACTTGTGGGCATGTTCAGTATATCAGTGAGTTCTTGTGGAAGTCCAGTGTGTTCTAGTTTCATCAGAAACCTGGTTTTACTCGATCAGTCCTTCGTTAAATTAAATCAGGAGCTGCCTGGTGGAGTTTCACAAGCCAAACAATGGCTGGAGGAACCGAGGAGGAATCTGGAACCGAACCTGTGTTCTCCTCACACAATATAAACTTTTACACCCAAAACTAATCTTAATATTTTTTAATGATATTAGATACTAATACTTTTGTACAAGACATAAACACACACACACACAAACACACACACACACACACACACTTTTTTGAAATTATACCATGGAACTAGCCTAACCTACAAGTTTCTTTTAATTTTTAAGATTTGATTTAAGGTGATCATCTAATTCAAATGAATCTGGTCTCTGGAACGCTTGCCCTGATACTGCAGTTATGTAAGGATAGACTGGACTTCAGCCAGCTCCTGACTGCTTGGCCTTGACTGAGATGGCGGGTGATTTTACACTACCAGTCAAAAGTTTAGTGGAATTTCTTGCGTTCTTAAGGTGTTTTGGTCGGGTCAGTGCACAGTTAGTGATCCTATTCCACTATGGTTTTACTCCACATTATGGCAAGAACTACTTAAATAAGTAAAAAAAAAACAACAGTCCATCACTACCTTATTACAGAACATATTCTGTTTTGTTTAACTCTTTGTTGTTTACTGTGTAATTCCTTGTGTTCCTTCATCATTTTGTTTGTTTTCAATATTAATCTTAGAAAAAACATTGAATGAGAAGGTGTGTCCAAATCAGCAAATATGGCAGAACAGCAAATAAAAATAAATAATCAAAACCATTTTTTGTGCTGCGAAGTGAAGTGTACATCTATGGAAATGGGAAATCCCCAGACGAGAAACATGAGGCCCAGGTCATCTCTATTCTGAACCTACGTACAGTATTTAGATATTCTATTTCTGACAGATATGCAGAGGTCAAAACTACCTCGCAAATAAAACAGCCTTTGGTTACCACTCCATATTTCTGTACACAAATAAACATTGTCAGTGAAAAAGAAATAAAATAACCCGATGTAAAACTTCCCCAAAACAATTGTTTCTGTCCTAAATGTGATGAGCAGCTTGTGAGAAATACTGTGGAAATTCTGGGCATAATCCAAATTTAATGTGCCTATTTGATAAGATAAGATAAGATAAGATAAGATAAGATAAGAAAATAAACCTTTATTACTCCCACAAGAGGGAAATTTGCATTGCTACGGCAGAAAGTGGACAGAGCAAAGGTAAGAGCACCAAAGACAACAGAATAAAAAGCACACTACAATAATAATACAATAATATAAATATAGACATTTGTGGGTGCATGTAAATATATATGAGAATATAAACCCACATAATGATAAGTATGTGTATAGGTATATGGTGGATTTATTTATGTATGAACACTGGATATATATACGCAAGCCACAGGCACTGACAAACAAGATTCAAGATTCTTTATTTGTCACATGCAGTCATACAAGTACAACACACAGTGAAATGTATCCTGAACCGCTCCTTTACTGACTGTGCAAACATTAAAACAATAAGTGAATTCTAAATTAAAAATTAAAATTAAAATCTGGACATTTATATGTACATTGTGCAAATGGGATGTTAAAGTGCATTGCGCAATAATAGCTCAGCAATATAAAAAAAAAAAAAGTGAAAAGTGACCAGAGTAATGTAAACATTGTAAACAGTGACCAGAGTAATGTATAAACAATAATATGCACCAAGACAGACTGCTCATTGCTCACATTATATATTGTAGCATATATAATATTATTTGTTTTAATATGAAAACAAGGCATTTAATCTGTCATATCATGTAGACGGAGTAACCTATTCACCTATTTTAAATCATATAATCAGAACTACTACTAAAAGCCTATATAATATTGTGCTTGTTGCATATGCACTTTATGTAAATATCCATATTATATTAAAATATGTAAAAGACGCTTGTTTGATGACACACACCAATGAGCAATGAACTCGTTTCTGTCCGTCACACAGTCCTTCACAGCTGACCATGAGACTCGATCAACTGCATAACTGTGTTGGTTTCTTTGGCTCAGAACTAAATCAGTTCAGAACCTGCATGGATATTATGTTACACTGGATTCTTTTACATGTGACAAACAGTATCTGTGGTGTCCCACAAGGCTCTATTCTAGATTATTATTTTATTTGCACCCAGCCTTCCTCTGCTTGGGATAATTCATGAAATCTAATATCTATTCAGTTTAAATAAATTGAATATTTATATTAAATTAACATAATATTGGTCTCAATCATTCAATTTAAAAATTAAAAAATGTTTTTTCTTAATATAACAGCAATATAAACAATAATTTGTTCCCTAATTACAATAGATATTTTTATATTTTTTTATCTGCTATTTTTATGCATTGCTATTTTAAATGCATTTATATATATATACAAGGATGTCGATGCATTGAACCTGTATTAAATTAACAAATATAGAATTACAGCAATTAAATCGTTTAAAATACACATAAACAAACATAAATAAACTCTAATCAAACGTCCAGTCAAATTTGGAAACATTTCAAAATAAAAGCTCTAATAATAAGAAGAATGAGATTAAAAAGGGCAGGACTTCTAAATGTATTAACGTAAGTCTATAATTAAAATATTTGTAAAGAAATAGCTGTATTGAACATCTTTGATATTTGTGGAAAATGTCTTATTCAGATTGTAAAGAAGCCTGAGGGACTTTTATTGAGACTGTTTCTGGAGGCTCCGTGTTCTCTGGGACTGTGAGGAAGTCTCACGTTGTAAACAACAAACGGAGGATTTTACAGGATTTTGTGGATTTCTAACGTTTTAAATAGGTTTCTTTTCGACTCTACTGCCAGCTGGTAAATATACGATGGGTTATCAACTCCTGTGTGTTACTCTTGTTGTTTAATAGCAGAGGAAAGTGGAAAAAAAGATCGTCTGTGTCTCTGGGCCTCAAATACCTTTGACTGTCCCTGAAATATTCAGATCATTCTGGGGTTAAATGTAAGGTTTGTGCATGTGCCCCTGGTTACAATGGGCTATTCTGGTACCCTATATTACACTCGTAATTATTACACCATTACGAGTGTAACCAAATTTGTCATGTTTTTCGAGATTAAGTGGCTACAACTCTTCTTCAAGAATAGTCTTTATTTGTATATTCATTGTGCGGATGTATCTCCAGTGTGTATATGTATGCACTGTATATGTACATATTCATTCATATGTATGTAAGTATGTATATGTATGAGATATATATCTATATTTACAGACATTAAGCCTTTTTGTATTCCAAAAACGTTATTATATGGCCCTTTAATATCTGGAAAGGCATTGCAATCGCAGTGTGTAGCAGTAAAATCGCAATAGTGATATTTTGTGCTCATGAATACAATGCCTGATGATGAGACATTGCTTTAAGTTAAAGAGACCTTTAACATTTTTAATTGGCCCAGAGATGCACCCAGGATACTCTAAGGCTACATAGTCCCGTAAGAAGGTCAATTTAATTTTTTTTTCCTAATATTTACTCTTTCATGTTAATGTTCAGTGATCATAGCATATTTGTGTTTAAACATTGTGATCATTGGTATCTGTTAATGTACAATTGAAAAAAAGTCTTCCAAACTGAATGACTGTTTTTCTCATTGATCTGTGGAAAATCATTGGCTATGTTTGTAAAAATGGAAATTAATCGCATGTATTCCTGTTGAAAGTAACTGTGTGTGTTTCTGTATGTCTCCTGGTGCCTCAGGGTTCATCCTTACCATCTCTTCTGTGGGGGGACTCGCATATCTAAAGACAATGCCTCAAGAAGAAGAGAAGCAGTCTGGTCAGGAGGGGATAGTGGACCTGGAGGAGCCCAAGAAAATGACCAGGGAGGACTGGAGGAAGAAGAAAGAGCTGGAGGAGCAGCGGAAACTGGGCAATGCTCCTGCAGAGGTGGATGAGGAGGGAAAGTGAGTGGATGATCATGTGGTTTTAGGAACAGCCTGTATGATGATATTAAGATCACATACAGAACTGTGAAATTCTTGAGACAGTACTCATTTCATCATAGTTTGGTTCCAAAGATCCAGGCGTTCTTGTGTTTTTAATGTGGTCTTGAGGAACAGTTCTCCAGGCTTCCTGAACGACTTTCAAAGACTCTCATTTCCAATCCAGTCCCTGAACCTACGTATGTAGGTATGAATCATTCAAGCAGAACAAAGAGCATCTAACTGAAGTCCTAAACCAGTGAAGAAGCAGGAGCAGATGCTTCCAGATGTTCAGGCGTTTATCAGTATATTGGTGGTGCTGAATGCTGAGTGGGTGGAGCTCTTTTATCTAGGCTCCTTTTATCTTTAGCCACTTTGCATCCTGTCAGTAAAACATTTGTTCAAATTTCTTTCATTTAATCTACTCAAAATGCCAAATATAAGACAGACTAACAGAAAATCTATTTTTGCACCAACAAGCCAATTCAAACCAGAATATAAAGAAATGAGGGGTGGCTCTAGACTTGCACAGTACCATGTATGTTCTTTTGTTAGGAATATAAGCTTATCATAATATTGACAACATTCCTCTGTACTAATAAACTGGACACATAAATCAAGACAAAGTCTCAAATGCACACTGATATAATACCAATATTTTTGTCAATTTGTGCTTGGGCTCTCTTAAAAAAATTTACATTTGAAGTTCTTATCACTCATATTATTCCTCTGATTTATTTCTATTCATGCCGTCGTCTTATTTTCAGGGACATCAACCCTCACATTCCTCAGTACATCGCCTCTGTTCCGTGGTACATTGACCCCTCAAAGAGACCCACACTCAAGCACCAGAGGCCTCAGGATGAAAAACAGATGCAGTACTCGGCTATCGGAGACTGGTATAAGAGAGGAGTGCAGGATGTAAGCAGTGATGTGCAAGTCATCTTGATTCCCTGCAGTTAAATCTTGATGATGCTGAACTAACTTTCTGCCTCCTCTTCTAGAAACCTGTCAATACAAAGTTCAGAAAAGGAGCATGTGAGAATTGTGGAGCCATGACACATAAAAAGAAAGACTGCCTGGAGGTAAAGCAGTGCTTGATCAATTATATTAGTTTTATTTATGTATTTGTTGCTGCCAAAGGCCTTAGAACATGATGCCAAAGGCCTTAGAACAGAAGTGGCATGGATCGGTAAAGGTAGAGCAACAAATGGTGAATCGTTGTCATGTTGCAAAACATCTTCTATGGAAGTTCCCCTGCTTTGTGTTAATGCTTGAGGTGTCAGATGTCATGCTCAGCTTTGTTTGGTGTTCCTGTGTTATGTGGAACCAAATTTATGTAATAATAATAATAACTGCTACTGTTCTTCACACGCAAATGACCATAAAGAACAAAAATGACAATTTCGTTTATTTTGGGTCTTCTAAACAAACAGAAAAACACAAGATCTTGGAACCTGGGAGAACTTTCAGGATAGTCTCCGCCCACAAGTGGGTGGGGAAAGCCTGCAGACGGAGGGGTTCCCGAAACAGGCTGAGTGGCAGCAAACGGCAAGCGTGTAGAAGAACAAACTCCGGTTCTAGACTGTTTTACACAGGTTATATTTCCTGAAATCAGAGTTTACTGATACACTCCGAGCTCTAAGGGTTCTACAATGGAAGTAGGAGATATTTAGTGAAAATGTTCATACTAAATCCCTGCATAGAGGGGTATGAAGCCTCTTTTGGTGCAATGGAGCTTCATTCTCAGGAGTGACGGAGCTCCATCCACTACCTTGGGAGCTCCATCTAGCTTTTGTGATCCTGAGCTAAATCAAATGCCAGTTCCTAACCTGACCAGGAGTCTACAAACTTTTGGACACTTTATCTGTTCAGCCCTACCTGACAAGGATGATTAACTACAACATAGATAATTTTTTTTTAACTACAGCGGCCTAGAAAAGTTGGGGCCAAGTTCTCTGGTACTGGCTTTGCTCCAGACGAGCACCAGCAGATCCAGCTCTCAATGGACTATGACGGGAAGAGGGACCGCTGGAATGGCTACGACCCTGATGAACACATGCGCATTGTGGAGGAGTATTCAAAAGTTGACCTGGCAAGTCCTTCATTTTGTGTTCTAAATGTACCAAAATGTACAAAAGGGTTTGTTTTTGGCTTTGTCTATGGTAGTAATCGTTTCTGTTTAATTTCTTTCCACAGGCCAAACGCACTTTAAAAGCACAAAAGCTACAGGAGGAGCTGGCCACAGGAAAACTGATGGATCAGACTGTAAGTACTCAATAAGATGAACTACTTCACACTGTGTGGTGTGTTCACGCATGACTTAACTTTATTCATTTGGGCATCTGACATAGACAGTAGGTGTGAGCACAGTATAATACTACAGATTTAATACATTGTATTGTTAAATATTTTGTGCGTACTTTCTGTTTGAATTTGACACTCGTAGAAAAAATAAAACTAACTTTTGCATAGAGCGCATATTGTGTTAAATTCAGAAAATAAGCAGTAATTGTGCATTACAATGTGCTGAAGTGTAATGCACAGTTCACTGAAATCAAACAAATGAGTTGAAACTATGTTTCCATAGGTGAATATTAGGTTTGTGATGGGTTGATTATTCTTAATTTGCGTCTTTTCCTCCAGGAGCGAGAGCACAACAGCGAGGATGAAGACGAGGATAAATACGCTGACGACATTGACATGCCTGGGCAGAACTTTGACTCCAAGAGACGCATTACTGTGAGGAACCTGAGGATCAGGGAGGACATTGCTAAGGTAACTTCCTGCACTACAGTTTTGTTTAGAAACAGCCAGAAGACACATTCAGCTTTTTAAGAAATTACTTACTGGCGTTCATCATCAGTGCTGAACTGTCATCAGAGTTTTTAAAATGTATTGGCTGAAGGTAAATACACTTGTACTTTTCATTGGTAAATATGTCACATTATAATGTGGTTGGTACCTAAATTGTATCTAAAATAGGCTGTCAGGTTGATCGCAAAGATTAAAAAGGGTGATCTCAGACATACAGCCATGGGAAAAAAATTAGAGACAATTTTTTCCTTTTCATCGGTTCACTGTACATTGTTTGTACAGTGTGTGTGTGTAACATGCACAGGTGTCTATTCTTTTCAGAGCTATGGCCTGAAAAAAAACAAGAAAAAAAAGAGAAACTCCTCCATATGTGTTGAGTGCAGTTTTGTTTGTAGAGCAGCTTTTCTATGGTCTGTATTCCAGCAGCTTCATTCCTTATTTAGTTTCTGATGGATGATAAAGAGTCACAAATGCATGCACTCTGCACACACTGTTTTAATTGTTGCAATTATAAAATAATAAAACTGTTGTGTATATTGTCATTTCCAAAGTATAATACATTATTTATATGTATTATTTTATCGTTTTGTCCAAACATTTTTTGGTTGGCATTTTGAATCAGGTCCGGTCAATAGTGTATAAAACAATAGTGACCTGCACATTCTACACAATCCCACACATTACAAAAGCAATAACCATAAAAATATGATGCGATATCTTATTTTTTTCCATGGCTGTATTTGGAACATATTTGGCTTAGTGGTCATTAACCACACTTATATTAAAAGAAAACTTAAATATCTGCCCTAATTCTGACAGCCTCTTACAATGTACGCTCACTCAGTCAAATCCACAGAAAATGGAAGTACCATACTCAGTTAAAGTGATTAACATTGTTCCTTAAGTATTTTGAAATATATTTTTATGTGACAATCAGTTGATGATGGTGAGAAACTGGTAGCTCTTTTTAACATCAGAGTTAGAAAACAAGTGTTTTACCCCCTAAATCTTAACACTATTATGATGTTACAGTACCTCAGAAACTTGGATCCAAACTCAGCTTACTACGACCCAAAAACACGAGCCATGAGAGAGAACCCGTACTCAAATACCGGCAAGAATCCAGAGGAGTACGTTTGAGTCTACTTTTCATATTCTCTATGCAAAAAGGACCTTGGTTACTGTGTTTATTTTTATTTCAAGGTTCAATATTCAACAACTGTGTACAACAAGTACATTGTGAGAAACAACATACCTCCATGATCACAGGGCACAAAAAACAGTACACACAGTAATGATGGCCCACAGTAATGGTACACATATTAACGATGCCCCACTGTAACGATGCCCCACAGTAACAATACCCCACAATAACCATAACCACAGTAACAATACCCCACAGTCACGATGCCCCACTGTAACTGTATCCACAGTAATTAGACCCCACAGTATCTGTACGCACAGTAACACTATACACTAGCGATACCATGTAAGAACGTTACCAGGCAAAACAGTACACACAATAACAATACGTGTATAATGATACCACACAGTAACAGTATTGCACAAAAACAATCCACAATAACAGTACACACTAACAATACCTATCCAAAGTTCAGATGGTGGACGTTAGACATGAGACAAGACAAACAAACAGTCCAGTTGTACTTGGTGTGTTTGTAGATGTAATACAGCAGAAGCTTTTTTTGTTGCTTGTCTGTACTGGAGTAGCACTAAATAGAACTTTGTGGGGGGGAACTGCCATTTCACATGGAAGGATATTCACTTATTTATTATTTGTTTGTGAAATGGAATAGTTCCCTACGTGTGATGTTCTCATAAAGGAATGTTGCTTTCGGCAGGGTGGGTTATGCTGGAGACAACTTTGTCCGCTACAGTGGAGACACAATCTCTATGGCGCAGACTCAGCGTGAGTAACTCTCGATTGCACCGCTTGCTAGCAAGTGTTTAAAATGCTGTTTATGTGAACAATAAGCATTACTTTGTTCTTAAAATAAATTCAAATTGCATTAATACATTACAGTGCAGTTGCAAATATACAGTTTGTATACTTGCACAGAATGAATGTTTATATTAGTATTCGTGTCTGAAGCTTAAATAGTGTCAGAAGATTATATTTCTGCATATTTACTTCAGTTATTTTATTGGATATATGTCCCTTAATTTTTTAATCCAATTGAAAATACCAGCTACTTTTTAAGACTTTTTTTTTTTTTCTGGTGAATGAACCAAACAGTAGATCAAAATTATGAGAACGTGAATGAAGTGTGTCCAGACTTTAACTTCTGGTCTCCTCCTTGTTGCTCTTCTTCTGTCCACCATGTGAGCTCTCTCCCATTTTTTTTGTGTGCAGTCTTTGCCTGGGAGGCGTATGAAAGGGGGTCAGACGTGCACCTGCAGGCTGATCCCACCAAACTGGAGCTGCTGCATCAGTCCTTCAGGGTCAAGAAGGAAGACTTCAAGGAGAAACAGAAGGAGAGCATCCTGGAAAAGGTATAAACAAGAGCAATTCACACATTTTCCTCATAAATGTTCTGGAGTCTTCGGTGTGTGACTGCGCTCTGTTCTCTCTGCAGTATGGAGGTCAGGAGCACTTGGACGCTCCTCCACGGGAACTGCTTCTGGCTCAGACGGAGGACTACGTGGAATACTCTCGGCATGGAGCCGTCATTAAGGGACAGGAGAAAGCAGTGGCCCGCTCCAAATATGAGGAGGACGTTCTTTTTAATAACCACACTGTGAGTGTCTGAAGTTTAACAGGAGTGTGTGTCCGTGTATGGACGTTGTTCCACTTTAAAAACGCCATTTTACACATGTGGTTTTAGTGTGATTGTATAAGCAGTCATTTACATTTACAGCATTTAGCAGATGCTCTTATCCAGAGCGACGTACATCAGTGCTTAAGTTGTCATGGTCTGTTCTGTAAAGCTACACTACAATCACACTTAAATCAGCTTTTAACCAAGTTACTGCTAGCTAAGATACACACCTTAACAAACCCTGTCCAAATAAAAAAGTCAGAGTTTCATACAAGAGTAAAAAAAACAGTTAAGAGGGTAAGAGCCCGAGGTTTTTTATTTTAATATTTGGGAGAAAATGTAAAAGAGATGAGCGAGAGTACTGGTTAGTCACCAAGGTGTTCCTAAAACAATCGCAGAACAGTTCAGTTTTATGGAGAAAGACACAGCAGACTCAAAACAGACTACAAGACACTAAAGCTCAGTTATAAAAAAGATGTGTGTCACAGTTTGTTGTGGTTTAATAAAAAGTAATCACCCTGGGGAACAGCTATTTGCACTATTACTACTCTTTTTTTTTTTTCGGGTGAGAGCGCTTTGCTCCACCCATTTTCAGCCTTCATCATAAATGACTTGGTAAGAGATAGCAAGTTATCTCCCCCCTCTGTAGTTTGGGAAAACATGCCGCACTAAATGAAGAGTCAGAAGAGGCACCAATTTGATACCACACCATGAACCTCCAACTTTTTACTCCAACTTTTTTCTGGCTATGAAACCAATTGACATTCTCGTGCGTGTAGCCTTAATTATATTCCCAAAAGTTGAGTGTTCATTTTATCTCTACTATAATGTCACCATGTTGGAGATTTCCAAGAGATGATGTATGCATGAACATAATCTTTCATTTTCAGTGTATCTGGGGTTCCTACTGGAAGGATGGCATGTGGGGATACAAATGCTGCCACTCACTGGTCAAACAGAGTTACTGCACCGGAGAGGCTGGCAGGAAGACGGCCGTGAGTAGCACCTTGTACACATTGCTTACAGCCATAACTCTTATTTTGATACAAAAATGTGGCAATGAAGTGCCTTAACAATGTCTATAACATCAGTCAAACCATCACAATGCCTGAACAGAGTCTTCTTTTTCAGACCTCCACATGTGTTCCATTTGAGGAGGATGTAGAAGATCAGGAGACTCCAAAGACACTTCTGGAGGTAAACGCTTAAACTAAACTCCTTTTTTCCCGCTCCTTTTCCTCCTTCCCTCACTGATCCTGCTGGATTTTTCACCAGTGTAACATAAATTGTGTCCTCCTCTATGTTTCTCTCCACAGCTGCACCAAGAAAAGATGAAGGAAAAGAAGAAAAAGAACAAGAAGCACAAGAAGAAGGATGCAGACAGCAGCGATGAGGAAGATGAATCTAAAAAGAAGGAGAAACTGAAAAAGGTGCTTTTACCCACATGACTAAAAATACAGAAATAAATCAGCATGGCTGATTCCCGTCATCTAATTTTATCCATATAAAAGTCTTTTATAAGTCCTAAAATCTGAAATGTGTCCGGCAGGCCCTGACTGCGGAGGACCAGCGTCTGAAGCAGGTGGCAGAAATGATGCAGCTGGACGAGAGGAAGAGGCCCTACAGCAGCCTGAAGGAGGTCCGGGAGCCCACAGAGGAGGAGATGGAGGCCTTCCGTATGAAGCGCGCACGGCCGGACGACCCCATGGCCTCCTTCCTCAGCCAGTAATGGAGTGTACTCAGGCTTTGGCGCGTTTTTTTTTTTTTTTGTTGTTGTTTTTGTCCTTTGCCCCCCGTCGGCCTCTTGCAGGACAAGTTACATCAGTCGTCCTGCTGATCGAGGGCAGAGGACTGGACTTTATCAACCATTTGCTGAGTTGTTTTTTTTTTTCCTTTTTTTTTTTTTGTTTGCCAGTATCTATTTAGAATCCTCATTGACTAAATCTTGTAAATACAGAGTGCATTGCAAAATGTGACAGCATGACCGCTTATCTGTCCTTTGTTTGGACCAAAATACAGATCTTTAAGGGTTTTGATTGTTGGGTCATTGTTTTGTTGCAATGCTCCTTCAGTGAGTAAGACTTAAGATTTGTCAACTGCATAGTTGCAACATTCAGTGTAATGTATCCTGAAATGCTCCTTTCATGATTGTGCAAACGTTATAAAATAAGTACAAATTTAAAATAAAACAAGGAACGCAAGTTAAAGAAACTTAATAAACACTACTTCATCTTTTAAGTAGTAATTGTAGCAACAATCTGTTAATTAACATATACAGCACACACCAGTAACGGATGTAGTGTGGGTGTAATGATTCTTGATTCGGCACAATAGAAGACTTGGGGCTCTCGGATCTATATGCTCATGATATTTTCAACAAAGTAAGACTGAAAATAATATTTTCACACTATTTAGAATGATTAAATAATTACGTTCGTTCTTGTGCTGGGGTTTCCACAAAAGAGAAAACTGGGAGCTGCAAATCCTAAAATGTAATCTAAAATGAAGATTACACTGCATATACAGTTTTTTTACTTTTATGCTATGTATAAAAACTAGGCCAGTGTGTGGCTTGTGAAATTTAGATCTTGTTACAAGATCACAATAAAAATAAAATACACTTAACACCTAGAACGTCTGACAGCGCCAATAGACGTAATTTCTTCAGAATCAGAATTGTGGCAGTTGGCCTATTGGAGCAGAAAGCATGCTCTGTAAGAGCCATATGAGTGTGGTGTAGGCACATGTACACACAGATTTTACATCTTTTATACTGTTGCACTTGAGAGACACCCTCGACTGGAATCAAATTCCTTGTATGTGTCGCTCACATACTCAACAAACCTGATTCTGATTTGGCAACTTTCACTGTACGATGGGTTCTGGGTCCAAGATCCACTGGACACTTGCTGGGTCTGCTGGCTGCAGCTTACATAAGCTATGCATGTAGCTCCACGGCTGGGGGTTGCTGACCCCTGTTATAGTCCAATTTACTAGGAGGGTGTTGACTGGCACTGGTTGAACTATAAACAATGCAGTTCCATTAAATATTGATGAATGGAATGCCCTTTCTCCACAATGCAGTCACATTTTCACTTTGCAATATCACCGTATTTCAATGGATTGGATGTGTGAAGTGTCATATTTAAACACACCACAGCACAGTCTGAAATTCTTTCTCTGTGTTTAACCCGAGTGAAGCCCGATGAGCAGTGTGTAGGGATGGTACCTTGCTCAAGGGTACCTCAGTGGTGCAAACCCACAACCTTCCAATCATGGGGGCAACTCCCTAACCACCAGGTCACCAGCTGCTCCATAAAGCACAGCGATTGTTTTCATTATGGTACAAAATTCAACTGCGAAATGAGAGTTAATTCAGTTAAAAAGACTTAAATGCAGCTTATTTAAACTACTGTTTTCTGCATTGTTTCATAAACCAACAATAGAGTAAGTGCTGCTGCCGCTCTGTATTAAGTTGTACTTCAGCATGTTCTAGCACAGCGTGATGGCAGGCAAATCCATACTACAACGGTTCAGATTCACACCGACTGCGAAATCCCCTCCCCTGTTACATCATGGTGAAAGCATCTGGCAGCGCCTGAATACAGGGTGGATGCTCCTGCTGTGTGCAAGAAACGCAGTATCGACTGGTTTCAGTTGGTCAGGGCGAACGAGGCCTATCGTCACGCCCAAATAAGACGGACGGTGAGTTCTTTTGCACATGCATGTTCACCTCTTGACCAGAACTTTGCGATGACCGTTCTTTGTTCTTTTTTAAAGAACCTTTAATGATACAGCGGTATGCCAGTCATTAAGTTCTGGTATTCAACAATAGTCACTTTATAATTGCCTTTAATAGAACAATAAGGTTTAAGTGATGATATAAAGTGCATGCACATTAAAAAGATTGACTGTTTGCCTTCCTTTGTGAAATTAAATCTTGGTTTACACTTTCCTGCATGTTTTTCAGTCACAGCTGCATCATGCATCAGCCATTCCTGGCCATGTGCCTGCTGTCGCTCTACTCTATGCAGACTGTGAACTCCGTCTTAAAGAAAGGACACAACTTTACCATCCATTCATCCCAGCTCACCTGCAGTCTCCCGGGCCCTCAGGGTCCTCCGGGCAGTCCCGGGCCCCCGGGGCCCAGTGGGGTTGCGGGCAGGATGGGGCTGCCCGGCAGTGATGGTCAGGACGGCAGGGATGGAGAGAAGGGTCAGAAAGGAGAGAGAGGTGACTGTTTGTGGTGCTGGTGTTTGTTATGCCTACCTTTTGTGCATCTACTGAGTTTTGTGAACTGTTTTTTTCAAAATTTAAGATCCTTAATGATTCACTCTATAGCTCATTTTATAGATCAAATCTGTATGAGACAAATATGACCATGTTTTGTTATACCAACCTCCCAAATGAGCTCATTTCATGGATCAAAATTGTCAGTACATCACAAATAAGGCCATCTTTTCAGTCATCACTGATCTGACAGAAAATCTATTCACAAGAATGTCTTCTGGCCCTCATTTGAATTGCACATCAAAGCAAAAGCCCTATTTTGTGTGTGATATTAAATAATGGTATTCTTGTTTGAGGGATGTAATGTAATAGTGGTTCTGACACATTGTCTTTAGAGACTCAGGCTCTTCTTGAACTTATTCAAGCCTGGAAAGCAAAGTCAAAAGGTGTCACTGACTTCAATTATGGAAAAACATATAACTTGCCAGCATGCAATATACTACAGGATAGAGGGCAATATGGTTTATATTGTTTCCTTTCAGGAAATAGCTTGTTGCACAAGCAATATCTGTCAGGAGAAAGTGAGAGGACTCTGCAGAAAGCAGGTGGTCTGATGAGTTACTTAAGTGAATAACAGCTGATAATAATGTACACTCTCACCTTCTTTGAACATGCTGACCTATTCATCACATTATATACACAGACATTATATGGACAAAAGTATTGGGACACACCTGTTTTTCAGGGCCCCTTATTCCAGTGAAGGAAAATCTTAAAGCTTCAGCGGACCAAGACATTTTGGATAACACCAACTTTCTGGACCCAGTTTGGAAGAACCTTTTCTATTCCATCATGTCCCAGTGCACAAAGCGAGTTCCATAAAGACAAGACTGGATTCAGTGTGGAAGAACTTGACTGGCCTGTACAGAGCCCTGACCTCAACCTCATCCAAAACCTTTGGGATGAACTGGAACGGAGATTGTGATCCAGACCTTCTCGTCCAACATCAGTGTGTGACCTGCTCTACAGAATTATTTCCCACAGAAACTCCAAAATCTTGTGGAAAGACTTCAAAGAAGAGTGGAAGCTGTAAAGAGGGACCAACTCCATATTAAAGTCTATGGATCTGAATGCAGTGTAATCCATGTAATCCATGTTATTGTAGTGTGCAGGCTTCCCAATACTTTTAGTATATACATATATATATATATATATATATATATATAGTCCTGAACAAAATATTAAGACTGGGGGAAAAAATTACAAGCATTCGTATTTCATGCAGGTGGTTCATAACCAGGTTGTAACCAGAGCTCCATGTGGTGAAAACTGCTTCACAAAGGGCATCCACAGTCTGGAACTAATGTCCATTTTTGTCAAATTTCCTTTTCATCCATCCCCAAATGTTCCCAATGGGGTTTAGATCAGGGGAACATGCAGGATGGTCCAAAAGGGAGACGTTATTCATCAGGCAGTCTTTGTGAACTGCAGTGTTGTTCTGTTGAAAGACCCAGTCACTGCCGCACAGACGAGGCCCTCAGTCAAGACAGATGCCCCCTCCAACATCTCCACATAGCCTGCCACTGTTTGACGCCCCTGCACAACCTTCAGTGCCATTGTTCCATTGAAGGAAAAACCACACCAGACCGTGATGGAGCCTCCTTCACTGTGCCTAGTAGAAAGTGGGATCACTTTGTCATGCTTGTAACGTTGGAACCCATCAGGACCGTCCAGGTTACATTTGTTCTCATCAGAGAATAAAACTTTCTTCCATCTTTTGATGTCCCATGTTTGGTGCTCCGTTGCAAAGTCAAAACGGGCAAGTTTGTGTCGCGGGAGGAGATGTGGCTTCAGAAGACGTTTTTTGTTCTTTAAGCCCTTCTTTTGCAGATGCAGTCTTATGGTTAATGGGCTGCAGTTAACATCAGTAAGGGCTTTAATTTGGGTTGAAGATCAGCGTGTGTCTTCACAGACAGCCTGTCAGATCCTCCGGCTCAGCATAGGTGAAACTTGACTTTTTGGTTCCATGACCCTCAGGATCTTTAAAGAAGTTTAAAATGACTTTCTTGCTGCGTCTGACCTCGGCAGCGATGGTATGTTGTGAGAAGCTTTGCTTGTGCAGCTCAACAATCCTGACACGTTCAAAGACAGAAAGCCTTTTTGTCTTTGTCATCAGGAGGTCATGACAGTGTGAATGCCTGACAGAAAATGACATGAAAGACAGACTTTTGCACAGATTCTGCCTTGTAAAGGTCTTAAAATTTTGATCAGCTGACGAATGGTCTGTTTGAGTTTAAATGCTGTTTTCAGTAAATTGCTTACTCTCTAGATTCTACTTCTTCTTTTTGCATTTTATAACCTGGTTATGAACCACCAGTGTATAATGCGATTGCTTGTCATTTTTCCCCTGGTTCAGGACTGCATATATATGTATATATAGACAGCTAAATTTCACAAAGATGAAAAGTTTTGCCACATTATTCACTATATCAATGCATGTAAATTAATATATTTATTGCCCATGTGCAGGGGCATAGCAGCCAATTTAAAAGTGGGGGGACAGTATGGTGATGTGACCCAAGGGTGTTCATACAGTACAATAAATTCTGAATA
Organism: Hemigrammopetersius urotaenia; assembly: GCA_037974485.1. NCBI lineage: Eukaryota > Metazoa > Chordata > Actinopteri > Characiformes > Alestidae > Hemigrammopetersius > Hemigrammopetersius urotaenia. The sequence continues at coordinate 12,455,284 of JBBPDC010000032.1, read as the reverse complement.
GAAGAACAGTGGGGCATTTTACAGCACCAAAGTGGCAATTTGAGGAACATGCCAGGATAACTTACAT
>JBBPDC010000032.1:12437675-12449215 GCA_037974485.1 Hemigrammopetersius urotaenia | reverse complement strand
TGTGCGTAAGTGTGCGTAAGTGTGCGTAAGTGTGCGTAAGTGTGCGTAAGTGTGCGTAAGTGTGCGTAAGTGTGCGTAAGTGTGCGTGTGTGTGTGTGTGTGTAAGACTCATCCAGGCAGTTCTAAAGCAGCTGTTTCTTAAGAGTTTGAACTTTTGTTGGTTTATGTAATAGACATGTTTAAGCCTAAGAGAGCAAAATTAGATTTTTTTTTTTTTAAATCAGTTGCAATGATTATCAGTGACGTTCTTGCTTTCTGGGCTTTTAGGATTCTGATAATGGGTGGACGTTTATGTTAAACTAATGCTATTAAATGTCATATGTAAGCCAACACACACACAGTCATGCAAGCAAGTGATTCATATTACGTTAATCCCTGTTCTCAGACTGACAGACACAGACAGACACAATGACACAAGAGCCCTGAGGTCATCGCTCAGACATCTCTCCCTGTCTGTTTGTCTTATACTCTCACACACACATGCGGGTGAATATCTTTAAAGGGTCTGTTGGAGCAGCTTGTTGGAAAATATGGAGGTGCAGGGTAAGAAGGCGACCAATGTGTTATTTTAGATTTATGTTTGTATTTATGATCTGTATGTGAAATGTGTTGCATTCTCTGTAGAGGATGTGTCTAGAACAGCAGTCCTTGTTTAAGTGATGGACACACTGGAATCAATGTTACATTAATATAACAAAGTATACTAAATAAAACTAAAAAGTATACATACAGTAAACATTGATGTGATTTTCAGTATATCAGTGTGTTCCTGTTAAGTATTACTGTAGTTTCATCAGAAACCTGGTTTGACTCGATTAGTTCTTCATTAAATTAAATCAGGAGCTGATGATGCAGTTTCACAATCAAAACAACGGCTGGAGGAACCGAGGAGGAATCTGGAACCGAACCTGTGTTCTCCTCACCAGCTCACACGCTATCAACTACTTTTACACACAAAACTGCTTTTTTTTTTTTACTTTTTACTGCTTTCTGGTTTGTTTGTTTGTTGTTTGATTATTAACTGTGACAAAAGGGTTAATTTGACCTGAACATTTAAAAAGCTGTAGAAGTGCTGGAGTGTGTTAAATCTGGTGTGTGTGTGTGTGTGTGTGTGTGTGTGTGTGTGTGTGTGTGTGTGTGTTGCAGTGTTTCAGATGGGCAGTAGCAGCAGTAGCAGGCTCTTCAGTACACTGGCTCAGTCTCTGAGCAGCCCCCCACTGGCCCATGTGGACCCGGAGGAGTGTGAGTTTGAGCAGGCGGACCCTGAAGCGCTCCTGCGCGAGTGTGAGGAGGTCCTGAGGAACCGGCCGCCGCGGCCGCACCGAGACTTCACCCGCATCCGGGCCAGCGCCCCACACAACCCCCAGATCCGCATCATGCAGTGGAACATTCTCGCACAAGGTACAGATCATCCGTATCAAACCACATGTAAATCTGCTAAGAGGAACATTTTCTACATGTTCCTGTAGTTTCATTTCCCCGTGTTTCAAATAGAGTCAGAAATCTTTACTGATCATGGAAAATTGCTTATGTTATGACTGCACAGATTCACAGAGACGAGAACTAATGTCTAAACAAATCCAATAAATACTCAGAAAATACACTATAATATAAACACAAATTCTGGGTATAGATACTACAGATAAATAACTTGCAGATGAGTGAAACACTAGTGGTGAGGAGTCTCTCACTGCTGTAATAGTGAACAGTAATAGATCAGTGATATTGACAGAAGTTGTGATATTCTACATGGTAAGTTTTTATTTTATTTTTTTTGGAGATTGTGAGCAGAAGTATGTGCTGTAGCCTCGCGATGGTGTTTAATGGCTGTTCTGTTTTCCACAGCACTGGGGGAGGGTAAGGACGGGTTTGTGCGCTGCCCGATGGAGGCCCTGAACTGGGCCGAGAGGAAGTATCTTATCTTGGAGGAGATCCTGACCTACAGGCCGGACATCCTGTGCTTGCAGGAGGTGGACCACTATTACGACACCTTCCAGCCTGTGTTGTCCCGTCTGGGCTACCAGAGCAGTTTCTGCCCAAAGCCCTGCTCGCCCTGCCTGGATGTTCGGGACAACAACGGGCCGGACGGCTGCGCCCTGTTTTTCAGCCGCCAGCGCTTCCAGCTGCTCTGCACCAACCACCTGCGTCTGACGGCCATGATGTTCAAGACCAACCAGGTGGCCATCGTGGCCACCCTGCAGTGCCGAGTCACGGGCCGGACGTTCTGTGTGGCCGTGACGCACCTCAAGGCGCGGAGCGGCTGGGAGGCTTTCCGCGGCGCCCAGGGTTCGCACCTGTTGCAGCAGCTCAAGGTCATCAGCGGCCAGCAGGGGGCGCAGACGGAGAGACTCCCCATGGTGGTCTGCGGGGACTTTAACGCGGAGCCGGGCGAGGAGGTGTACCGCCGCTTCCTGAACTCCCCGCTCGGGCTGGACAGCGCCTACCGCAGACTGAGCGCCGACGGGAACTCCGAGCCGCCCTACACCAGCTGGAAGATTCGGCCGAGTGGAGAGAGCCGCAGCACCCTGGACTACATCTGGTTCTCCCGCGCCGGCTTCAGCGTCGACGACGTGCTGAGCATGCCCAGCGAGGAGCAGATCGGGCCCGACCGCCTACCCTCGTACCACTACCCTTCAGACCACCTCTCGCTCGTCTGCGACCTCAGCTTCACCCAGGAGCCTCACCGGCTCATGTAACTCCCTGCAGCCCCCTCTGACGAGGTCCCGAGCACCTCGGGACATTCCGTGCAAGTGTGTGTGTAGCCCAAATCTACCTGGATTAGTTTTACCTGGGGAGGTCGTATTTTTTGATTGCCAACTTTCCAAAATTTCTGCACAATTGAAGTCTTTGAGTGGTTTGATGTGAAATGCACTTTTTATAGAGAAGCTTGTCGGTCAGAATGGTTTATCAGACGTCTGAAACACGCAATACCTCTACAAGCTACCTCACAGAGCTATAATGTGGAATGTGACTTAATTTCTTAAATAAAAATGATTGTTACTATCATGTTGCCTGATATCTGAGACATTGTTTTATGATATGGTTTTGATTTAAGTATTTTTTTTCATGAGTTCATGCTGTTCCATTCAAATTGGCCATTCTTATTCCTTACGAATGTCCTTACAGAAGCTCCTCGGGTGAAACTAATCCAGCTCCAGTTTGCGTCACAGAACATGGCAGGGAATGTTTTCATTGCAGCATGTGAAGAACTCATGAACCACGCACAGGAACTCCTGATCCTTAGCTGCTGAATCAGAACTACATACTTAAAAGTACCTCAGTTTAACTGAGTTAGATGGACTTCATCATTCTCTTGTCTCCAGAGGTTGTGCAATATTCCATAATTCATTATTCCAGATGAATGATTTTAATATATGGAGAACTCTGGACCTTCTCAGAGTGGGAACTGGTCCAGATGTTCCATATATGCTGTATGACTGTACAATTTCATTTTAAAAGCACTGTAATTGCCGATTCATATGCCATGGACTAGTAATATAAATGTCAATTTACAAGCATACGGTTTCCTTTGTTCTTTAACTGCATGGTAAAATGAGGCTTTATTTATTCTTAATTTATCAGCATTTTTACATGTTCTACAGTGGCAATGTTGTTTTTCACCATGTTTTAAATGACTTGGTGGACTCACACATGGCAGAAGTTTGTCCTGTGGTCAAATTTTCATTTAAGGTCTTCTTAACTGCATCTTTTTTCTAAAACTCATTTGTTTGGAGTTTTTGATGTTCCCTGCACTCCTTATGGAGAAGCGCAGTCTTTATGCTGACCAAGAAGGGAAGATGCTGATCCTTTAATCTAATCTGTTCTGGCCTGAGCCGCTCCGAGCGCACGGTGGAAGAAAGAACGACACGTCTTGGAAAGATGCCACATGTGTAGAGAGCCCTTCCTTTAACAAGAGAGAACAGAACAAGCCAGCTGAGGTTGATCAGTCCTCGTTCATCATTCAATTGCTAATCTAAAGAGAAACTAAAACTAAACTGCAGCTAATTCTTATCTGGCCACGGATTACCTCGAAAGGAGAGATGATAGGGTACAGGTAGGGGTTTCAGACTTTTAGTAGGATTTAAGGGAAAGCCAGTCAAGTCTCAAACACACCAGACTGCATTTCTGTGAGAAAATGGAACAAGCGATAGCATGGTTGCATTAAACAAATCTCACAGGAACTTTAACTATTACTTTCTCAGAGAGAAAGCTTGCTGTAGGTTGTTAACCAAGCCATTTATGGTCATTGGATATTAAAGAACATGTTGAAATTTTGCCAAAATTCAATACAGGCTGGGACGAGAAGCTCTCTGCAAAATATAAGTGGTATAAAAATGATAAAACTTAATTTTAAGCAGTTATTTTCTGGAAGCAGTCATTCTTTTATAAGAATAACCAATAACAGCCCGTCTGAATTCCGGAAGATGACTTATGCGGCCTACATATATCTGCAGATATATTACTTCAAATTGTCACAGCGATGTTACAACATTGCGTATTAGGCCTTTCTAGAACAGTAGAGATTGTTATGGCAGCTAAAGGTTACTATTAATAGCTTTGAATACCAGAAGAAACACTGAATGATCAGGTGTCTACAGATGTTTGTACATAAAGTGTATATACAGTTACAAAGTGAAAGTACACATGCACAGTTCCTTAAGGTACATAATCAGTCGAATACATGGGCTTTCCTAAATAAACCAAGGACTCATTACGAGGACTATCTAGGTTTTAGGCAAAAAAAAAAAAAAAGAGGCTCAAAAACCCACTTCCTTGCATAATTATGTCCTCTATATTTCAATCTACTTGGATACAAGTTTGGATAGGAGTACAACAAAATAAATGCTTCAAATATTGAATATGCAATATAGTTCAGTCCAAACAGACACACAACTTTCTCTCCCTTTTTGTACAGAAGTGTAAAATAATGAAAAAAAGGAAATAGCATAGCGGAAAACAGGTGCTGTGAGGATAAATGCATTGAAAAGGAAAATCATCAAAAACTCAGTGAAATGATTAGGTTCTGAGACGCTAAGAGCTTTCTGAAGACGCAGTTGCTTTTCTGAAACTGTAAAAAACACTGCCTGGTACAAAATATCAAAAAGAGTTTCTTTTTTTTTTCATATTTACACAGAGCAACAGAAAGATACAATCAGCTTCATAGAATTCTGATGTAAAAGAAAACAAGATCTGTGACTCAAGGCAGCTCATCTGTTTTACGTTTGTTCACTATGAGTATTCGGTCACGTATGTACAGAGTCCCTTCCACTCCTGATGGTGAGCTGGTGAAAACTGAAGCTTTTCTTTTTCAGGTTTTTTTTTTCTTTTCTTTTCAGTTTTATGCCTTCTGCCTTTAGCACCCCACCATAACGTCACAGCTCAGACGGTCTGTCTCAGTCTGAAACTAGTCCAACTGCTGGGTTCAGACAAAAGAAAAACAAAATACTACAACAACGAAAAAATACAGCATCTCCAAACGTTCCGTTTCCAAAAACTTACTGAGGCTGGAACCTGATAACTGAAGTCAAACATAGTGTTAATGAAAGGGGGTTAGGCTGTATGTAGTGCTGGTTTCGTTTCTGAAATACTTCAGTCAACCTGATGACCTGCGCATTGGCCATCTGCACTTGACGGGGTTCATATGTAAAAATACATACGAGAGAGATCAGTTCTCATCTAAATGCTGCGGTTCGGTTCTCTCAGCTCTGAGTGCTGCCCTGATCTGTGTGCGAGTTTTCTACCAGTGTCTCGAACTTCTGGATCACACCAGCCTCCAGCTTTATGATCTTCACGTCCTGTATGGACATGGCTGGCCTCGTGTCTGGCACGGTAACTGTCTCCACGGCAGCAGGGGCAGTGGAGACGGTGGTTGTGGGGCTCACGGTGTTGCTGACGGTGGCTGGGAGGGCCAGCTGCAGGACCTGGGCGCTGGCAGCGGGCCCTGTGATGGGCGCGAGCGTGCGGAGGGTGATGGGACCACCCACTTTAGCTGGAGCCGCGGGGAGGGTGATGAGCTGCAGTGTGATCCGCTCTCCATTCTGACCCTGCGCTGGGACCAGCGTCGGCACCGCCTGAAGAACAACCTTTCCTGCGCTGTGCCCGGCGATGGGGCTGCCGGTTGTCAGGATGGGAGAGGCACCAGTGGGTGAATTGATGGTTACCGTAGAGACCTTCTGACCCTGAGGTGTCGTCATAAGGACTGGGACCTGCATGGCCAGCCTCACCGTCCTGAGACAGAGAGAGCGACAGAGAGAGAGAGAGAGAGAGACAGAGAAATTGAGGAAAAGAGAAATAGAGGGAGAGGGAAATAAAGAACAGAAGGGGTGAGAGGGAAAAATCGTTTATGTCTTCTGTTTAACGAGAAATCGTTAAACATTTGTCTTTAAATAATCTAAGGCAGCATGAAAATGCTCAACATCGGTGCATAACACCTGTTCATTATACATCTTAACATCTGATCAAAACATAAACTGAACACTGCCTCACTAAACCTCACCTGCTATTTGTTAAAGTCACTGCGCTTAACAGCACAGATAGAGAACAAATTATTTTGTTCTGCCTATTTTCTGACCTTACATTCACCTTTCTACATTTCTCTTTAATTTAATTGAAAAGACTGAATTTCTTCATTGAGTCAGCTCAGGGGCTCATTTCACTACATTGTGCCTGCATAATCATGTATGTAACAATGAATCTTGAACGTTGCCATGAATTTCAGTACCTGGGAATGGTCGACGTGGTAGTGGCGGAGTGCTGCACTGATACAAGGCCGTCGGGTCCTGAAGAGATGATGCTGATTGGTGTTGAAGGCAGCACAGGAGAGACTCTCCCCTTCCTCTTTTTTGGAGTCGTGCAGTCGGCTGCTGTAGGACTCTGTCTCTTTCCCTTATCAACGCTGTCATCAATGTCATCATCATCGATGAAAACGATGTCTTTGGGCATCTCCTTGAACTGGTATACCAGTCTCTGGCCTTCCACCTTGGAGAGAATGCCTCGCTGGTAGTAATACCTAAACACACAAATATATATTTTACTGCTTATTTGCTAAATGTAATACAGTAATGCCTCACTTTAACGTGGATCAGCAGTCACGGATTCAGTCTAACACTGATTTTTTTTGAGAACCGAACTGTATTAGTACAGCGGTGTCGGTAACGCAGTGAAAAGTTGTCAAACGCCATAAGAAGAAGCCTGCTGCAGGTTGTAGTATGACTGCTCCGTGTCTTATCTTCTGTTTGTGTTCTAAACTCCCTGCTATTAGCGCTACTAATGCTAACCGCTACTGCTAAAAAAATTTTTAAGCAATAAAGTTTTCTGATTCTGATTATTTATTTACCTTTACATTTACTTTAAGAGTACTGCATTAAAATGAGTAACATTAAATTAAGGTGTTCTAGGAGCATATTTAGGGTTTACACTATAAAACAGATATTTCTAACAATGCAGTTTTACATTATATGTAACTATATATTGGAACAATATTAAACATAAAATTCTACAATCAATTCTGCAAATTCACAGCAAACTAATTAGCAGAAAATGTATAGAGGAATTAGAACACAAAGGTGAATAAAAGATATGACAGAATATCAACTATCTAGGATTTGAATACAGGCTGCAAGACCAGTGTACTTGCCTGAGGGCCCTTCCCATTGTCTCATAATTCATATCCGGTTTGTTCTTATGTTTGCCCCACAGTTTGGACACAGCTTTGGAGTCCACCAGTTTGAAGATTCCCTTTTCTTTCTCTGTCCATTTGATGTACTTGGGACAGGTTTCTTTATCCTGCAGGAGGTCCAGCAAAAACTCCCACAGATATGTTGTCGTGCCTGCAACACACACATCAAACATACACAAACAATTACAAAACGCATTGTGTCTCTTATCTCTCACACATATAAGCAGATGCACATGAACCTCTGCTCTCTTTCGACTTCCTCTTGTAGATGAGGTCCAAAGAGCCATCACAGTGAGCTCGTGGTGTCTTGGGTTTCCGCCCAGCTAAGAAATAAACAAAAACAAAAAAAAACAACAAAACAAACATCTGGCATTAATTATACTGTCAACCATCAAAATATGAAAAACACCAAATTCTGGGGATACATAAGCAGTGAGACACTGTACATGTAATAGGTGCATAATCTGGTGAACTGAGACTCTCCTATCTATTGCAGAACTTATTAGCCCCCAAGTATCCCATTAACCAGCTGAACAGAAAGAACTACAACAGGACCACTGATGACCAGCTGTTATTTGATTGGTGGACCACAAGTGACACAGTGGCACATGGTGATGTTAGGCTCGTATAAGTGTAGACACCACAACAATGGTGATGTTTTACCAACACCTGAAAGTCACTGCTGTGTTGGCAATAGTCAACCAGCAATAACCCTCTAACCACGAGTGGCTCAGTCGCTCAGAACGTGAGTGGTACCTCGTCTCCTTTTCTGTAGATCGTTTTGCGTCAGCACAGTGATCGAGTCCTCAACTGGGCCAGTTTCCTCGGTGCTCACCTCCACCTCCATCTCAGACAGGAACTCCTCTACAAACGCACAGAAAGAACATTCATGAAGATGACAGGGTAAACACAGAGTCTACACAGGCACATCAAACAAAAACAATAGTGTATGTGAATACCTGGACTGTGGTCTCCATGCAGGCTAGCAGGAGAGTCCATGTGCAGCAGAGCTTCAGCTGCCTCGATAGTTTTGTCTTGAACGGAGAACTCCACTGATAAGAAGAGAGGGAGAGAGAGAGACATCCATCATTACAATACATCCCCATGACCCTTCATTCACCACTGTGTCCAAATAGGGCCAGGTGATATGACACATTACAATATGCCTTTCTGAGAATACCATGAGTACCATCAGTTAAAACTGAACTGTACAGGTTGTAAATAAGACAGAATTAGTTCCAAAGTAATATCTAAGGAGCTAAGGATCTAAGCAGTAAGGATCTAAGGAGCCAAATAGGGGCAGGTGATATGACGCATTACAATATGCCTTTCTGATAATACCATGAGTACTACCAGTTAAAACTGAACTGTACAGGTTGTATATAAGAGTGTACAATAGTTCCAAAGTAATTTCTAAGCAGCTGACTGCAACATAAGCCCACAATACCAGAATGTATCCTCATGTGCATGTACTTCAACTACATGTCAATTTCACCTATCTAGTCACTTCTGTGTTGTATGTTTTCTGAAGGAATAAGCTTGTGTGGTATAAGAATTATATTACTTTTTTTAATTCTCTATATTCTGAATGTGCTTGACAAACCTGGCCTTGCGTCCTGAGTCGATTTAATAACAGCAACAACTCTGAAATAAATGACGGTCTAATGAAACGAGAAGATTCAAACAAATAAAGCGAGAAAACCAAAACTGTGGCACTCTCGCAGGGCCACTTCCATGTTTACAAACTCTGAGGTCATGGCTGTCAATCAAATGCCTCCCTTGAATATGACTGGTTGTTTGAAAACACGACGACTTCTGATTGGCCAGAGGGCCAGTTCAAAAAAATAAAAAATACGGTCCCCGCCCACAGGTTCTCAACACTTCCGCCACAAAAACTGAAATATTACTCTAGCGAGCCTAAAACATCATTAAAAACAAATAAAAACATGTTTATAATGCAAAAACAAAGCAGCTAATGGTATGTTTGCGTATACACGCTGACTTTATTTTGCTTTACCGATTATAACGGAATACGTTAATATATAAAAACCTTTTAACTTAAATAATGCAGCCATGGAATCGAATACAGCACAAAAATCAACAAATAATACACAACACACGTTCATCCAATTAAAAACTGGAAAAGGGACAATAAACTCCACGTATGTAACCTAAAATAGGGGGATAGGCAAAAAAGCCATGTAAACCAATTAAACCTCAAAATAAAGACCATTTACGAGCACTACAATTGTAAGAAACGCAGAGATACACATGAGATAAAAACGAGAAAATAAATGTTTATAGCCCAAAACAAACCCATTACAGAACCGTTATGTGACCCAAATAAGCTCATTTTCAGCATAAACGCGTGGTTTGTAGGACTTTATCTGAAAATAGAGGAGACTTAAGTTAGTAAAAGGTGTGTGTGCTGCTACAGATGTGTGTGTGTGTGTGTGTGTGTTTTGGTGAGAGGAGAAAGCGTGGCACACACATCCATAAACTTCCTGGTTTCCCACAACACGCATCAGTCACAAACCCAAGGAGAGAATTACAAAGAAAATAGAAGGAAAACACAAAAGCAAAAATGCACATGTACTTCTGCGCATGCAAAAACTACTTTAAGGTGTTTTTGGAGCTGAAAATTCATACGTTGCTCCTCCAGGAGTGCTGCAAGTTCAGATAAACTAGTCCCACATTCAAGCCTAATCTCTCTATTGCGCCCGGAGCTGCAGCCCAGACAAAGCACCCAACTTCCTTTCGAGTCTAAACATCTATCTGCTCGTTATTTACCAGCTTTGAGGAGAAGATCCAGTTGGTTCTCGGGTTCTCCACCACACCGAGTCGCCATTATTTCCCCCGGACGCGGGTGGAACTACTTTTCTCTAGCACAAACGCGAGCCCTAAACCCTAACCCTCCGCCGCACCGTAGGATCCTTCCGCCACTGAGCCACGCTGAGCCTCGTGTCTGCAATTAATCTTCTCAACCAGGCCCAATTCATAAATTAATTAAAAAACACCATTTATATCTCCTCTACAATTATTCGCAGACTCATATCTGCATTTTTGGACCGCCCTTCTTCTCACTTCACAAAGGAAGTGACTAAAATGCCTGAAGATCCACCAAAGTGCCACAAGATGTCTCTCTCGAGCTGCTCATCTGAGGAGCTGGGATTTCAATCAGAATCGGACTCTTTATTCATCCCGGAAGAAGTTGCTTCTATTAAGACTGATCACACACAGAGACAAGAAAAATATTAAATATAAAGTCTAAATAAATGCATTAAATGACTTTGAGCAAAACCTTCTGGTGCTTTATTACTGTTTTGGCCTGCTGATACCAAACCTTACATTCACAGTTTCTGTCTGTCCATCCAATGTGTGCACACAAAAATTTCATATCATATATACAAATACTGGGTATAAATACTATAGATAAATAACTGACAGTTAAGAGAATTACTAATAACACTAATGGTCTTATCAGTAACAGAGATAAGTAGTGATATTTCACATGGTAAAGTTCAACCACTGTGGTGCAGTTTAGCCTCCATGAGTGTGTCCGAAACTGCGCACTTGCGTCTGCAATTAATCTTCTCAACCAGACCCAATTCATAAATTAATTAAAAAACACCATTTATATCTCCTCTACAATTATTCGCAGACTCATATCAGACTCATATATAAAGTTCAACCACTGTGGTGCCGTTTAGTCTCCATGAGTGTGTCCAAAACTGTGCACTTTTAGTGCGCTATTTTAGGGCGTAGTGTGCTGACACTGAAAATCAAGCTAAAACTCAGTGCACTGAAAGTACCCGGATGCTGCACTAAAATCGGCCAGAAAACGCAGTGCAGAACGATGCAC
>JBBPDC010000032.1:12411045-12424256 GCA_037974485.1 Hemigrammopetersius urotaenia | reverse complement strand
GGGCGGACTGGGTGATCTGTGCGTTCTGCAAAAAGGCCCAAGATGCGGCCGAGATGCGAAAACCCAACCTGGTAAAGGAAGTCCCAGTCCGCCCCTGCGCGCGTTACTTCGGTGAAAAGGATTTAAAAAACCTGCGTTAATGTGCGATAAAATAATTGTCAGCGTTAAGTAAATAATGCGTTAAAGCGATAAAAACGCGTCAACTTTCCCAGCCCTAGTCTATATGCATGCCATAGAAAAATAATAAATAATGTTTGTGTGTAGCAGGAACAGATACTGTGTATCTGTTTGTGTACTGCTTTACCTTAAAGCCACGAGTGAAGAATGGGTAAATGGGAAACGGATAAATGCAAATTCAGATGGACAGATGGTTGAAGGATGAGAAGTGCCGTGGATGGTTGAAAAAGACGTTTTATGTTAGAGCTGTTCCTCCAATAAATGCTGTTTGTGCCTTGTTGAAATCAACTCAATTCTAGGCTATTGTGGTTTTTTTTGCCATTGTGATGGTCTTCATTTCTTCTTAGAGAAGGTCTTAAATGGTATTAAAAGTAATTGACTTTGCATATCAAAGTCGTGCAGGTACCCTGTTAAATGTCTGAGCTAGGCTAAGCCAAGTCAGTACTTGTGTCTGTGATCTGAACACATGGGTGTGTAGTACATTCTTGAGTAATGTGTGACCGACGGAATACTTTCATTTTCACACTCGAACTTCACCGACGTGCCTTTGTTGCCCAGCAGGAACACGCTGTTTACAGACAAAGTTTTTTTTTTCTTCATTAAATAAAGTCCTCTTCCCAAATTACCGTTCTGATAACTAAAAAAATAAAAATTGAATTAAATATCTTACAGTGGGTATAGACAAGTATAACCCACTTCAAAATTTTGTTTTACAGCCCGACACACAAGAAATATCTTCACTTATTCATTCATTTACTGTTGCCATGATGTCATAATTTGCGCTATGTAAATACAGCTGAAAAAATGCTTTCCTGGGTGTGTCTTTATTTCAGGCTGCCAAGCAGCAAACTGAACATTTTGAAGGTGTTGATTATTTTCTAAACCCTCTGTATGTGAGAGTTGGTCTTCAAGCTGTGTCAGTTGTGACAGGAAATCAGCACCGGCATGTGTTCAATCTAATTCCTTCCCTCCTCACAGCATGCGGGGAACATTCGGGAGGCGGCTCGCTGGATGGACGAGGCTCAGGCCCTGGACACTGCTGATCGATTCATCAACTCCAAATGTGCCAAGTACCTGCTGAAAGCTGGGCTGGTGAAAGAGGCCGAGGAGATGTGCTCCAAGTTCACACGGGTTAGTGGGTGTAGAAATTATCGCAGTGTGCAGTGTATCTTGGAGCACAGTGAAGTTGCAGATTTTTGCAGCATAACCAGTACATTGTTGCTTAACAGTATGACTGATCTCAGTCACAGTTCTGTTTTTTTTTTTTTCTTCCCACAAAGTGACCTAAAAGTATTGTCATATACATTTAAGGGTGGTGGTGGCGGCCTAGTGTTTAGGATACTTGCCTCTGGACCAAGAGGTCTTGGGTTTGAATCCTCCCTTCAGCAAACCACCGCTGGATTCCTGAGCAAGTTAGGGAACGGAAGTTGCTTTGGATAGAAGCGTCTGCTAAATGCCATAAATGTAGATGTAAACTGTACTGTGTGTGTGTGTTGCAGGAAGGCACATCGGCGGTGGAGAACCTGAATGAGATGCAGTGTATGTGGTTTCAGACTGAATGTGCTCTGGCCTATAAATCCATGAACAAATACGGGGAGGCGCTCAAGAAGTGCCATGAAATTGAGAGGGTGAGTGACATCATGCCCCTCCTGCAACCAAGATACAAATATTTCTGTGTGGATGAAAATAGTGTGTTTTTGTTTTGTAAAATCCTATCTTTCTTAATTTCTTCAGCACTTCGTAGAAATAACGGATGACCAGTTTGACTTCCATACGTACTGCATGAGGAAGATGACCCTGCGCTCCTACGTGGCTCTGCTGAAGCTGGAGGACGTGCTGCGGATGCACCCGTTCTACTATAAGGCTGCACGCTCTGCCATCCAAATCTACCTCAACCTCCACGACAACCCGCTCTCTGACGACAGCAAGGAGTCGCAAGCAGACAATAGTAATGCAGCACTTACATTACATTACATATTACACGTGATTGAACTGTTCAGTTTAGTGGGGGTTGCTGTTACAGGGTCCTGTAGGTGGAAGGAAAGATAATGAGTAGAGCTAGCTAGGATGGCAGTAATGTGTGGTTTTATGTGTAATTCAATATTGACATTTAACAGTAAGCTATTAAGATGACAAGAATTGAAAAAGCATTAGAGACATCAAGATGGGAGCATTCAGTTCGAATCAGGCCATTCCAAATCAAAACGTCCCAGGATGTTCAGGGGTAAAACTATCCAACAGGTTCAGGTTTATGTTAAAATATGATTGCAACTAAAGAAATCATGTGATAATTAAAAATATTCATCGTTGCTTTCATGGTTCTATATATAATTTTTAAAAAACATCAGATATTAAGTACAAAGTACTCATGTGTATACAGGGGTTGACAAAAGTGGTACACAAGCACATATTGCGCACCAGTTTTCAGTCCTTCCAGCACAAATGTGTACCAAATCTGTGACCTCATACTGCGTGCAATGCAACCACTTTATTCACTTTTTTTAAGCAAACCTGACTGACAAGGAACTGAAGAAGCTGCGAAACAAACAGCGGCGAGCTCAGAAGAAAGCTCAACTGGAAGAGGAGAAGAAAAATGCAGAGAAGGAGAAACAACTGAAGAACCAGAAGAAGAAAAAAGAGGAGGATGACGAAGAGATTGGAGGACCTAAAGAGGAGCTCATACCTGAGAAACTGGCAAAGGTGTGTGTGTGTGAGAAATCTGTTGGTACCTTGTGTAAATCAGCTCTGTCCTGTGCGATGGGAACTGACTGAGTTTGTCTGGTAGGTTGAAAATCCCATGGAAGAAGCCGTTAAGTTCCTGACTCCTCTGAAGAACCTGGTGAGGAACAAAATCGAGACGCACCTCCTGGCCTTTGAGATCTACCTCCGAAAAGGTGAGCGGAACAGCTTGAGTTATTGTTCTGTAAGCCTCTCATACATCAAAAACACAGACAAATGATTAAATCATGCAGTCAGCCTTGGACCCCCCGGCTGCACTCAAACTTCTGCACCTGAGCTGTATTTGAATATCGAATTAAAGCTATGAATAAAAAAGAAACAGATGTGGTTAAAGTGTCTGTTTCTTATGTGTGTCTGTTCAGAAAAATATCTTTTGATGCTGCAGTCTGTGAAGAGAGCCTATGCCATGAACCCCAACCACCCCTGGCTTCACCAGTGCCTCATCCGCTTCTTCAAAGGAGGTAAAACACACAGACTCTGTCTCCACCTTAATATAACAAGTACCTGAAATTGCAGCCTGCTTTTATAGCTGTCAATCAAATGCATCAGAATGCAGTCTGATTATGGTCTAACAAGTCAAATCAGCTTATGACTCTTCTCTGCTGCTTCTCAATTTTGTGTGCTATTAAAAAGAAATTAGAATATACCTAATCATCATGAAACACTAACTGTGTATTTATTTGTTAACTGTCTCAGGAGATGCTGCTGTTCTTTTACTTTATTTTATTTTATTAATTCTATTGAAGTGAAGCCCATTGAATGACCTTTGTGCATGGCTGTGTCATAAACTTGACATATTTTTTTTATTATTTATTATTTTTTTTATTTTCTTTATTATTATTATATAGAGTGGTTTACATTTTAAATTGGTTTCAAATGTGTCTTGTGCATTTAGTATAGATAAGCCCTATGCTGATATAATCTTGATTCTTGAACTGCACGAAACCAGCTGTAAATGACACACTTGTCACATACATTAGAGTAAACACTATATATTTGATAACCAATTATGTGAGACAAGTAATCCCTGGGTTGTGTTCACAGTTGCTGAAAATAAGGGTCTCCCCCAGCCTGTGCAGACTGTTCTGAAGCAGGAAATCACACGACTGTTCGGAGAGAGTGACCCCAAGAGCTATAACAAAAACTTCCTGAGCAAGCATGCCAGCTCCATACCCCACCGACTAGCAGGTACACTTTTAAGGCCTAGAGGTCAAACATATTTGTATTTGTAACATCTGCTTTTGGTTTAATGTAAGTTTTAAAATCTGAAACAGAATACAATGATGTTTATCTGGTGTTTCTCGCAACACCACATCCAGATAAACTAGACTTTTTATTATTGTGCAGAATCTTACAGAAGCTTGCAGTCTGATCCCTAAATCTGCTGTTACTGCAAACCTTTTGTTAAATATCTTTCATACACTTGTAACAAACATAATAGTGACATTTTTCATTTTAGTTGTCTTGCTGTTTAGGTAGAGGTGGTCTAATGAGTATCGGATGTGTTTTTCTATATATGTAGCTGCTAAGATGATGGTTTATTTGGACCCATCTTCTGAGAGCATGGCTGCTGAGTTGGCGACCTCTCTGGATGAGTCCCTAACTGGCAGTACCATACAGGTACCAGAACTACCAGTATTTAATATCCATAACGCCCTGTGCACACAGTTCTGTACATTTATATCTCGGGTGTTCTTTACTGCCTAGGCAGAGCTTTCTAAAGGTGTGTGTGTCTGTGTGTGTGTAGGTGTGCACTGATGTGTTGCAGGCTCTTAAAGATGGTGGTCTGGGCTCGGAACAGCAGAAGGTTCTGGAATCGTACCGTGCGTCCTGCCATGGCCTCTTCCCCTACTGCCTTGCCTTCATGCCCCCCGGTTACCAGGACAACGCTGCCATCACCACTAACGGAGACCTATCATCTGGCGACCATGAGGACATGACCAATGAGATGTGAAAGGTTATGACCGATGCAAGGAGGGTGTTTTTCTTTTTGTTTTGTTTGTATTTTTTTTTTCTTTTCATTTTCCTTTTGGTGGCCGGCTGCCATTTCAAGCCAAGACGCCCAAAAGAGGTTGTGACTCTACTGCAGTAAACAGACCAGGACTTCAGCTTCCGGCATCGGTGATAGACATGAAAGCCACAGGGCGATAGGGGAAGGATTGAATTTTTGTTTTTCCCTTTTTTAAAAAGAAAAATGGTTTATAACTAATCCTAAACAAATAACCAATAAGTGGCGCGTACGTGGAGAACAGAACGTGGATGGAAATGGTTATGACGAACTTGACACCATGCTGGTCTAATACGTGCACCTTCTCATGTTTTTAAGAGTAATTTATATAAAAGAACATTAAAGAGAACAAAAAAAGCTATCAAGGAGCAATACTCTTGGGCCTGGTTTGACTCTGGTGGTTCTGTGCCAAACCTGTGGGACAGAGGCTGGGGGCACCTGTCGCGAGAGACTTTGGGGGATGGGTGGAGGTTTAAAGGAATTGCGCCAGTACGGTGGGCGGAGAGCAGTTCCAGGGTCAGTTTATAAACAATCAGTGTTTGAGCAAGCCCAGTATAGCTGACCGAACGAGACTGTAATGCTCAACTCGAGCACATACGAGCTCACCAGCAGTGCTTAGAGAGGCTGACCCGCATCTCTTCATGTCATTTCTTTTTCTCCCTTCGTTCCTCTTCCGTTCTCTCTTCCATCGTCCTCTGAGTTCGGTCATCCAGTGAATGTCTGAACAGTGGTTGTGGCTCTCCGAGGCTTTTACTGCGACCATAATATCTTTTGGTTTTTCTTTTTATTTCTGGTTTTCACTTGCCATTTTCTCCCCTATCAAATTTTACTTTCTGGTTTGAATAATTCTGTCTCCTTTTCCATAAAGCAAGAGCCTGCCAATCATACCACTGTCTGAACTCAGTCCCATCATTTGACACTCAAACAGTTACAAATAAAACAAACTGAATTTAAATGACCTGAATCTGAATGACTGTGAACATGGACCTCATTACAGTGTCTTTATATGGCAGTAGATGGTAGTTCATCAGTTTTTAGGCAGGAAATAAGGGTGGATGTAGTTTGCAGTTACTCCATGTATTCAGTCAGCATCCAGGGGGTTTTATTTTTCATAGCTGAGATTTTGGCGCCGCTTCTGATTCAAACCTATTCAAATTCTGAAAAATTCTAATGGTAAAAAGTTCTGTAATATCCAGTGTGTTGTGCATGTATTCAGATTTTTGCTCCGTTGATCAGAATGATTGTTTAAAATGTCAGCTTTTGTGGTTGCATTGTCGCCGTAATGTATGAGGAGAAAAAGTGGATGGGCTCGTAGAGAGAGTCTGACCTCACAGCTACAGAAGACACAAAATCTCATATAATCTTATATTATAAATAAGACTTGCATCACTGTTGTGGTTTAGTTTTTAAAGTAATCAGCCCATGAGTGGCTGTACATTCTTTTCCCACCCATTTTCAGGAGAGAGTGGTTCACTCCACCCATTTTCAGCCAACCTTAACCATAAATGTCTTAAGAGACCCCCACCCCTCAGTCATTCAGCGGTAAAATGTGGTTCTGAGTAAGGAGAATCAGAGGAGGTGCCGGTTCGGTAACACAGAATTTTTATGTATTTATTTGTTTACACACTGGGTTTATATTAACCATGCAATCAAACCACATTTTCTTACACATTTGGGGACTTATGAGCGATTTCACTAAAAATCTTGTGTGTTGGTGAATCCAGTCACTTTCAGTTTCATGTAAGTGTCAGGTCAGTAGTTACAGTCTGGCCTTTGGTCCGTCGGCCCTTCTCTCCTCGTGCAGACGCTGAGAGCTCAGGAAGGTGTGGTCCAGGTACAGGTAGGTGGTGAGGAATTCTGGAAAATCACTCTTTTGAACCACCTCCAGAAAGATGGACATGGCTGTGGTCAGTCTCTCGTCATCTCTGTAAAAGGAGCTGAAGATAAATATGGAGGATTTGACCTCTTGCTAGTCTATCAAGTTGCTCTGATTTAAGTCAATCCATTGATCCATTTTATTATTGACTTATTGACTTAAATGTATACTTTTGGGTATCTAAAGATCAGTTAAATGGAACCATGGTTCTCAAACTTGTCAAATTGCTGGAGATAGTCCATGCATTCTTTCTCTCTGTCTCTATCTAGATAAATATAATCGTTATATAGATGGATATAGAGATTACTATAAATAAATAGACTCCTATTTATATTTAAATTACTTGTTTGAGAACCACAAATAGGCCTTCCTTGTCTGGCCAGGACATGGAGAGAGAGATCATTTTAATTATATATATAAATATATATATACATATATCTATCTATCTCAAATATAAAAAGTTTCATTCTTAATATCAAACTGACATTAAGTCTTTGAAACAAGCAGAGGTGGACAATTCAGGTCCAGAAAGTAAATATCTTCTCCAGATTTTGTTCAAACTTCTGGATCTGAACTGCATGCCTCCGGAAACAAATACATAATACAGTTTACACTGTTGTATCTAAATATCACAGCCGTAGCTCGGTGACATAGAACATTCACAGTTCACACTTCTTAGGTGCTGGTTTGCACATTTAGGAGCTTGCCGTAAGTGTACAAGTGTGTCCTGTTTCTCAAAAAGTGCACAAGAGGCCAATAAATGCACCTTTTCCCTAAAGCCAGAGACGTCATAGTAAGAACTGCCACTATCTATTCCGATGGACAGACACTAGAGGGCGCTCCTGGGACTCCAAAATGAATGGGTTCCTATAGAGCTTTGCAGAATTGCAATCTGTACAACATTTTTTTTATAGATCAGGGTTGCAGAACTCTAACTATATAACATTTTCAAACACACCTGGATCAATAGGTAGATTCACTGCCATGTTTACTAGAGGGTGTTTGAGTATGGCCACCCATTATAAATACACATTTCTGAACACAGAGTAACTTGTGTAACAATGTGTTTTAACTGCAGTGCATTATGCCCCTTCACCACCTCAGAGAGTGGGAATTGCTTCACTGAGCCAATGAGCTCTCAGAAGCAGGAATATCAATTTACTGACCCAAAAAAAACATGCTTGTAGTTTATTGACTTGTTAAAGTGATGTTTTCTTTTATTTTTCAGGACTAAAGGACATTCCAGTGTGAAAGAGTAGAAAAACGTAGCATCATTAACCTACAATCATTGAAGACTTGTTTGTGATTGTCTTCTAGCATTTTGCCATTTTAAGTATGACTGGAATATGACTGGAAGGCTCCCTTTCAAGTCCAATAATGAGTAAAAGTCTTGAACCACCCCTCATTTCTTTATATTTTGGTCCAAAAATACTATTTTATGTCTGTCAAATTGTCTGTTCTTTGTCATCATGAGGAGATTAAATAAAAGAAATGTGAACTAATGTTTTACTGACAGGCTGCAAAGAGCCTAAAGATACAAGGAGCCTAGATAAAGAGGCTCCACCAACTCGGCATTCAGCACAACCAGTATACTGATTACCGTTTGAACATCTGCTCCTGTTTCTTCACTGGTTCAGGACTTCAGTTAGATGCTCTTTGTTCTGCTTGAATGATTCATATGTAGATTACTGTGTGTCTTAACAAACAAAAAGCCTGGAGGACTGTTCCTCAAGACCACATTAAAATACAAGAAGGTCTGGATCTTTTTAAGCAAAATAAGAGAAAATGAGTGGTGGCTAAAGACTTTTACACAGCACTGTAGGTCATTAAAGGTTAATAAATAGCTACTGTACCGTTGGGTCCGACATTGTGTTGCTGCTCTAAGATCTCCCAGCATGCCTTGTGCCAAGCTCCTGACCAGACCACGGGTCACTGTCCTCCCATCATCCTCCAGGTTCACCTGGTGCCGGATCCACTGCCACACCTGGGGCAGGTAACAGGGTCAGGAAATGGGCGCACAGAGGACTGTTGGTCAATCATTGTCACAGAATTGGCCTTTGCTCTGCTGAACTGAGGCCTGCGGTCTCTAAATAAGCCTTTAAAAGGTTTTACAGGGTCCTCAGAGCATCCAGACCAATTCTCACACATGTGAAAGGAGTCTGATTGAATTAGGACATTTACATCATCCAACCAATGTAAATACTAATCAAAATAATGCAGACAGGCCCTTCACCATGTCGCAGTAACGGCTGGCTGAGAAGTGTTTAGTACAGAGGATTAATGGGGCAGCTGGAGGCCTGGTGGTTAGGGAGTTTGCCCTGAAATCAGAAGGTTGTGGGTTTGAATCCCAAGACTGCTAGTGGTACCACTGAGGTACTCTTGAGTAAGGTACCATCCCCATACACTGCTCCTTGGCACCCCTCATTGGTAGCAGTCCCCTACTTCACTTGGTGAGTGGGTGAAATACAGAGAAAGTATTTCACACTGTGGTGTGTTTACATATGACGTTACAGTGAATTTCACTTCAGCAGAAAACCCACCTCTGCAAAACGTTACTGGTCAATTGATGAATGTAATTGATATAAAGTAATGTGGTCTTTTTTTAAATGATTTAATATATTTTATGATTTAATAAACAGCCCCCAAGATATTTTCATGTAGAAAATCAACCAAATGAATTTGTCTGAGAGTGTTAATTTTACATAATGCAATACACATCTATATAATCACATTGTGGTGTTTAGGTCCTATCTGTTTCACGTCACTATAAAAAACTGATTCTGACCTGTGAGCGGGAGATCTCCGCGGTGGCCGAATCCTCCACCTGCCCCTTATAGAAGAAATGTCCTCTGCCTAAGAAAAAAAAAGGCCTTTTCATGAGGAATAGTATTTAATTAACAGGTGTTCTTCCTCAAGAGTTCATTAGTGGAATTTCTTGCCTTCTTAATGTGTTTGGGATCATCAGTTGTGTTGGTCGGGTTGGTACACAGTTAGTGATACTATTCCAATACGGTTCTATTGCACAGTATGGCAAGAGTCACTTAACCAAATAAACAAAACGTTTTAATTAGCCTGCCCTCCAGTTTACACCCCAAACCTCATAATACACCGTCAGAGGGGAATTTTACTCCTCTTTTACACAGACAACCTTGTTCTAGATGCCAAGCACTGCTGTAGGAAATCCTGTGTTAAATTTACAGCAGATGTAGCCATGATTACCTTTTATTTTTGCTGGAAGTCTCACTTTAAAGATCTCAAAGCTTTAAGTGGTAATGTGACCAACAGTGACTGAAAACCCACTGGAAACTCTTTTTCGTTTTTTTTCATTCTTTAAATGATTATGGCACTTTTTTCAGAGAATATACTCACCTGAAAGCCAAGCTTCAATGAACAGCACACCCACAGCAATGTTATACTTCAGCCCGTACAGTGTGACTCCACCCTGCACAGAGAGATCACACCGTATTTAATGTATTTATTCACATTAACGGCCTTTTAGCAGACGCTTTTGTCCAAAGCAGCTTCCATTCCCTAACTACAGGGGGCAGTCGCCCTGGAGACATTTCTCAGGAACCCAGTGGCGGATTGCTGAAGGTACGATTCGAACCCATGACCTCTTGGTCCAGAGGCAAGTATCCTACCCACTAGACCACCATAGCCATGTTTTTATTATTTTCTACATTGTAGATTAATACTGAAAACAAACAAAATGATGAAGGAAAGCATGAAATGATACAATAAACAAAAAAACTGAATATGTATTGTAATAAGGTAATGATGGACTGGTTTTTTTTTTTGCCAGAATTTGGAGTAGAACCATATTGAAATTCTACTAATAAACTCTTGATGAACTAAATACCATTCCAGGTCGATTCCTCATAAATCTGACTGAAAAAATGAGAAGAGTGTGCAAAGCTGCCTTCAGAGCAATATGATGTTTTCAGAGCCTATCCCAGATTAGTTAATTCATTAAATACTTAAGTAATACAACGCTTAGTCTCCATGCTGAATATCGTCACATTTTTGCATCGCACGATCGCAATATTTCAGTGTACCATTACACCCTCAGTTATATCCCATAGTGTCACCATCTGATCTGGTCTGACTGACCGCAGGCATCATCAGCAGGTCGGTGGGGGTCACAGTGACGTCATCCCGCCGCTGCTGGAGCTGGTTCTCTCCCTGTGAGTGAACCTGGAACAGCTGAGAGGGTGAGAAAGAGACTGCATGTGTTTATGACGGTGAATACAAATACAAATAAGACAAATAAATAACACAATACAAATAAATAACACAATACAAATAAATATGTTAAAATATGTAGACGCAGGTTGATCCAGTGCTTCCTCTGATAACAGGGGTATGAATAGGGAAATTTACATCTACTTTTTTGGGAAGAGCTATACTGGATTTTGGAACATTGCTGTAAGGATTTGATGGCACTCATCCGAGAGAGCATCAGTGAGATCAGATGGTCGTGTTGGATGTTGTGGATGGAGCTAGATTGCTCCAGTTCCACTGTTTCACAGCCCTATACTGGGGGCTTTATACTTTATAACACCAGTCAAACGATTTAGGACACCACAGCCTTTTAACTCTTATCCATTTATTTCATAAACTGCAGATTTTTATTCTTGTTAAATTAGAAAGTTGTTGAGTGAACAACTATAAATGAAAATCAGTGAAATAAACCCAGTTTCCATCTTAAGATTAGAACTTGCAATTTTTGATGGTTCTTAGTCAAGTTTTTCACTCTGATTCAGAAAATCATCAGTTTTTTCCTACCTTCAATAGTTCTAGAGATAAACTAAATTGTATGTATATTTTTCACTATAAGGTTCTTGTAAAACTACTATTATTATCATTTTAGTCTCACTGATCTCACAACCCTGGCAACCCTGTTATCTACATGTAAAACAAACAATCAAAATATTCATATGCAAAAGTTAAAAGTATAACAAGTTTTAGTATAACAAGTTACGTTTTTCAAGAAATTACGTTTCTAAACCCTTGAAGCTGCATGAAAATAAACGTTCCCACCGAAAACCATGTCGAGATTGAACAAGAAACAATACAAAATGTAATGAAACTAATTTTGTTGCCTGGTGTAATTATATTTAATTTTATATGTCAGTAGTAAAAAATATTGTATATACTGTAAATGATGGTGAACATTCTGTAAATGTATTTGTTAGTAAAGAATACTGCGTGCATTTTTAGGGAATATTAAGTGAGCGACACGCAAATGTAGAAAAGTGTGTGCAGGCATATTAGATCCAGCAGATTTTAATGCAAGGCCTCAGAAGCCCCTGGTCATCTTATTAAGTGATCAGTGTGTTCCATTTCACACTTACTTTTTGCATGGGCTCAATCAGGTCCATGTCATACACCATAAAGCCATCGACTCCAGCTTGGATTTCCAGGAGTTTTAGCCTGGAATAACATGATATTCAAACAGAGACCAGTAAGAACAAGTAAGTCTTCCTTTCTGAACTAATTGAGAGTTGTTTATATATATACTTCTGGTTATACTAAAATCCAAGGAATACTGTTCTTTTCACCAACATTTCTGCATAATTCCATTGCTGAAGAGAGTCACTCAGAGTGGTTTAATGTGAAGTGGTGTATTGTAGGGTTTCCATTAGGGAATAATTTTGTTTTTTTAAAATGAAAAAAAATAAAACATTTCCCCTTGAAATAAACTTCTCTGTCCTGGTGCGATGCCTCTTGCCTGGTGACTGTGGTCATGACGGTCTTGTAAAGGACACTGTGTTGATCTCTGGGCAGCAGCAGTGCTGCCATGCCGCCGGTGGCCAGGGCGCCTCTACGGTGGCACGTCTGCACCAGCAGGTCCATGTAGCTGCGCAGGAAACGCTTCTCCATGTTCACATACTTACTACGATCAGGGAGCAGAAAGTCCCTCCGGTCTCCTGCAGGGGTCAGAGTGGAACTGACCAATTTGTTGCAGGTAAAAGGTAAAGTAAAGTGGTTATTCTGGCCTTTATCCAGAATATCTTACAGTCATTAGTTACAGAGACAGTCTTACAGTCATTAGTTACAGGGACAGTCTTACAGGCATTAGTTACAATCAGTAGTTGCAACTGTGTTGTTCACAGACAAGTCATTTACCCACTAGGCCACTACTTGATCATCAGAACAGTCATTAAATGTTAATTCTGACCGAGTTTGTTGACGAAGGAAGCAGAGTAATCCCAGATCCCACAGTTCAGGCCGGCTGAGTGATCTCGGAGCTCAAACAGAATCTCTTCCATTTCAAATGAGGCCAGAACACACTCGATCAGAACGGTCGCCTTTATACTGCCCACAGGGAGGCCCAACTTTCACACACACACACACACACACACACACACACACACACACACACACACACACACACACACACACACACAC
>JBBPDC010000032.1:12394091-12409091 GCA_037974485.1 Hemigrammopetersius urotaenia | reverse complement strand
TGTATACGTATTTATACAAATAAATGATCTGTGCAGCCCGCAGACCGGTACCACATGACCCACGGCCCGGTACCAGTTCACGGCCCAGGGGTTGGGGGCCACTGCTCTATACCATAAAATTCCACAAACATAATACTCACATATATAATGCTCCCCAAAGTCATTATCTTCCTCAAATCATAACACTCACTAGAGCGGGCGTGTGCAACTCCAGTCCTGGAGGGCCGTGGTCCTGCAGGTTTTGGTGATTTCCCTGCTCAGAAACTCCTGGTTCACCTCACCAGTTAATTGTCAGCGTTAGTGAATGTGTTTCAGGAAGAGAACCATCAAACTGTGCTGGACACCGGCCCTCCAGGATCGGAGCTTGATACCCCTGATCTAAACCATAAACCCTCACCAGACCATAATGACAGTTTGCACATGTTCTGTTTACTCTCACTGTAAATAGTTTGTTACTCTTAGCCCATATAATCCGTATTTACTGTTATATTTATATTTTTTACATTTGTCAATGTATTCTACTACTCCGCTGTATTCTGATTTCTATTAATTGCATCTCAGGAGCGACTCAGGGTTACATTTCACTGAACACCTTCAATCTTGAAGCTTCAGAGCTGAACATGAACCTAAGGTGACTTTAGAGGCATAAAGCAGTGGAGAAGTGGAACTGGAGTGATGAGCTCCGTTTAATACCTTTAGGATGAGCTGAAGTGGCATTTTTGAACCAGAACTAATCAAACATCTGTACCCAACCTCACTAATGTTCTCATGGCAGCAATCAAATCCTCACAGGAATGTTCCAACATCTAGTGTAGCCTTCCAGTTAGAGAAGAGGCTGATAGTGCAGCTAAGGTGGATAAACTGTCCTGTTATACCCTTGATTTGAAAAGGAAACAATGTCTACACACTTTGACACATAGTGTAACTACCGGTCAGTATATTACTCACAATGTGCTCAAAATGTTAAAAACCATAACTAACCAGGATGGGATTTTTCTTATGCGAGGCAAAAAGGGCAAGCACTCCCGGGACAGCCATGATCTGAGGAAATGAAAAGAAGGAGCAAAGATTAAACACTCTGTTCCAGTCACTACCAGGTTTGTCCATTTAATGGGTAACCAAAGGCTCTTCTCCACAGGCCTACAGGAACCGTTCAGTATCTAAACTGTAATGTAAACTGTACTGTTCTGGTACTGAAGTTGTATCAGGTTTTGATGTCTGGTAATGGAGTTTCTGATTCAATTCGATGCAGTCAGACTCGACTGCGGCCTACTTTCAGCCCTGCTATCCAGCAGCTCGGGTTCGGGTCTCATTATTTGTAATGAAGGAACATTTGTTCACGGTACACTGAGGTTCCTTGTGTCAGTGGGAAAGCGCCATAAGTCTGACTCACCAGTCCTGCCCATAGTGGAGCTCTCGTTGCGCTGAGTGTGGTGTTTGTGCGGAAAACAGCATCCATAAAGCCGCACACCACACACAGACTGGCACAGGCCACCTGCAGGATCCCCCACACCACCACCACCTTCTGGTTGAAGATGAAGTACCTGTAGCGTTCCATTTTCAGGTCTGGAAACTAATCACAATGAGAATTAGAACAACTTTATTGATCCCTCTGTTTAATGGCTTACACTATGACTGCACAGAGACACAGAGACAAGAACAACATAAAATCAAAATGAAACTTTAGTCCATAAGAGAGGTGGATATAAATACAGATAATTAAATGCATTACCGCTGAAGTGGTTTACTAGTAATGCAAAGTGGTTTGGAGTTGTTCTCCCATAATTGTGTGCCAGGATATCTCACCTAAATCTGATTATCTGTAAGTTTGGTGTAGAATGATGACATAAATACAAAAGAATATTTTTTCAGCATATTAAACATGATGATCTGTGGATGCTCTTGACATTTCAAGATCTCCAATCTAAGGCCATGTACATGAAAACTTTATAAACATCGGCAACATTGATTTCAATGACAATGTTTCATTAAAGCAGATACTTAATGATACTTCATTAAAACTTAATGGTGGATATAAAGGTGGGTGTAAAGTGGCATAAACACACTACAGCACACAGTGTGAACAGTGTGAAATTCTTTCTCTGTATTTAACCCATTCACCAAGTAAAGCAGGGGGCTGCCACCAATGAGGGGTGCCGGGGAGCAGTGTACTCAAGGGTACAAACTTAATGAATGGGGCATTTCTGGTACCTGGTAACACATAATTATTGGGGAAAAAACAGGTTTTTGGTATTGTATCACAATAGTTTCATTAAAGAATATTTTGCGCTTATCACCATTTCATAGTTTCCATTTCTTCAGTGCATTTTCATTAAGTGTGTAAAATACCAAATAGTAATTGTAGCATATCTCTGTTTTAGTAATAAAGAAATATCTATTGCCATCTGTTATAACTGGGAACAATTTTAGAGACAATATAAGTAAATCATAGAAACTGTATAACAGCAATGACCAAAACTTCAACCAGGTGTAAACATGTGAATCAGGTCACATGACAAAAGATGAAAGGGCTGCATCCAGCCAATTCATGTTTAATGAATCAAAGCAGAAACTAATTTAATTTCTGTAAAGGTCACATCCAGACTGTACAATCAATCTGAAGTCTTGACAGAACAGTGACTGGTCTCATATACTTTTCATGCATTTTACAAAATGATTGCTGGCATTTTTTGTCACGAGCAGCCAGATTTGTAAATAAATAAGTAAATAAATAATTTAAATAAACAGTTTAAAACCAGAATCATTGCATCCCAATGGTTCGTTGTCCTGGACAAAAGGGATTAAACCTTTTTCCTGGACTCCATTTTCCTTTCAATGGCAAATCTCGCTCCATAATGCTGCGCAGCGCCTGTCTGAGTGTTCAAAAGTATTCGGACACTTTTAATTCGTGTCTTCATCTGCTTTAGGGAAACTTGTTGAATTGCACGGCTTGTCAAATCTCCATAAAAAAAACACTACTAGCAAAATGGACCGTTCTGGAGGCACGGATCATCAGACCCAAAGCCAAACATTAGGGGTATATAGACCCCCGTCTGGAGTGATGCTCCATTAAAGACGTTTGGTATAATCTGGAGGGGCGACTGTTTTCCAGAACTCCCAACACCAGCACCTGACCTCATTCATGTTCTCGTGGCTGAGTGCAATCAGACCCTCACCTCAAATTTGCAGCACCTAGTCTTTCTAAAATATTAGAGGCTGCTGCTGCATGGTCACGTGGCATCAATGCGTTTTTTTCTTTTAACGGAGGACAAAAACTCTTATGAAAAAAATAATTCGAGTTTAATTTCAAATTCCAATCAGCAGAAGATCTGAAATACTTTATGCTTAAATTGCGCTTCTATGGTAGCAGTCATTTTTTCCCATCTTCCTGATTCACACAGTGGTTTCATTTACAAACTTGGAGACATTCTGGTCGTTTTTCAGGAATGTTTAAAGATAAAGATGATAGAATCACTCGTATAACAATGTCTAGACGACTTACAATTGAAAAGGGTAATTAAAGTGAAATCTAAGTGCCTTCTAATATAAACAATACCTTTCTGTTGTTCTCCAGGGACTTCCCGGCCTCTTCCTCTACTGCAGGTGAGCCACTCATTTACCTGGACACGCCCCCTGCCACCAGAGGCGTGGTCATGCTTTAATGCTATTGGCTACAGCTCTTTAAAGGGGAATCCTACCTTTGCTTTTTTCCTCAAATGTCTGTTTGATTGAAAAGCTCAGGTGTAAACAGTCATTGGACCAGACGTCCGGAGGGCATTAATGCTACTTCACAGTCCGTTATTAAACTGTGTGTGTGTGTGTGTGAATACAGTTTATTAGAACTGAAACATAAACTATACCCAAACACACACACCTGAACAAAAACAATTCATATACACACTGAAACATACAACTTACACACAAACTGCCTTTATTTATTATATGATGCACATTCTTTGTCCGGTTGCCGCTATTATTTGCAGTTATTATTTATTGATGTCTACCTCTATTCTGCATTTTTGGATACTTAAACTCCACTTGCTATAATACAATATAATACTGTCATTCATGTATTAATAGTTTTTTTTATTCATTGTTATCATGATGCTTGTGTTTTTCTTGCTCTCTTTGTTTTTGTTCGTGTTGCACCAGTCCTGGAGGAACAGTTTCATTTCACTGTGTGAAAACCTGCTTGACAAAAATGATGCCTGTTCTCTGAAACATTGTTTATAGTTTTTAAAAATCCATTTCAAGGTTACATGCAGGGTACTGAGACAAATTGAAGTAAAGTGGTCCCTTAAAGTCACATGTGAACACTGTGAACACAGCAGAGTGAATGGTGTAAAATTCTTTCTCTGTATTTAACCCATTCACCATGCAAAGCAGGGAGCCAACAAGGGGCGCCAGGTGAGCATTGTGTGGTGACTGTACTTTGTTCCAGGGAACCTCAGTGATGACACCAGCAGCTCGGGATTCGAACCCACAACCTTCTGATTACAGGGGCATCTCCCTAACAACTAGGCCACCAGTTGCCTAGATTAAAGTAAAAAAATTGTTTTTCATAAAAGAATCAGAAGACACACATAGGTTCGCTGGTGGGTTTAGATAGTAAATAAAATTTAAAGAAATGAATGTAAAGACAAAAAAGATAGATGACAAAAAGAGCAACAGGTCGTTTTAAATATTTTATTGATAAATCTTGATTTAGATATTGCATATCAAAGGCCTGAATTCAGTCCCATATAAAGTGTCCTCACGATCATCTCCCACACAGTCCTACACACTCACTCTGCCACCTCACACACACGGACGTAATGTGCTTCAACACTTTCCTCTTGATTAGGTTCCCACTAAGGCAGAAAACCGAAGTATTTACAGAGTGTGAGCGGTTATAACACTGTATGTTCCACCACAGTTTGGTGACTGATTTTTAGGTTAACTCGTCAGTGCAGGTAAACGTAACAGACAGGAACTGTGGCACGAGAGTCCGAACTACTCCAGTTACGTAAAATGGCTATTATTTTCTAATAGCTAAAGGGAAAAGTCATTCACAGATTAACACAGACTGCATTGCAAGTGCTCATAGAGGTTCGCAGAGAGAGAGAGAGAGAGAGAGATAGAGAGAAAAAAAACAAAACACCTGCTTGGGTCAATAGTGCATAGTTCTCACTACACATCACGCCGCTAAGTCACAACAGCTTGTGCTTCAGTCACTCTTTGCAGTCTTTACATTCTTGCAATCTTCCAGTCAGCGTTGAGATCACACATCATAGCACCTCCACTGCACAGAACAAGAACAAGTCTCTCAAGTTCTTCAGTAGCTAAGTGGGAAAAGGTCTCGCAGTTTAGTGTGTTTAGCCTCGAGAGGATGCGACCGGAGAAGAGAGGAAATAATAGGAAATGTGACAAAGTGTTAAAAACTGGGTCGTCTGGTAGCACTAGTTAAAAGCAAGATAGTGAAAGGGCAGCTTTGGCGGTTTGGGGTGGGGTATTAGGCTGCTTGGCAAGATGCGAGAGGGTCTTGGGGGGAGGAGTTCTTGCTGGGAAAGTTTTTAAGTGTCCTTAGGGCACCTTCCCGCCTGCCTCTCCTGGAACTGGCGTAGCTCCCTCTTGTACCAGTCCGGGGCCTCCGGACCCGACTTCCCCGAAGGTTCGTGGTCGTAACCGTAAGCGACCGTCAGTTCCTCGTCTTTCTGAACAGCTCGAATTGTTCGAATGCATTTTATCTGCCCAAAGCGAGGATGGACAAACCTGATGGAAGATAAATCAGACAAAAACAAAACATGATACAACTACAGGGATCATTAAATAAGGCAAACATTTATAGTGGGAAAATTACAGTGTTACAGAAAAGTGTACAAAATGAGAAAGTAGAGAGAGAGAGAGAGTGAGAGAGAGTCAGAAAGAGAGGGAAAGAGATGGAAAGAGAGGGTAAGAGACAGAGAGAAAGAAAGAAAGAAAGAGAGAGAAAGAGATGGAAAGAGAGGGTGACAGAGATGGTGATGGAGGGAGAAAGAGAAAGAGAGAGTCAGAGATCTGTCCACACACAGTTAAGTTTATGTTTACACTCACTTTAATAGTTTAATAAAAGTTTGTTACTTGGCAGAACCAAGAGATTTATAGTATTATAGTTCAGTTACACTGGATGAGAGCCAGTGGAGTCTAAACCTTAACATCAGTCCAGTGAGAGTTCCGTCTGTCAGTGAGAGTGAAACAGTGGTGTTCAGACTGTGAGAGTCTGAGTATAACACTGGTGTAACTGCTGGCTTGGAATTGGCCCGCGGTCCTCAAATTTTCTTTAAGGATAATGCATTGCGCAGAGCTTAACATTAACTTAAAAGTGTTCTGAGAGCATATTTGGGGGCATAATTTAGGGTTTACACTGTAGAAATGTTTTTCACTATACACTGGTGCTCTTGGAACATATATATGGGTACAGTATGTGCATATGGATAAGAGTGTGTATGCATATTGTGTTATCTTGAGTGTATATGAAGTTTTGTGAAATGGTTTGTTCATTAATCCTTAACCTGCCTGCCCTTGATTACCCCTGAATAAATTTAATAAATTGCCTATGAATAAATTATTTTGAATTGAATTGAAAACCTTTATGTTAGGAGTCCTGCCTACAATGTTCCATGAATTAATCTTAATCTTAATATATAATTAATATATAATTAATCTTATATTCTATACAACACATTCACACTCACGGATCATATTTGCAATTGGGGGTGAAGGAGTGATTGGCCTTGTGTCCAAGTGATGCGCAGTAATTTTCTGTGAGGTTGAACGGTTCAGGAACATCAATCACCGTGTCCTCATCCAGTGAAATGGTGTTTCCATTCAGAGACCAATCACGACTGTCCACCTGTCAATTCAAACCACAGCCTGAGGTGATAATGATTACTTAGGTAAATATATATTTATATAGTTATTAATATTGACTTTTCATTCAAATGACCTATTTACAAATTACAGTACAACACCATGCTTTCTGCAAATCAATAAGGATGAACCGGCTGAACAGCCTCAAAGAAAACATTTGATCCATTTCAGTCACCACAGGCCTGGTCAAAGATCAAAAACCAAACCAACTAAAAAGTCTTAGAAGATCTTCTAGTGCTTAAAATTAGCATCACAGTGATGACAATTAAATCATTGCCTTAAAAAAAAAAAAAAAAAAGCTCTCTATATGGTGAAGAGATGATAATTACAAAACTGTCACCGCTGTGATTGTAACTCATTGCTGAATGTAGAGAAGAATACATTCAGTCAGTTCAGATCAAATATTTAAAAATGCAAATGAACTAATGCATTATTCATATTTCATTCTACATATTTAGCTCCTCTCAGTTTGTCTTGCAAACTAACTTTGCTTGAAAATGGGACGCATATGATGACTGAATTATGGAAAAGGTTTAAAACCAAAGAAAAGAATTTAAATAAAGGAGATGTTGTTGTTTTTCATGAATATTTTAATGCATGCATGCATGCTTATTCTGAATATCTGAAGAAGAACTGCATCTAATTAGTAAACTAAAGCACTGTGAGTGGAGTAAAGGTGTATGTGTGCTTGCTGCAGGTTGGAGGGTGTTAAAAGTATCAGGTGTAAGTGTCTGGAATACATTCAGTTTTCATCTTGTGAGAGTTCTGGAAATGCACGCCTATGGAGTACAATACAGACAAAAATCACATAAAAACATGTTTATAAGGAAACCTGAACACACCTCTGAGTGTGTGATGCGCACTCCATTGTAAAAGGCCATTACTGTGTCGGCTTCACAGGCGGTTTTGGCGAACAGTCCTTCGCCGGCTCCAGAAATCACAGACTGCCCCACATAGACACTGGAAGAAACACACACAGGATCAGCTGTATACTTGGGCCCTGTTTACTTACATTTAAAGCACTAACATAATATTTATAAGCAAAATACCATTATTATACCACAAAACAGTAAATCAGCAGTCACGGTTTCAGTCCAACAGAGATTTTTTCAGAGAAACTGCAGATATCCTCCCCATTTTTTCTTTTGTGATGTCTGGGCCTCGTCCACCATGCCCACTTGTCCTCATGCTGGGTTGCTAAGCACCGCGCCCAAACATAAACAACCAGCACAAGGACGAGGGAAAGTGGCGGACGACGCCTGGGCGTCATAGCTGTTTTGGCAAAATATAAGTGTTCATAATACATTTAAGTGGCAAATTATTAAGAAATATGATTTGCAATTTTGTAACATAAATATGAAATAAATTCAGCTACATTTCCATGTAAAAATAACTACAAATGTTTTGGTACAGTGTAGAGAAAGACAAAGAAAGCACGTCTTGGGACGGTAAAAAACACTGTACTCAGAGGCAGGAGGTTTAAAGCCAATCCGAGAGCGTTCTTTATTTCTCCTTGCTGCTGATTGGCTGCTTCCTTTGAGGTTTCTTGTTTTGTTCTTCTTAAAGCCCTGTATTTTTATTATTGTAAATTAAATGAATTTATTGCTGTATTTACCTGCTTACTCCAAAGAAAAGGCACTGCATGAATTACAGTCCAGTTCATACAGGGGTAACATCTATATTTACATTCTAGCACTGAGGGAGACAGCTGTACGGATATTGGTTTATCTTCACATTTTCTTTCAGGATAATATATTTTAAGCTGAACTTAAAAGGGGAGCATATATATTAAGGGTTTACACTATAAAATAGGCAGTTTTAGGCATTGCGGTTTTTCACTATTCTTGAAATGTAACCGCTGCGATAAACAGGGCTTTACTGTGCCATTATGGGATCCAGTGAAGAAAAAAAAACACTTTCTGGGCCCCATATTTAAAAGACTAAAGTAATAGTAATTCCTATGAATAATATAATTAACTTGTTTACATTTGAAAATTAGCATTAATTAATGCATTGTACAGGTCACTGTTAGGGGCATGCAATAGAGTCGACATATAAAAGAGCCCCATAGAGAGAT
The DNA here is from genome assembly GCA_037974485.1 of Hemigrammopetersius urotaenia. Taxonomy (NCBI): domain Eukaryota; kingdom Metazoa; phylum Chordata; class Actinopteri; order Characiformes; family Alestidae; genus Hemigrammopetersius; species Hemigrammopetersius urotaenia. The sequence goes on along the minus strand of JBBPDC010000032.1, from coordinate 12,400,126 downwards.
CCAGCTGCCTTTTTCAAGAAGTTGTTCGAGTTACAGCAATAAAATGGAGCAGATGGGAGGCTCTGAGGACTGCTTAGAGCACTGTGCAGAGGTACTTGCGAAAATAATATTCAACAACTGTAGAAGAGCAGAATGTGTTTTCTTTCACATTAATATTACTAAATACACTAAATAAAACTACAAACAAAATTCTAAACAGTGATGTTCTGTTCACTATATCAGTGTGTTTTTGGTGATGTTCAGTATTACTGTAGTTTCATCAGTTCTTCATAAAACTAAATCAGGAGCTGCTGATGGAGTTTCATAATCCAAATAACGGCTGGAGGAACCGAGGAGGAACCTGGAACCGAACCTGTGTTCTCCTCACCAGCTCACACAATACTTTTACAGCTTTCTTGTTTGTTTGTGTTTATTCTAATGTTTATTTTGTTGTAGAACAACTCTTGATTTATCACACACTGGAAAAAAAGTCCAACACTTTTGCACAGTACTGTAGGAGTTGGTATGAGGTCACTGTTTCAACCCCCCCTCCTACATTTCTCAAAGAACAACAGGCTCTGATGTCTAGAACAATGCAGAGACATCTTGGTTTGTTGCTTAGCGACAAGACGCCCCGTCTCCTCTCCTGCAGATTTAAACCAGGACCAATCGTGTTGTTCTGGACCTGCGGTCGCAGCCAGAACACCACACCACTGGCAGCAGGGCTCACCTCCAGCATGGGAAGGGTCACCGTTTACATTTATGGCTGGAGGACAAGCATAGAGGTCATTCAGACCAAAAAAATAAAAACAAAAAGAATAAAATGTTACAGACACATCCTGACACTGAAGCATGACAGACTCCATCTGTTTATACTGACAAAGAATCTCAGTACCAACCGCTGCCTCTCGTACGGGTCCACCAGCATTCTGTGTCCAGCGATGCAGGATGAAGTGGATTTATCATAGGAGTAAACAGGACCTGAGAAAGAGAGAGAGAGAGAGAGAGAGAGAGAGAGACAGGGAGAGAGAGAGAAACAGAGAGAGGTAGACAGAGATCATTAAAGGATGTCTTCTTTAAGAGGAAGAGTTCAGTGAAAAAAATCAAATATACAAATTGTCTCTTCACCCCAAATGTAGTCAATCAGCCTGTTGGACACTCCTGGTCAAATGATAATAAATACACACTTTAATGCATAAGTACTGAACTAAACATATCATCAAATGTGGACTGTGTGGCATTCAACATATTATTTTTTCTAATGCATTAACTAATAAACTGAAATAAATTGCAGAAAAATGTTTAAGAATACCATGTTCCCTGTCGAGGACATGCTATTTTCACTGCATTGTGTAAACCGCATCAGGCTTCGAGATCCTATTCTCAGCCATGTGGTGAATATTTGTATACTGTATATGTTCTACTCCCGTGACTACATCTGGGGGGCATTTTTCACCAAACTATTCCTTTAGCATTACAGAAAGAGTCCCTGCAATCTGCAATTTCCCTGCAGATACATCTTCCTGTCTGACACATAATTCACAAAATATAGTAGAGAAAAAAGGTACACAGAAACTTGAGGCTGTGTAGAGTCTTGAAAGTGGGACAGCCATGCTGGAGTGAATGTTTTCAGGCTGAGATGAGAGTTGAGACAGCCTGGAGGTACTGACTGGCTGGATCCACGCTGAAGTGAGGTCTGCCGTTCTCCTGGTTGGTCAGGGTTGCCAGACGACCCTCGATCAGCTCCCCGTCCACGAAGGTGCCGTGCAGCGCCGTCTGTCCATCAGGGTAAGCGTAGGCCACCGCCTTGCCCGTCATCTCCCCCTCTTCATTCACCTCCCCAACCACGCAGCCCCGGTCCTGCAGAGGAGAGGACAGTTATAAACACCAACTGAATCAAAAAAATGAATGAATGAATTAACTAATTTATCAACTTTGTAGTCGTTATACAAGTACAATGAAATTAAGACTGGCATCTCTCCTGTTTAAAAAAAAGGAAACAGTAATAATAAATAGTGGTCCTGAGGGAGTGATTATACAGTCGACCCCCCAAATTAAAAAAACTCCAGTCCTGGTCGGCCATGGTTCAGCAGGTTTTGGTGATTTCCCTGCTCAAAAACTCCTGGTTCACTTCACCAGTTCATTGTCAGGTTTAGTGAACGGGTTTGAGGAGGAGAACTATCCAACTGTGCTGGACCCCAGCACTGCAGGATCGGAGCTTAACACCCCTGGTCTAAACCCTAAATATGTCCCCAGATATGCTTCAAAACACTTAATTTCATTTTAAACTCGTGGCTAAATACACCTTGGGGCTTTAAGAAGAACAAAACGAAAAACATGAGAACACTCAGAGAAACACTCGAGACTCCGCGCTGAAAAGGTTCTGAAGCTGAATTCTGGACTGCAGCAGTCAGAGACGCGTCACAGGGCAGCAGCCAATCAGCAGCAAGGAGAAATGAATAAAGTTCTCGGATAGGCTACTTTCAAACCTCCCGCCTCTGAGTACAGCAGTATTTCACATCACAAAACACGCTTTCTTTGTGTTTCTCTCCACAGTACCAAAAAATGTATAATTGTATTTTATTTGGAAATGTAGCTGTTAACAAAATAGTACATTATATTTTTGTTAATAATTTAGCACTAAAATGCCTCAAAAATGATCTATTGCCACAAAAAAACAGTTAATTAGCAACAACGAATAATAACAATAATAAACCAACACCAGTTTTAAACTAATTTACACCAGTTGTATTTACGGAAATCAGATTATTTCACCGTCCAGTAATGGTATTCTCTAAGGGTTAAATGGAGAGTATTTGGCTCACTGATTTTTTAATTTTTTTATTGTTTTTTTAAGGTGCTGTCACCCAACAGAACATGCTAAAAGTGGGTGATATTTTATGATTATTGTAATATCTTACATAATATAAACTTCTTTGAGCATATCATCAATAATCAAAGAACACTGACCAACTGGATTCAGTGCAGCCTGGATATGTGATAAGTTCTTAACTGTAATTTTTCAAACGAGGCACTAAAAGCACAGTGTCAAAATACAGTGAAAGTGTTTTGATTATGTGATTTTTTTTCCCATATTGATGTCCCACCCACACTTAAACAGAGCATCTGCTGCAGGGTGAGCTGGCTACAAGTTGGATATACTGAACACTGAGTTTCTGGAGAGGAAAAGTTTTTCAAGCGTTTTATTTGAAGAATTTAATAGATAATAAATTATATATCCCCCTTTTTCCCCCCCCCCCACTATCTTCCTAGTGATGTCTGATGCTGCCCATTTTAGTAGTCACTGCATCCCACGGTTCTCTGGCATGTTAACCAACGTAAGTCAGAACTGTAGTGTATTTTACACCAAACCAATCTTAACAAATGAACAGGAGAAATTTAGAAAAGTTCATGGAATTCACCTTTAAGTAATAAATCTGGAATTTATGTGATTTGTGACACATTCATCCAGATCCGCTACACATCCGTACATTCAGTTCTGTGCAAAAGTCTTAGGCATCTGCAAAAATATTTAAAAACACTTTTGATGTGTGCTGAGTGTTTTCTTTCATATTAATATTACTACATACACAAACAATGAATACAAAAAACATAAAGTAAACAGTGATGTTCTGTTCAGTATTTCAGTGAGTTCTTGTGGAAGTTCAGTATTACTGTAGTTTCATCATAAACCTGGTTTGACTCGATCAGTCCTTCATTAAATTAAATCAGGAACTACTGAGTTTCAAAATCCAAAAAAAAGGCTAAAGGAACTGAGGAGGAACCTAGAACCGAACCTGTTCACACACTACTTTTACACACAAAACGAATCCTGATACTTTTACTGCTTTCTTGATTATTTTTATTTATTCTAATATTAACTGTACTGGCAGAATGACAAGCTGAGAGCTATAAACACTTTGAAGAGGCGTCTAAGACTTTTGGACAGTATTGTACTTTCAAAGGCTGAAGCCTAAAGTCACCAAAACACTTGCATGAGGGCACAGTTGAACCCACCGGGTAGTAGATCCAGCAGATGCCACAGCGAACGTTGTCTTTGTACTGGCCCTTGAATATCAGACGGCCTTCCGGGTCAAACTCCTGAGCAGACCCGTTAAGTTCTCCATCCACATATGACCCATGCAGCGCTCCACCATCTTCGTAAGTATACACACCCTGCCCCTGGAGGGCATCGTCCACATAGAAACCCTCGAGAGTACTGCGAAAGGAAAGAGACCAAGAAGAACAAGAGGTTTGTCAGGTTCCGGGACTGGACTGGAAATGAGAGTCTTCAGGAAGCCTTTAGAGCTGTTCCACACTGAAATGCAAGAAGGTCTGGATCTCTAGATGTATATAACGAGGGAGGAGGTGTGTGGTGGGGTCATTCCCAACTCTCCAACTGATCCAATCCGCTATCAAACATTTGAAAATGCAGCTGCCAGAATGTTGTCTTTAAGAGGAACACGTTAATGTAGAATAATGGTGTTAATATATCAGGAGATCATTGAGAATTTATAGACGTCTGCTAATACAAATATAAAAGGGTGTAAATGGATTCCGAGCATGAATGGGCTGATGGGAGTGGGTCAGGTCGAGTGCCTGGAAGGAGCGGTGATGAAGATGGAGGAAAAGATTACTTGACCAGACTGGCCACATCACCTATGACTCACATCAGTTACAGCTACGATGGCCCCTGACAGCAAACGTGTGTGTGTGTGTGTGAGTGTAAGACACTGACTCATCTAAATATGATTCATAATCATGTCTGAGAAGACAAGCAGCCATATCTTGTATAACTGTTAAAACACAAACTATGTTGGAAATGATCAGTGTGCAATCACATTTGCGCACTGTTCCGTACCTGCCGTCAAAAAAGAAGAATTTGCCTTTTCCGTTCTTTTCACCGTGGACGAAGTGACCCTCGAAGCGATCGCTAGAGGAGTATGTGACGGTGCAGAAACCATGAGGGAGCTCGTCATCGTCCAGTGGCCCTGTGGAGTCAGGACATATTCAGTCATCAGGTCTATGTTTACAACACACCACAATAACAGGAATGGGAAACGGTCACACATCCCAAAACTGATAGGAGTGGTCAATTAAAAACGGTCTCGCTACACGGACGGCCTGTGCAACGGTCACCCAATAATCCACTTATTTTCATGACTGTCAATTTGTTGGCCTTCAATTTGACTTCAAGAGACACCAGAAAGAGGTAAAATGCTCAAAAATATTTTGACTGCACATCCTTACTGTTCAAATTAACACTAATATACACTATACGAACAGCAATATTGGGACATACAGTATCGGGACCTCCTAATTACTGAATTACTGAACCTTCTGAACAACGCCATGCTTCCAACTTTATGGACACAGTTTGGGGAAGAACCTTTTCTATTCCAGCATGACTATGTCCCAGTGCACAAAGCAAACTTCATAAAGACATGGCTGGATTAGTTCAGTGCGGAAGAACTTGACTGGCCGCAAGGAGTCCTGACCTCAACCCCTGGATTGTGATCCAGACCTTCTTGTCCAATATCAGTGTCTGACCTAATAAATGCTCTACAGAATGAATGGACATAAATCCCCACATAAATAAACCCCCCTGCCTTCCAAGAAGAGTAGAAGCTGTTACAGCTGCAAAGAGGAACCAACTTCATATTAAAGTCTATGGATTTGAAAGGAAAATCATTAAAAAGTCCCTGTTGGTTGAACAGTCAGGTGTCCTTATCCTTTAGACCATTACGTGTTCAGCCTGGTTTAGGTGTGCACAATTATTTCACCGTAGTAAATGTTTTTAAGAGAGATTATTATTATTATCTGAGGTGGCAAATAAGGTTCACAACCACGCTGTAATCACGGGGCTTGTTTATTTCTCAGAGGGGGGAGACAGAGAGGGGTAGAGAGCCATTTCTGGACGTCGTGGTAAAATAACACTCGGCGTGTGTCGGGGGCTTCCATGAAGACAGGCCCACACAGACACAGATACACACACACACACACACACACACACACACACACACACACACACACACACACACACACACACACACACA
>JBBPDC010000032.1:12382604-12393724 GCA_037974485.1 Hemigrammopetersius urotaenia | reverse complement strand
TATAATTGCGTGGAATGTTTTTAATGGGCAAAAATGCTTAAATAAATGAAAAGTTTAATTTGTCTCGTCTTTTTTTTGCTGATCCGAAAACTGATCCGATCCGTGACTTACAACCATGATCCGATCCGAACCGTGATTTTTTTGATCCGTTGCACCACTAATAATAATAATATATAATACATATCTCTAGCTTCAAAACCCCCCTGAAGACTCAGCTGTTCAGAAAGCATCTCCTCTCCTGATGCATGATCTGTCTTTTTGCTGTATTGTTACATAAAGATTTAGCACTTAGAACCCTCCTCTGGTTCTCACACTGTCCTGGAGCTTGAATGTGTCCTCAAATTGTTAGTCACTTTGGATAAAAGTGTCTGTCAAACAATTGTAATGTAATATACTGAGGCAGGAGTTACAGGCTGCAGTGTAAACACACTCTTCTTTTCTTTTCTTCTTTTCTTTTCTAGCCAAAATTCAGTGGAGTTTTATACGGTGTTCTTGGCAATGTTGTGGACGTCTGGGCTGTTCTTTAATGAAGGTACATCTGTGACAAGTAGCTGCTAGCTCAGCTTAGCTGCTTTTCACACACACCCACCCATACATGCCCCCCACCACACACGTACTGGTGTGTTAAAAAAAATGTATCTAATTCATTTCAACCACTCTGATGAATTAATCTAGGTTAATCACACACATTTATGCTGTAAAAGTATTTTTAAAAAATGATGAATTTTTGTATATGAGTGAATGAATAATCAATATTACAGACGTTAAGCGTCCCTTTTATTTAATACCTGTTTCTGCACAGTTCATGTGCAGTAATGGTAACAGCAATCGAAAACATGACCTAATATGCTGAGAGAAAAAATGCTTCAGTAAGAACAATGATAGAACTAAGTCCATCTATAAGGTGCAGTTTAAGACAATGTACAAACAAGCACGGGTGTCAGAAGCATTTTAATGTGGAGGTGTTCTGCACTCATACACTTCCCCGCAAATATAATACTGGTGTTCTGATGATTTGTGTTGCCTTGTAGAAACATGCTCCCTTTAAGTTTATACGTTCATACAGTTTATAGTCAGTTTATAACACTAATAATGATGAGAAATAGTCAAATAATATACATAATCTGAAAAAAATATTTAAACAAAAAGTCCATTCATAGACAGATATATCTTTAGAGGAGCCAGTTTATACAGTCAGGTTCTAACACTGGGAATCGCTACCATGAAGCAGAACACAGGCTACTTCAGATCGTGCCATGCTTGCAGCTTGTGGCGATTCTGGACATTGCTGATGTTTCCTAGCTTCAGATAGGATTCTGCAAACTGCAGGAAAAGAGGCAGTTTAGAATCAGAATCAGAAATCTTTACAGATCCTAGAGGACATTGCTTAGGTCACCTAGTAGTTGGGCCATTCACCCTACGATCAGGAAGTCGTAGGTTCAATTCCCAAGACTGCTAAGGTACCCCCCACACTCTGCTCCCCGGGCGCTGTGTTCCTGGCTGCCCACTGCTTCACTTGGTGAATGGGTTAAATGCAGAGGAAGAATTTTGTGCTGTTCATACTGTGTGCTGTGGTGTGTTTACATATGACAGAATGGTCACTTTCACTTATGTAATGACTGCAGACCCCAGAGTAGCAACTTACACTCAATTGCCCTTGAACTGGCACTGAAGACAGCATGTCGAAAGTAACAATTAAAGTCAAGCTTTTTAATTAAAAGAGCTTTTAAGATATGAATAATGAGAATATATGAACCAGAATATATTAATAAGATATGAATAACCAGAAACCAGTGACCCGAACACAAGCACAGATTAACCAGTATCCAATGCAAGATAGCACAGACCAACCAGCTTCCCTAATGCTAAGAATCATTAGTATTATTATCAATATTATTGCATATTTAATATCTTACTATTATAGGAAATATAAAATGATCATTTGTATTTTCAGAATATTGAACAGATCATTGTTGGGGTAGCAAGTACCACTGCAAGATGTATAACATATATATGTATGTGTAAGATGATCATGTGTATAACTATTACAAATGTATTCAAATGTGAATTTGTATATAATGTATAAAATGTGAAATATTATATACATACATATATATAACATACACACACCCACAATCCGGTTATATATATATGTGTGTGTGTGTGTGTGTGTGTGTCTGTGTGTTATTGTTCAAACAAGTATATGTATGTATATACATTTTGATGTAAAATGAAACATTTAACCCCCGACTGCCCCAAGGTGGCGCTGCTGTGCTGCCCCATAGTTAGGTAGATTTTTTTCCCTAGTAATATTAAAAAGAAGAGTAAAATCATATGAACTGTATTGAATTTAAAACATATTTAAGTTATGGGTGAAAGTTTCATTTCTCTGTGTTTCTTCAGCGTTCGCTGCGTTCGGGGGTCTGGTGTATGTTATTGCGAGAGAGATCTACTTCATCGGCTACATAAACTCCTCTAAAGAAAGGCAAGTGCAGTAAACACTTAATTCATTTCTAACACACTGATATAACTATATGTAAACTCTATAGAACTTTGTAAACATACACAATAAGCGTCTTAATTATGTTTAGAACCTGTTTAGAAGGGCTGCGAGGTTTTTTTTCTAAAAAAAAAATTATTACAATAAATATACATATCATTAATCAGTGAATGATTTTATGTCTGTCAGTCAGATATCTTCCTTTGCACAATCAGTACATTAAACATTATATAACATTGTTATAGCAGGCGAACACTTTTACTGTTGCATATGAAGTGTGCAAAAGCGTAAGCATCTCTGGTGAAATTATGTTATTGTTGTAAAGAAATGCAATTCCATTAGAGTGAACACACATTTACAAAGTTAGATGCAAAATGTCTTTTGCAGTTTTTTTATGCCATCTGTCTATTTATCTGTGTATCTGTCTATCTATCTATCTGTCTATCTATCTATCTGTCTATCTATCTATCTGTCTTTTTATCTATCTGTCTGTTGATCTATCTGTATGTCTATCTAGCTGTTTCTCTATCTAGATGTCTGTCTGTCTAGGTTTCCATATGATAGTGTAACTCTAAGTTCTGCACATGCTCTGTTTCTTTCCAGGTTGCCAGGTTTTTACATGAAAATCTCTGTCCTCCTCATCTTGGGTGCGACGGCTGCTATTGGCATCAGTTTAGCATTTCTGGATAAATATATTTACGTCAAAAAGCTCTGAGCAATGTATTCTAACCAAATTTGGCTTTGAAGGTTTCAAAACCCACAGTCAGTGACTTGTGAAGCATCTCTTATTTCCGGGGGTTTGTGCTCAAAACATTAAATCAGTCAGTTTATTATTTTGGTTTTGTCTGCAGTAATTAAATTACATTATGTTAATTATTATTATGTAGTTAATCTTTCTCATGACTTTTTTTTATAAGCCAGTCTTTTTTGTAATCTAATAGAAGAGCTGTAAATGTTCTTGTGTGTTTTATGTTTTAATTTCACCCAGTTTGAGCTTCTGGATTAAGAAAAAGCAAATGAGAAATTTTCCAAAAAATGTATGACCAACCACAAAAAAAAATTGTGCATCACTGTTATTCATACCAAAGAGTTCATGTTTGTATAATCAATATAATTAACATTTTAAATTATTTTTTGATACATAATTCTCCACTCATAGTTATCTGTACCCAGCATGAGCTGATAGTGTGTCCCTGTTTACAGTCATTAATATACTAAATTTTTATTAAACATATAGACTGTGACTATCATTTGTTGATTATTGTATTCAGAGATGACCATATGAATTTATCAAAGGAAATTAAACCCTACGTTTATCGCCTTCACTGCTAGGGTTTACCATCCTGACAGTCAAGTGTTTCTTATCTATAATGACACTTATAAATGACCCAGATAAAGACCCTTATGTTTTCAGGCTTGATGTAATTTTTTTATACTGAGATCAAGATTGAATCCCCTTTTGCTATTTTCAGTGGAAAACTATGTACTACACAATCTGGTTTGGATCAGATGAATAAGAATTCTCAAATAGAAATGATTCAGTGCCTTCCGTGCTGTTCTTGTAACCCCTGTAACAGAGGTCACAACCACAAGCTTCAGAAAAAAGCTACACAGCATGAGATACACCCTGCTGACAGTTGTTTTCTAGAAAGAAGGCATATACACTATAAAATTATATACACATATAACATTTTAATACACTGTAATACAGATTTAGACTAGAGTCCACACACTGCTCGCAGTACAGAATCAATACAAACATCAAATCCCTTTATTTAAGCAACAATAAAATACGTTTGAATTTTAAAATGACAGTGAATTTTGTTAGGGAAACCTGTGCATATAATCCAGTTTTATTTTCCAGCACAGGCCTACTACAGTCACACTCCTGTATTTCACCTGTACAACAGTCACATGCCTGTATTTCACCTGTTACTTTCACAATTCTGTGTTTCACCTGTACTATAGCCACACTCCTGTATTTCACCTGTCCTACATTACGTTACCTGCTCTTCTGCACTCCAATACACTCATAAGCTTATTACCCGATCTTCCATGAGGTTACTATCGGTGCCATTAGACCAAGATTCTGAATTATTATTGTACTGAAAAATGCAATTGTGATCAATAAACCGGTTAATTTTTCAGTGAACTTAGCCGGACTGACGCATGCTGTACTTTTTCACACCCGTATGCGGACACATACCTTTCTGCTCTTATTGGCTAATATTATGCAGTTGCTGCAATAGAATTGGCTGACTGCAGTAGAGACAGAAATCCTGGTCCAGGAGGGCGGGACCTGTACGAATAGAGGTGGGGAAATAAATAACATACAGAACGCCTCAACAGACACAAATAATATAAATAATCGTTTTTATTCTCTTCATAAGGTGAGTACGCAGATGTCAGATCTTCATTCATTCATAACTGCAGGGTGTGTATCAATCTACACCCGCAGCACGAATGAAATAATTAAATACTGACTGTAAAAGCCCGTTTGTTTATGAATGTCAGTCTGTTCTTAGCTATATTAGCCTTTAGCTTAGCTCGTATCAGCTAGCTTTAGCTCTGAGGCTGACAGGGAGAGATGTGTTTTGTGTTAGTGTTGTTTTAATTTCGACATGAGGCTTATCTGGGGTCAAACCGTATCCTAAATGTGTCTCTATTATTCTTCCAACCATTTGTTTAGGTTTTAAAATGCTGTCATTAGCCAGAAAGTTGGCTAGCTAGTGTTAGCTTAACATAATAAGCCCCTTTAAGGCTGGATTTAAATTATCTAACATAATTTCTTTTTTTTACTTTAATGTCATAATGTCAGATGCTTTTAGTGTTTGTGCTAAAATCTCATATTTACATTCACAGGTGTTTTTAAATTTGTTTTTATTATTCATTTTCTAGATGTTACTGTGCCGTACGCTTAAAGGTGTTTATATTATGATTAATATCTGCTCAATGTGTCTGAAAGTATGGAGACACTCCTTCTTATTAGTGCCTTCAGCTGCTTTGCTGCACCTATTACTGACAGAGACCACAAATTGCTTGTACAATTCCCGTATTAAAGCACTTACAATTGAGTAGGACTCTCTGGGCCACCTGTGAATGAGGTCACTATGTCCAGTCAGTGGGTTTGCAAAGTTCCTGTAGTTCCTCTGCATTAAACCTAAGCGATTTTGTGCTCCAGCACACTGGTTTCAACCAAACAGCTCATTATCAAGACTTAAAGGTTTGAATGGGTTAAAATGGGTACTGAAAAAAATCACTACATTATTATAGCCCAGTGGTTAAGAAGTTGCCCCTGTGATTAGAAGGTCACGAGTAAAAATCCCAGGACTGCTAGTAGCACCACTGAGGTACCGCCGGATGCCACAATGGTAATACCCCACTACTTCACATGGTAAATGGGTTAAATACAGAGAAATAATTCCACACTGTGCTGTGGTGTATTTACATGACCATAAGAGCACTTAAGTTTATTATTCTGTTTTGTTTTTCAGTGCCCCTGAGTCGCAGCCCTGCATTCCAAAAAGGAAGACGATTACTTCTCCATGAACTCAGACATGGACGGTAAGAGGGCCACTCAGACTGCGGATCCAGTTCAAGTTAAATGACTTGGCAAAATGGATAGTCCATTAAAAAAGCCAACAGTACAACTTAGCAATGACTACTGCAGGCCATCAAAGATGAAATATAATGAACAGGTGCTCAGAGATGCCTGTGTTTCAGGTGACATGGAAAATCAAGTCGAGTTGGAGGAGAAGACAAGGCTCATAAACCAGGTCCTGGAGCTGCAGAATACTCTCGAGGGTAAGAGAGACAGGACAGTTTTGAAAGCAGTTCAATTTTATGGTTTTAGGCCTTATGTTAGTCCAGCCTGTTTCAGAGCTTGTTATTTGATTAACATGTCAAAAGTTCAAGTTCATCTGTTGCCTCTGTCTGACTCTCGCTCTCTCCCTCCCTCTGTCTTGTTCTCTCTCTGTTTGTGTGTCTCTCTCTCTCTCTTTGACTCTGTCTTTGTCTGCTTTCCTTTGTCTGCTTTTCTCTCTCTGACTCTGTCTCTCTCTCCCTGTCTCTCTCTCTGTCTTTCTCTCCCACTCCTTCTCTCACTCTCCTTCTCTCTCTCAGACCTCTCAGCACGGGTGGATGCTGTAAAGGAGGAGAACCTGAAGCTTAAGTCTGAAAACCAGGTTCTGGGTCAGTACATAGAGAACCTGATGTCTGCCTCCAGCGTGTTTCAAACCACTGACTCCAAAAGCAAGCGGAAGTAAGGGAGAACCCCCCCTTCCCCTCATACTATCTAGTCTGAGTCAGAGACCCTCTGACAGCTCAGCACAGTTTACTTTATTTTCCCTTTTTTAGTTTGAGCCACATGCAGCGAACCTGGCTAATGTTTACATTCGCTTGTCGTATAGCTCTGATTAATTTTGATGCTGCTTAGCGTAATACATTATGTGCTGCAAATGTCTCTTAACGTAAGGGATCTCTTTAATTTAAGAAGCTGACCACAGGGGCAGCTTTTAAGTATTATATATATATTTTTTTTAATTTTATATTATAATTTTTGCCTTATGTTAGGGCAGGATATTTAACTGGTCTAGAAATAGTTCCTTATTCATTTGCTTTTTTTTTATTCTTAATGTTTTTATTTGTGTTAGTGTTTTACTTTTTGTACTTTTTGTGGAATGGAACACAGCTGTGATGTGACCTCCAAAACCGGCTGCTACTGTACTGCCTATGTGTCACCTCGTATTCTAAGGAGCCTGATGAATTGGGTAACAGTGATTCAGGTCATTTTGTTCAGGGAATGAAAATTGTGACCCTTTCCTGGTGCTTTTCACTACAGAGGTTTTTCCAGGCCTACATCACAGTTGTGTGTGCCCTGCACCCCCAGTCCCTGAGCAGTATTTAACATTTGTGTAGCATTTTACTATTGTTTGGTATCTTTTAGTGCCCATTTTAATAAATATGATTTTGATTGCCTTTGAGTGTGTCCTCGCAGTGACCGTCCCTCTGTGTCGAACGTCACCTGTTGGGTCTTCATTCAGTCCCCTCATCTCACCTGGGAGTCCAGTACAGGGTCTGTGTATCCTCAGTGGATGGATGTGAGCATTGCCCAGCATTGCACAGCTTGGCCCTTCCATCACATCTGGATTAACTCATGTGGGCTGTCAGTTTATGTTTAAGGGTCTCAAATATGAAATATAGATCAGCCTGCAGAATTAATATCCAATCTTAAAAAACAGTGCTGTATTTTAATTGTAATAGTATATATTATATATTGATAGAATTCATTTTAAACAAATTGTGCCCAAAATTCACTAGATAGACTTTCATCAACATTGCTGTATGAAAATTAACTCCTAGCAAAACAACCTGAAATTACATTAGTGTATTCAGGGCACCATACAATCATAAAACTAAGATTCGATATGCATGTTCACTCATTTTACTCTAGCGTTTAACTGGCAACCTGACATAACATACCTTAATCGAATAATACACTGTGCGGATATATCCACAAAAACAAAAATCGGGCGAGAACTTGGTACTGACAGATACTTATATACAGGGGTTGACATAATTTGTTTTGCTGTAGTACTCTAGTGAGTACCTACATAGTGCCTCACTCAGATCTGTGGAACAGGGACAGAACTTTGATTGGTGCAGGAATCCTGTTTTAAAATGTCATTATTATTTTTCTTTTTAAGGTTTTCCTTTCCTGAGTGTTGGTACTTAGAGATCCAGTGTTAAGTTAGATACGCAGAAACGCACTTGTTCAGTGAAGAAAACTGGTGCGCATATGTTGTACCACATTCGCCAATTCTTGCTTGCGTACCGCTTAAGTCTATCCCTGCTTATATAGTAAAGATTGCTGCATATTTTAATAGGATAATATAAGATAATGTAGCCTGGTACAATTCAGTTTCTTTTAAAAGGCATGATCTATTTACACCATTGACAAAAGGCACTAAATAGACATGAAATAATCTTACTGCATGAAAATTAATTCATATTAGCAAGTTAAAATCCTAAACTAGTGTTTTGAAGACAATATAAATAATAAACATATGCATATTAACTCATTTTACCATAGCATTTAACTGGCAATTTAGCATAAAAGACCTAAATTGGGTGAGTGCTACACCCTCAAAAATGATTATCAGGTCAAGACTTGGTATTGATACATACTTGAAACTATAAAGATACTGAAAGGACATAGGCTGGTATAAGATGGTTTGGGGTGCTAATATGTGCAATGCAATGGGGCCTTTGGGAATTGGTTTAGAACCTCATGGAACATTCCGGTGTTTGCCTCTATCTACTAACATCAGGGGAGTGAGGAACTGAATTAACCACAGTAGAATGTGCGCTGTACCCTTCCTGCTCCCTACACCTTACCTTCATCTTATTTCACACTAATCCTCCGTTTCGTCTCCATCTCGCTCTTCCACAGGGCTTCCAAAGCTGCTCGGAAGGAGAAATAAAGACAAATGATATCTGCAGCTTTTTCTGTGAATGTTTCCGTAACATCTAGTGTTACAGAATGACAAGAAAGGCCTTTTTAATCTTAAAAGGACTGTTTGAATTTGCAGATGAACTGAAATTGTTGGAAGAAACCTGGAAGCAAGCAGAACATTCTGAATTTCTTACATACATATATTGATTCCATATACATATATAAGTTGCATAAAAATCCTCAGAAATATAATTCTGAATTATTTTCAGTGCTGGATAATGACAATATAATCAGTAATCAACTGTAATTGCTTAATGAAGTAACTGGTTCAATTCATTCATCTTTGTAAGTAAATAAACACCATCATAATAACAGAGGCCGTGACCCCGGAGAACTAAACACTCTTTTAATACAATCTGCTCAAATACAAAGGAGAATCATATATATATTAAAAATCTAAGCTCATGTAATAGTGGAATGCTTTAAATAAAGAGACCAAAAATAAAGAGATACAGAGTACATTATTCAAAACATGATCAACATACACCTCTCAGCAGTCTGTGGTCACAGTTGGTTTTCAGTTCCAGTTCTTGCGCACTTTTCTTTTAATCATGTGATTGACAAGCCATTCGTGAGCTGGGGTGGATGTAAGGGTCCAAAATGTCTCACTGTGGATAGAAATTGGCACTCCACCCCACCCTCATCCATAATCCATCTCTTCAACCATCTGAAACTATTTTCTAGATTTGTCCAGAGCTCTTCTCCATTCATGCTGGTGGGTGCTGGAATGGCCATGAACTGTGACTGGCACGCGTCTAAAACGTTGGTACCACTTTATAATGAGCCTACTATAAAGGGTTTATAAATGAGTGTATAAATCATAAATAAGCAGTTATAAACACATTTTAACAGTTGTCCTACACCCATGCAGCCTCACTATTTGTTTTAATGGTGCTAGCATATTAATAAAGACCTGAAGAAGCTGACAGTTTAACATTCTGCCTGAAAACATGAGGATAAACTCAGCAACTAACAAAATCTGAGATCTGCCAAATAGTGAGCCTGCATCAACTGTTATAATTGGTTTATAACTGTTTATTAATGATTTATAAACTATCTACATCCTAATTAGCACCATGATTACAAAGCATTTATAAACTCTTTATGAGGGCAGTCTTACTGTAAAGTGTTAGCAAAATGTAATAATATTTGCTAGATGTGGGCATAGATTAATTTTTTTCGGACAGAGATACCGAGACAAGTTTAAAACGTGCATGAACCGGACAAGTCACTGAAATATCAAGGTGAAATTAGTCATAGCTGGCGTAGTATAGACCTAGCTCACTCTGTCCGGGGGGGATTTAACGGCGATATTTTTTTTATATTATAAAAAAATGTTAACGGCCCAGCACTAATATTTACTATCTACCATTTTTTCCAGCAGCTTTAACAAAATAAATACATTTTTTAAAAAAATGACTAAACTGAAAGTGTTCTGTTGTCCCATTGCGGGCCCCTGTTGGAGAACCAGAGTGTCTAGTTTTATAAGCAGTGTTGTCTCTTCTTCTGAACTGAAACTGTACCTATGGCTGTTTCTTTTTAATTTATTACAGCTGTATTTATTTCCAAAAGAATTACATTCTTCAGTGTCGATTCAGGCACCTTCATTCAGTCAGGAGAGTCTGTACATGCCTACCCAAGCCATGTACCCTGACAGTATGTGTGGGAAAAGGGCCAAAACTCTTCCAAACATCTTTGAAGTGGAGTTCATGCCCGCTGAGAGGCGCACAGTGAGTGCCGCCAGTCTCTGGAATGAACGCCTCCTGACCAGCAGGGTGTGCTGTCCCACTGAGAGAGTCCGTCCTGCTCACTGCTGCTCGTCCTCTCCCACGCTTGTCAAACCTTAATGAAGATCTGTCAGGGCGAGAGGAAATGAGTCAAAACCACACTTGAGCTTCACTGACCACGCTGGAAGTCAAACATACAACTTTACACAAAGTGTGTCTGAGACCTTTGAGTCCATAGATCTTTATAAGGCCTGAAACATGCAGGCCTACAGGTTTAGCCTGCAGGTTCAAGAATACGTGTTTACAGGTGCTGGTCATATAATTAGAATATCTTCAAAAAGTTGATTTATTTCACTAATTCCATTCAAGAAGTGAAACT
>JBBPDC010000032.1:12352888-12379321 GCA_037974485.1 Hemigrammopetersius urotaenia | reverse complement strand
ACCAGAACCATCTGATGAAGAACTTTCTGTGAGGAGCTTTTAGAGGCAGACGTCTGGTTCCATTCACCTCCACTGTGAGGAGTTCTGACTCCAGAACCACTAAACCCACTGTGTTACAGCGGAACCTCTTAATTATGCAGGAAATCAGTGGAATTCCCAGTTTAATTATTGATTAAAGCAGCAGAGGATTATATAATTATATAACGTGTGATTATATAAAAATTCAAGACCAAAAGGGGTTTAAAGATTTAAAAAAGGAAACAGTCTGACAGTACAGTGTGTGTGTGTGTGTGTGTGTGTGTGTGTGTGTGTGTGTCAGGTGGTGCAGGTGATTCGGGCGATCGACAGAGACCAGAGCTCTAACTCTCCAATTCTCTTCAGTCTCCCGCCGGACGCCAGCATCTCTCTCAACATCTCCGTCCAGGACCGGGGCGGTGAGACACTCGTCCTCTGTCCCTCCATCACTCTCCTCCGCCTCCATCCCTCTCGTTCCTCTCCTCCCTCTCCTCCCTCCATCCCTCTCCTCCCTCTCCTCCCTCCATCCCTCTCCTCCCTCTCCTCCCTCTCATCCCTCCATTCCTCTCCTCCCTCCATCCCCCTCCTCCCTCTCCTCCCTCCCCCCCCCCCCTCCCCCCCCTCCCCCACCTTCCTTTATTGTGCCCCACATATAAATTATTCTCAGACAGCTTATGACACATCATTAATTTCCTGTTCATAATTCAAATAATAAGTCAAAATATGCATGTTTTCTAAATCAAAGCAAAGATTTCTAGTAATCACCTTGCCATTTTGTTCAAGACATTTTGGACAACGCCATGCTTCCAACTTTGTGGACCCAGTTTGGATAAGAACCCTTTCTATTCCAGCATGACTGTGTCCCAGTGCACAAAGCAAACTCCATGAAGACATGCTGGAGGAGTTCAGTGTGGAAGAACTTGACTGGCCACACAGAGCCCTGACCTTGACCCCATCCGGCACCTTTGGGATGAACTGGAACAGAGATTATGATCCAGGCCTTCTCGTTCAATATCAGTGTCTGACCTCATAAATGCTCTACAGAATGAATGGACACAAATTCCCACAGAAACGCCTAAATCTTGTGGAAAGTCTTGCAAGAAGAGTGGAAGCTGTTATAGCTACAAAAGGGGACCAACTCCATATTAAAGTCTATGGATTTGAATACAATGTCATTAGTTGGTGTAATTAAGGTTGGTATATAAAGTCCCTCTTGGGGAAATGGTCAGGTGCCCCAATACTTTTGTCCATAAAAAATAACACACCATTACATACTTTTTTAAAAAATTGCAGTATACTCCAAAGCTGCACTCTTATCTTCTTTCTCATTTCTAACCACATCCTCCCTGCCTGCAGCTCTTCTATCAGCTTTTATTTAGTTATGATTTGATTTGGGTACATTTGTATCATTATTGCACATATTTCTGAATTTTAATTGCTGCAATGTGTTTGATAATTTTACTTCTTAAGTCTTCATTCTGATAGTTATATCATCCTTTCATTTTAGTTCATATGATTTTTTCTAGTTTCATAGCTTCCATTTGTTCTTATGATTTATCTTAAAGCCCACTTTAGTTCCTCGTTGTTTTTATGCTTTCGTATTCTGCAGGGTATCTCATTGGCATCCTCAAAATAACCAAAACAGCTTATTCAACATGATGCTGCTACAGTTATAACAAAATAGAGGCGTTTGGTGGTCTAGTGGTTAGGGAGCTCAACCGGAGTTGAGAAGGTTGTGGGTTCGAATCCATGGACTGCTAGTGACACCACTGAGGTTCCCTTTACCGAGGTACCATCCATACACACTGGTGGTTGGTGGCTGCCACCTGCCTCACTTGGTGAATGGGTTAAATACAGTGAAAGAAGTTCACAAGTGACCATTAAGCTTTTACTTAAAACCAAGATAAAGAGAACATTGCTCCAATCCCCAGGTCTGTACATGGGCTTCCAGTCAGAAAAACAATTGAGATCAAAGTCATTGCTGAGTTTAAATATATCTCTGAGATGTTTGATGAATATCAGCCTGGAAGATCTCTCAGACCAGCTGGAGTTGGTCAGCTAGTGGCGTCCAGATCAGGATCAAAACATGGTAAATGGCATTTAGTCATGATGTGGCTCACTGCTGGAACCAGCTCCCCATGGAGATCAGACCTGCCCCAGAAACTTAAAACCAAGCTAAAAACCAACCTTTTATCTGTAATCTCTTATATTGCTTTATATTTGTTTAACTTAATATGAAATATGTGTGTGTGTGAAAAGAATATACATATAATATTATTTTCATTCTTTTGTGCTTTTATTTTATCTCTGTAAAGCACATTCTGTGTGTTATAAAGCATTTAAATACGTAATTAATTGACTGATGGACAGATTGGTTATTTGTTCCCCTTTTATTTTTGTTTCTTGAAAATCTGTTTTGTTTTCATATACTTATAAATTTATATAATATTTATATTATATACCTAGTTGTGTTGTATCTTATATTATAAGTGCACTTTAAATAAAGGTTGAATGAATGAGTAATTAATTGATTGATTTATTGATTGATCCAATATTTTTGTTTCTTGGAAATCTTGTTTGTTTTCATATCCTTATCCATGGATATAATGTTTATACAATATACCTTTTTATTATACCGTTGTGTTGTATCTTATCTTATGAGTTTACTTTAAATAAATTACTGAATGAGTAATTAATTGATTGATTGACCCTGTATTTTTGTCTCTGGAGAGGCTGGAGGCTGTAAAAGTCTCTCCAGATGGGAGCTGCGGGGCTGAGGGTTATTTCTGGTCTTCCTTCATGAGCAGCTGAACTGAGCCCTGCTTCCAGAGCTACTAACGCACCAGCAAGAGCCAGTCCGATCCAGCCTGCAGCCCAGAGACAGAACCGGGACCCACAGCTCTCCTCGAGGGTTTGGTATGCTCTTACAGGTAAATCGGAGGACAAAAACCAACGACAACAACAACAACAGAATACATCTCCCATTTTAACACTAGCGTGTTAGCTGGATTGCTTTATTGTCTAGCCAGCTAAGGCTAGGTATTCATATTAATGATGAAAACAACCTAAAATCTGACCTCCTTCCTGACGAACAATGCACATATAAAGCTAAAGAATCGAATTCGACCCGAATAATCGAGTTAAACGATGTTTGAGATCCTTGTATTTATCGCAGAGACTAACAAACACGTTAGCAATGTTGTGTTAGCGCGACTAGCCGTTTTAGCTATCAGTGATCGTGTTGTTTTCGTTCAATTTTCTGGATTAAATATGGGGAACGCAGCCCATGCAAAACATAGAATAATCCCAGTGTAGTCAATCGAACTGAAGGTCAATGAAAGCCTTAGGTTGTAAGCTTTATTTTTCTGGATTGATCGTGTTTACTTGGTTAGCTTAGCTTAGCATAGCGTCGATAAATGAGGTAAACACACCAGGTCACCAGATCAGTGGCCTCTTAAACATGTTTATCAAATAATAATAATCGATATTTTAAGTCAAAACTCAAAACTTTTTTTAGTTATTTCGGAGTTAAAATATTTATTTCTGCTACCCCAGTTTCATCTTTAGCAACCCAGAATTGGAACGAACACGCAAAAAGCCACTAAATAACAATAAGCAAAGTTTTAACCAAGAATCCGGCTTTAAATTTTTCTGAGTCGTTTCCTGAATTTTCTATGTCGTTTCCTGATGAATAGCTAGTGCAGTTTCTTTTAAACGTTTGTAAACTAACCCCTATAGGGCATATTGCACAAAAAGCATTTCAAATAGATCCCCAAATTCTCAGTCTGACCTGCTTTATTGGCCTAGACTTTGGAGAGAACACACAGACCAGTTTAATAATTCCTGCTTCTGCCTGTAAGTGATCTGCTTTTTGTCTTTGCAGTGGTCCAGGGATGCCCAAGGAGAAGTATGAACCGCCTGATCCCAGGCGGATGTACACAATTATGTCCAGT
Organism: Hemigrammopetersius urotaenia; assembly: GCA_037974485.1. Taxonomy (NCBI): domain Eukaryota; kingdom Metazoa; phylum Chordata; class Actinopteri; order Characiformes; family Alestidae; genus Hemigrammopetersius; species Hemigrammopetersius urotaenia. The sequence continues at coordinate 12,375,353 of JBBPDC010000032.1, read as the reverse complement.
GAAGAAGCAGCAAATGGGAAGAAGTCCACCTGGGCTGAGCTGGAAATAAGTGGTGAGTATGATGCCGAGCTATTGAATAAACATGATTATTTATTATCTTGTCTTTTGTGAGAATGTCTGTTCAATGCCTTCCTTTATTCTACTGGCAAACTATTGCATTATTCTAATAAATTTGCATTATTAGTACAGCAAAGTGGACAGAACAAGAGAAGAAAGAAGCAGCAAAACCTTTAGAACACAGGTGTCGAACTCTAGTCCTGGAGGGCTGGTGTCCCACACGTTTTGGTGATTTCCTTGCTCAGAAACACCTGCTTCAGCTTGCCAGTTAATTGTGATACTTATATCTTTATATTTTGTATACTACTAGTAGACTGCACTATTCTCTGCTTTATTTTTCCTGTCTTTTCTACTTATCAAAAAATGTAACCTGACTTGGAGAGCTTTGCCACAAGAATTCCAATGTGCATGGGCTGCTGGTCTCATGCACAAATGGCAAATAAAAATCTTGAATCTTGAATTGGCAGTTTTAGTGAATGTGTTTGAGTGGGAGAACCCTCAAACCGCGCAGGATACCGGCTCTCCAGGACCGGCGTTTGACACCCCTGCTTTAGAATAAAAACTGTAACAGTATATAAAAAGTACACTATATACGTGTGTGTAAATACAGTGGGTTTACCTATATAAATGGTTGTGTGCACTGGATATATTTATATGTATTTATGCTGATAATATCCGTTCTGTTGGGTAAATGGTTTGTTCAAACCTTCCTAAATTCTACTGGTGTTGCAAAAGCAATAGTTTCCATTTAATGGGTGCAAAATGATGTTTTGTTGGAGTTGTACATTTTTAATAAGAGAATTGTCTTCTTCCCTTGTCTGTTAGGTAAAGTGCGGAGTCTAAGCTCGGCCCTGTGGTCGCTCACTCACCTCACCGCTTTGCACCTCAGTGACAATTCGCTGTCACGGATCCCACCTGACATTGCCAAGCTACACAATCTTGTGTACCTGGACCTGTCGTCCAATAAGATCAGGAGCCTGCCAGCAGAACTTGGCAACATGGTGTCTCTCAGGTGAGCTATGGGTGCTAGTGTGTGTTATCACTGCCTGATAACACACATTATGCCAGATTAGTACTGCACCTATATCACTTGTTTGTGCAGCGTTGATGGATATTCCCTTTTAGTATCTTTTAATCTTGTTTGTCTGTGTTTATTTTAGAACCACAATACATTTAACGAACTAATAGGATAGATTTACAGTAAGTTCTGTGAATTGGGAGTCTAAAGTGTGTATGTCCCTGTGTCCTCCACAGGGAACTGCTTTTAAATAACAACCAGTTGCGGGTTCTGCCTTTCGAATTGGGGAAGCTGTTTCAGTTACAAACACTGGGGTTAAAAGGTGAGTTTGAACATGGATGAAACCTCCTCTGTCTCGAGGATCCATCTGTCTTGAAAAGGACGGCAGCTTAATTCTGATTGTTATCCCCACAGGAAATCCACTTGCACAAGATCTCATGAGTCTGTACCAGGAACCAGATGGCACCCGTCGACTCCTGAACTACCTTTTGGACAATCTTGCCGGTGCTATTAAACGCAGTAGGTTTTTTTTTTTTCTGATCAGAGCAAAATTTAAAGGCATTGCCAGGATACATTTTTGGTCTAATTTGTATCCTCATGTCTTCAGCTGAGACATCAGTGTTTCTTACATTTTTTACTTCTGAATGTATTTTGTAACTATAGTATGGATTCCACATACATTAGTATTATAAATGCAATGTATTTATGAAAGTATTAGTATTTTTAGTATTGGTGATGACTAACAGTAATATATATTTGTATACTTGTGTCTTGTCTTCAGTCCCACCAGAGCAACCACCGTCCAGGTCATGGATTGTACTGCAGGAGCCTGACAGAACCAGGCCTGCAGGTAATCATTTCTCATAGGAGTCCACCACTTTCCCCCATGGTTTGTTCCTTTATCTGTGTACCATCTACACTGTTGACCAGTTTGCATGTTAGGGATCTGGTACAGTGGGTTAAAATATTAACTAGTGGTTAGTGCATGGTGAAGGAAGGCCCTTTTGTTTACCTTGGTTGCTCTCTTTCCTTGTAGCCCTGTTCTCAGTAATGTGCTACAACGTGCTGTGTGATAAGTACGCTACGCGCCAGCTCTATGGCTACTGCCCGTCCTGGGCCCTCAACTGGGAGTACAGGAAGAAGGCCATTATGCAGGAGATCCTTAACTGCAATGCTGACATCATCAGCCTTCAGGTACTGTGGGGTTCTTGGCAAAAAGAACAGTGTTTAATATTGGTGCCATTAACTTCTGAAGCTTATGTGCATTCATCCGTGTGCTTTTTTTTTTTTTTTCTGAGCTCTTAGCAAGCTGTCCATTTGTAAACCTGTTATTCTGAATTAATTGCAGCATTCTCATAATGGTAGCATGTTAAACAGTACATTGACGTTTTTTGGGATGAATAATTAATTATCCATACGTTAGCAAAATTCAATTAGTCCGTTACAGCTGACATACAGAAAACAGCGGCAAGAAAAAGTGTGTATACTTTAGCCCCACTGTAATCTTTGCTGTTTGAAATCCTTTTTATTTTATTTTTGTCTAATAGCCTTGTAAAAGCCTCATGGTCCCAGAACATGGGTAAAATGTGCCTGAACAATTCCTAGAACAGAACTGACAGTCTTTAATGTTTTTCATTTTTAAGTGCCTTTGAAGACCCTGTTGATTTGCCCTGTACAGGAAGTGGAGACTGAGCAGTATTATAACTTCTTCCTGGTGGAGCTGAAAGGGCAGGGATACGAGGGATTCTTCAGCCCAAAGTCCCGAGCTAGAACCATGTCCGAATCTGACAGAAAACATGTGGATGGATGTGCAATATTCTACAAGACCGAAAAGTAAGTGCAGCTTCACAGTTGAAGCTCTGCTATGATCAAGCTATTTATTAAAAAGTTGGCAAGGTGTCCTTTTGCTTTTCTATGCATATCCGTGACCTTATACTTAAAGAACCATAAAGACCAGCTTCGTTAAGCATATTTAGTCGTCTTTAATAGAATTTAGTTTTGCAGAGTATGTGAAATATTGATTAAAAGAAGTCAAATACAGAGCACAAAAGATCTTTAATGTGGCTTTACTGACTCTCCATTAGTGAGGGATATCCTGCAGAATAGAGACTTACACGACTGCCTGTGACACTGTGTCTGTCTTTCAGGTTCAGTGTGGTGCAGAAGCACACAGTGGAGTTCAACCAGCTGGCCATGGCCAACTCTGAGGGCTCGGAGGCCATGCTGAACCGAGTTATGACCAAGGATAACATCGGAGTGGCAGTGTTGCTGGAGCTGCGCAGGGAAATGATGGAGATGACATGTAAGTCATGAATTACGCTGTTAAATATGTATATACTCTAATGCATGTGTAAATGCATCACTTGTAAACAAAAGCAAATTGCTTCAGTGCACATGTTTTCCCCATTGACCCCCTGGTTCTTTTAGACCAAGGGTTTCAAACTCTGGTCCTGGAGGGTCGTGGTCAGCACGTTTTTGTGGTTTCCCTGCTCAGAAATGCCTGGTTCACCTAACCAGTTAATTGCCAGGTTTAGTGAATGTGTTTGAGTAGGAGAACCATCAAACTGTGCTGGACACCAGCCCTCCAGGACCAGGGTTTGCACCCCTGCAAAGTAGGACATAGCTATGCATTATCTGTTGTGGTGATAAAGTAAATTGATTGGACTGACTAATTGCAGGTTTCTAGACACAAGAGCATAACTAATCCAGTTTAACTAAATGCATTGCAGTGCAGTGTGCAAAACTTTGTATAATTTTAGAATTGATGTCATGTTGTCAACATGACACTAATAGTTCTGTCAGTCACAGTATTTTTTTTTGTCATTGCTGTTGTGGCCTGGACAGGGGTTGTCCTTCTACTGTAAAAGCTCAAGTGTTGGCTTTATCTGTTTTACAGCAGGTAAATCTCTTCACGGCATGGAGAAACAGCTCCTCCTGGTGGCCAATGCCCACATGCATTGGGACCCAGAGTACTCAGACGTGAAGCTGGTGCAGACCATGATGTTCCTGTCGGAAGTGAAGAACATCGTTGACAAAGCCTCGCGCAGCCTCAAACTCTCCTCAGTGTCTGGAGAAACCAATGCCATTCCACTGGTGCTGTGTGCTGATCTCAACTCTCTGCCTGACTCAGGTTGGTCCTCACGAATGCCATTGTTGTTTTTTGTGAACAGTTGTTTTTAGTTCGCAATACAAACACAAAGCTCTGCTTGCTAGTATTCCATCTACCCACCCACACACATGCCATTGTTTTTAAACATGATTTAAAGTTAATGGGGACCACTTTGCCCCATGGTCCTAAATTGCACAATTTTCATAGGTATAGTGTTCCCTGTCAGGGGTGTTACTGTGTGACATGAGCTCCCATTTGCCATGCGTTTCTCTAATGTAAATTAATGAGAGTTTGGGAATAAATGCTGCTTTTTTAAGCAGTGCCTTAATGTGGAGAGTGATGTGTTACGTTATTGTGAATTTTATCGCTTTGCCATGGAGACCATTGTAGCTGGGTGGGTTGGGATCATGGCTTTAACAGCCTGTGCTCTGAGCCTAAGTAGCACTTTGGATAGACAGACTGAAATGGAGAACTTGAGAATGACCGTCAGCAGTTACAAAGTCAGTTTTTTAGTTGCATTTGCCAGAAGTGAATTTTGAAAGGAAAGTGGAGTGCTGTAGAAGAGCACTCTGATTTATTGGTCAGTGAGTGACAGGTTTGACAGAAGTGGGAGGATGAAACCGCTTACTGTGTTTTCTCTAGTGAAGTAACTTAAGATAATCATACCGTGAGCTTCCTTCTGATGTGGAGAGATCTACATTGACGTTACTGTCTGTCAGATGTTAGAGGGCGGTTGGCAGTATTCCTCTCTGTGCAGGTGCGCTTGTATTGGAGTGAAGAGTCAATGCTTGTGGTGTTTACTTGTTTGTCTTTGTGTTTTTTAAGGTGTGGTGGAGTTCCTGAGCACAGGTGGGGTGGATTGCACGCACAAAGACTTCAAAGAGCTGCGCTACAGCGACAGTTTGACCAACTTCAACTGCAATGGCAAGAACGGCTCCTCTAATGGCAGGATCACGCACGGCTTCAAGCTAAAGAGTGCCTACGAGAACGGGCTCATGCCTTACACCAACTACACCTTTGACTTCAAGGTCAGAAAATCTACCCTCTCAATAGTTTACCCCCCCCACTCTGTCATTATTTCCTTTGGTAGTAGTGTCATGTTTAGATATTATGTGCATTCTTTCAGAAACTTTTTTTTCTAAATGTATAATAGTTGTTTTTGGAAGTTTTAAAACAAGTGCGGTGTTGTCCTAAGGGGTGGCGTAAGAGGGACATTGTTTGTTGTTTGATGTTTCACTTGACTGTAATATAAATATGCAGGGTTTTCTTTTGACATTGTCTACTTGTTTGCTTGGGCTCAGTGCCATCAGCCTTTTTTTTTCTCCCCTTCCCATTTGTAGGGTGTCATTGATTACATCTTCTTCTCGGAGCCGCAGCTTAATGTGTTGGGGGTCCTGGGACCCCTGGATACTGATTGGCTCTTGGAAAACCACGTCACTGGCTGTCCACACCCCCACGTCCCCTCCGATCACTTCTCGCTGTTTGCACAACTCGAGCTGGTCCTGCCTCACCTCCCCCCAATCAACGGAGTGCACCTGCCTGGACGCAGGTAGTGACATTTCCCTGCCACCGGGGGCGCTGCAGAGTCGCACCTGACACATTTTTCTGGAAACTTACTGAAAACGATAGAACCTCTAAACTGCACTCCTTCTTTTCTTTTTTTTATGTGAATTTTTGAATGTTTAATTTTTCTGTTGCTTTCTTTAGATCTGGTGGAGCCAAAATTTGCTTAGAGGCGCTATAGGAGACTCTGGTTCCTCTCGATCTATGGAGCTTGGTTTTACAGTTTCTGTTCAGTCACTCTTTCCCTCAGTGCTCTACTTTGTCCTGAAGGCGTGAGTAGTTTGTAGAGGTGTGGTCTTTTTAACAGTGGCCTGTATGTACAGTTAGCTTGCGCACGTCAGCTTTGTTATCATGGTGAGGCACATCGACCACACACTCGAAGGCAGTTTGGGCTGAAGGAAACGGAGGTCTTAATGCCTTTGGTAGTTAAATCCTAATAATCTAAAGCCAGCAATGATTCACTTTTGAGTCCAACGACCAAGTGCATTAAAACCTTCTCTTTTCTTTTTGAACCCTGAAACGGATTCAAAGACTCAGTTCAAATACGAGTTATGAAGTATTTGACAAGCAATAGCTCACCTGGACTTTTCGTACGTGTATGTGTACATTTTTAGAACGATCGTCTTGACCCTATAAAATTTGTTTTAGCGTACCACAGCTTTTGAACGCATACATAACAGAAATCATGCTAATATTGGTGCCAGTCTCTTTGTACCACGGCCGTGTCACCTGTGGGTGTGTGCAGAGAGTGGTGCTGTGATTTTTGTCTTGGTATTCAGTGCAATATTCAACAGACATTGAAGCTAAGACACTGTGGCAAATTGTTTTTAAAGTAGCTTAACTCCTAAATTGCTCCGACACTTTTTTTCCCCTTCTTGCATTAGCTCACAATTGGCTAAACCACATTAAAGGAGAACCGAATTGGGAAGCATCCAGCAGCATTCCCTTTCGCAGATTTTAATTTTATTCATTGGCTTGAGGTTTCCCTTTCCTTTTTGGTGTTACAGAGCTATGCACCTGGATTTGGTTTCTTTGTAAAACACAAACAAAAAGCAAAAAAATTGAACACAAATATGGATGTGACTTCACTGTGGAATCTCTCACCTGGTGGAGGAGGTGCATGCGGTGGGTGGAATTGCTCAGTTTTATCTTGAACGAAGGGGTTACAAGTGAAGACTTCCGAGTCTGTATTCAACCAGCATCCGTTCACTGTGTTGAGTGGAGGAGGGGAGGCGGGTGAATGTTCGTTTTTCTTTCCATCCTCACCTTCTACACCCTCATTCTCTCAAGGTCTGTAGCACTTGTCTTCTTGCGGCCAGTAGTTTTCCCACCCATCCATAAAATCCTCCTGCATCGTCCTCGTGGGATTTTCCCAGCGGTTTTTACAAATGAGACAGACAGATTTCAACTTTACTTGATTGTATATGAGCCACACGCAAAGAACTTTTTTTTTTTTTTAAATGTGTTTTGTACTAAGCATAAATTATGATCTGAATTTAAAGAAAAAAAAGATTGTATTGTAATAAGTATGACTGCATTTTTAACTAAAAGAATCAAAACGACCAGCTTATTAAGGAAAAAAAAAGATGAAGAGGTTGTTCCCAGGTGTCACTGCCACTCTTGCACTCTAGATTTTTTTTTCGCGCTTTTATTTTTCATATTCCTTTTATTTTTTTCCCGTAAAAGTACTGAAGTTGTGCATAAACTCCGATCATATCCATCAGTCGTTTCTCCATGCAGCTCGCATTGAGAGCGACGGCGCTCGCCGGCATTTGGTTCCACTAGACTCCCGCTAATGCTCTCGACACTCCTGCCACGCCGTGTGTGTAGAAGTCAGCATTGTGCCTCGATGTCTCCCTATCTTGCACTACCAGTGAACACCTGTACAACCTCTCATCCTTTACAAACAACCTGTTTGCCATTTCTGGTAATTTTATGTGAGTTTTTTCCCTCCTCTATCATTACTTCCTTTGGTAGCAGTGTCATGTAAAGATGTCATGTACACTTGTAACACTTCTTTTTTTTTTTTTTTTTTCTGAACTACTGTTCTGCGCAAGGAATCAGGTCTGTAATGTCAAACGAATATTATTTTTGTAGCTGAGTGTATCTGTGGTAGGGCTCTGGTGTTTTCATGTTTTGTTCCTCAAAAATTCCAAATTGTCAAGCGCCACTTCTGATATTAATCTGTTTCTTCAGTTAAAAGCATGTTTCGTAGATCTTTCCCTTCTCTTTCTCTTCTCTGTACAACTCAAACCTGACTTTATAATCTTAGAATTCTGTTGGTGTCTGTAATATCTCCTCTATGGCCATACTCTTTCCTGTGTAGTGCCACGTGGTGCGTTCTTCTATGAAGCCAGTTTAGATTAGATGTCCCTCTTGAGAATACTTCCTTTTGCTGAAGTGGGAGAGGGACAGGGCTTTTTGTTTTGTTTTCAGGGTTAATCAGCATCTCTTTCGTAACATCGAAGCCTGTTTCTGAGCTTTCGGACCAAAATTAAATCTGTAAAAACGCAGCGACGTGACGTTCAAGGTCAGGCTTTCTTGTGTTGGGGGTTTTGTTTTCTTTTTGGAAAGTAGATGAATTGCATCTGTTAGCACTTAATGTGATGTTGAGTCCCCTTTCCCTCCCACACAAACCAACTTGCTGTCACCCTTTAGCTCAAATTGACCTGTTTCCACTATGCAGAAGTAGATATTTTAAATCGTTTGCTTTTTTTTAACAGTAAATCTACACCAGAATCTGCGATGGCTTTTCAGCACCATGTTTGTTTCCTATTCTGTCAGTCGCACCTTTTGCCCTGTCAATGACTTTGAATTGCTGAAGGTATTGTAGTAGATTTGAGAGTAGCTTTTTGTAAAGTGTGAATAAAATGTGTATTGCATATTTCCTTTCTACAAAACACTGTGTGGTGTATTCTTTTGTTTTAAAAATAAGTTTTTATTTTACTTTTTTTTAGCAACGGAACCACGCTTGCTTCTCTGAAGCGGTGGTCCTGGAGATGGTGGTCCAGACCTTTGCTCCAACCCAACTTGCAACGCAGGGATAAAGCAAAAATTTTTGAGGACTGGTTTAAAAACCACTTTTGAAAGTGTAGCTTTAAGAACCTTTTGAAAGGTCTAAAGAACCGTCGCATAATATTAAGGTTCTGTATCAGTTTGAAATCTTCCTAGACTGTTATGTGGAGCTACTTTAAACTTTTAAAAAGTTCATTACATGTGTGGGTTGAAATTCACACAGGTTCCACACAAATAGTAATTCTCATTAATTGATAAATGTGTCCTGATTTGATGTAATTCTTTACTTACATTTACAGCATTTAGCAGAGGTTCTTATCCAGTGATGTGCTCAAGTCCACATCTGTTCAACCTGAAATGCTAAACTTAAGTCTAAATCCACTATTCAACCAAGTTACTGCCACCGAAGTTACACACCTGATCAACTCCTGTTGAAAAGTCAGGGATTCAAGGACGCCATAATTCTTTTATGACTACCTTGTTCTAGCAAGAACCAGTTAAGACATTCAGGGGTAAATCTGGCAGAAGCAACTTCTGTCAGATTTGCCCCTTTGATAATGGATAAGCAGTGAGGGTTTATTTTTGCACATTTTATTACTAAATGAAGAGTAAACGCAAGCAATATAATGGAGAGTAGTGATTTTCAGTATATCAGTGTGTTCTTGTGGAAGTCCAGTATTACTGTAGTTTCATCATAAACCTGGTCAGTACTTTCATTAAATTCACTCAGGAGCTGCTTATGGAGTTTCACAATCCAAACAATGGCTGGATGAACCGAGGAGGAATCTGGAACCGAACCTGTGTTCTCCTCACCAGCTCACACAATATCTACTACTATTAAGATAAGATTAATCTCAACGTGTGCCATGGAGTTAAAGACAGGAATGAAAGAAGACACTGTTAAATAAAGGAATAGTAATAGAAGACAAATGATATTGAAATTGCACTGGATTACAAACTAAAGAAATCCTGATTCTTTTTACTGCTGTCTTTGTATTTATTGTAATGTTCACTTTGCTGGCAGAAAGGCACTTCAATTGTCACACTGAGGCTTTAAACAGTTTGCACAGGAGCTTTTAGAGTTTTGCACGTTACTGTAGGTTTGTTAGTTGCCATAAAGGGCTTATGTGGATGTTAAGATCCCTTACAAGAACTGCCTTCAGCGAAGTGTCGCCTGAACTTCGTTAAGAAGGACATTATAGGTTCCTGTCCACGTCACGTTGCTGTAAAAAGATTGTAACAGTTAAAGAGCCAGTTTACCAGCCTCACTTCCGAGTGAAATCACTCCTCAGATCCAAGTCTGTTTGACATCCACACTAGGCGACTTGACTAAATTAGTCCTGTAAACACTTAGCTTGTAGTAAACCTGTTTCTTTTTCTGACACCCTCGTAAAGTTTGCTCCTCATGCTACAAGGCTGCACTCCGCATACTTACCTAATAATCATTTTTAAAAACTTCTTTATCTTTACCACAAGGTGGCGCTATTGGACCAGAGAATATACAGCAATACCGAGAGCATCCAGACTGCATGCGTATACAACCGCTGGAAAAAATAAGATACCTCTGCGAAAATGTTCAGTATCTCAGGTTTTATCTTTTATAGGTTTATTGAACTGAACAGCATTGCCTTCGTAAGAACTGCTGACAATATTTCCCCTCATTTGCAAATAAAAAAGCATAATTTTAAAGGAGATGACAAAACACCAGAATAATTCAAAGAAAACAAATCTCTTGTTAAACAAAATGGCAATAATTATCTTTGACAAACTTCTAGTAGTGTTTTACCATCCAACTGGTCTCATTGTGAGAGGAGAGTGTTGATTACAGCAGTATGTTTATACTTTTCCTCATTAAATAAGATGTGATTCAGTAATCAGTCCCTCATAAAACAGAAGGAGGTGCTTGTGTAGGAATTTAACAGACACTGGCATGGAATGGTTGTCACTCAGAGATGCTGAATGAAAAATTGCAGAATTCTCATTTTTTCCAAAGCTGTATGTACATAGATCAGCCATGCCAGTAAAACTACCTGCCTAATGTTGTGTAGGTTCTTCTTGTGCCACCAAAACAGCTCTGACTTCATGAGAATCAAGACATCTGAAGGTGTTCTGACAGCAAGACATTAGCAACAGTTGTGAGGTGGGTCTTCCATAGATCAGACTAGATAGTCCCAACAGTTCCCACAGATGTTTGATCGGATTAAAATCTGAGAAATCTGGAGGCCAAGTCAACACCTTTGTGATGTTCCTTAAACCATTCCTGAACAGTTTTTGTAGTGTGACAGGGTACATTATACTGCAGAAAGGGGCCACTCATTGCAGGGTTGTGTATAGTGAAAAACTGCAAAAATGTGATGTGGTAAAAAAAAATGCCTAAAAATGCCTATTTTTCTAGTTTAAGCCCCTAAATATGCCCCCGAATATGCTTTCAAAACACTTTAATTTCTTTTTAAACTCAGATTAATACATCACCAGAAAATTGAAAGATAAACCTGTATCCGTACTGTACAGTTTACACTGAACTCCCGCAGTGCTAGAATGTAAATATGAATGTTACCCCTGTATATACTGTACTGTAATTCATGCAGTGCGTTTTCTTTGGTATACCATGGCACCATGCCCCCTCGTCTTTGTGCTGGTTGTTTATGTTTGGGGCGGCTTAGCAGCGGAGGTTCATTCCATTCAGGTGCCACCCAAACATAAACAACCAGCATGAGGACAAGGGGGCGTGGCGGACGTCACAAAAGAAAAAAAATATACGGAGGATTACTGTACCGTGTTCTTGGTCTGGAACAATGTTTATGTAGGTGGTCCATGTCAAAGTAACCTCCACATCAGTGCCAGGAACTGTTCCCCAGCAGATCATTGCTCAGAACATCACACTTCCTCTGCTGGTTTTCCTTCTTCCCACAGTGCACCTCTTCCCCATGGAACTAATGAACACACACAAACACGCCCGTCCAGATAATGTCAAAGAAAACGTGATTCATCAGACCAGTCCACCGCCTTCCATTACTTGGAGCTGGTGGTTAGGGAATTTCCCTGTGTGATTGGAAGGCTGTGGGTTCAAATCCCTGAAATGAGGTTCCCCTGAGCAAGGTATCATCCCCACACACCGCTCCCTGGGTGCTGTATTCCTGCCTGCCCGCTGCTTCACTTGGTCAATGGGTTAAATGCAGGGGAATCATTTCATGCTGTTCACACTGTGTACTGGTGTGTGTTCATGTATGACAGAACGGACTCTTCACTAGTAAATGGAGTTTGATGGTTACTCTGCAGCCCCATACGCAAATAGGTTGTGCTGCACTGTAAGTTCTGACACTTTCTTTTTTATCACAGCCAACATGGAAGTTTTTAGCAGTTTGTGCTACAGTATCTCTTCCTTGGGCCCAGACAGACTCCTCATGTGCATTCAGTGAGTCTTGGGCATCTATAACTTTGTCCCTGGTTCATGGGTCTTCTTTTTTGGAACACTTTCGGTTCTAATCATACCAGGAATACCCCTCAAGACTATTTAGGAGATGCTCTGACCTGGTTGCCTAGCCATCACAATTTAGTCCTCAAAGATTCTGATACGTATTCTTGCCCATTTTCCTGCTGTTAACATCAACAAAAGAACTGACTGTTCAGTTTCTGATGTGTGTAATCTGAAATTAGCTTGAAAAACAACCACGTTGCATGACCATCACGAGAAAGATGTCTATAAAACCTGAAGCACATCTGGACCGTTAACTGACGTCAAGGAAAGAGTTCTGTATGTTTTTCTTCTGACCTAACTAAATGATCTTTCAGCTAAATGACCTGCATGTCAAACCTGCACTGGTGTAGACCAGTAATAAATGGTCTAGGTATGTGGAGAATCTGCACGAAGTCATGAAGGAAACACACTTGTGGATTTACTGGACAATCATGTGAGTTCCCTAGTAGGAATGGTGTGCATGTGTAGCTTCTGATAGCTGTGACTGAACTTGCTCCAACTCCTAAAGAGACGCAAATTTGTCAATACTTTTTTTTTCAGTGTGTATAGATAGATTCATGGCTTTGTGTGATAATGCAGCGAGACCATGCCATGGATGTGCAGTCCTCGTGTTTGTTTTACTTTGGGGGTTTGTGGAACATAACAGTTGTGTTTTTCTCAGGCAATTGTTTTGCCTTTGTGGTGTGTATTGGTTGGACTGTCCAGCATTTGGAGCTCACTGCTTTTGCACTGACGTGGCAACGAGAGTTCAAAGTCTTGCTTAAGTGTTAGCAGATGTATTTCTCTCTCTCTCTCTCTCTCTGTCTCGCTGTCTCTTAGCCTTTCTCCCTGTCTCCCTTCCCAATTACCACTGCCTTTACTGTTGCACCTGACCGCAGTTCACGCAGGGACCCATGGAAAACATGACTGAGTCTCTTCACAGATGATTTACAGCGGGTTTGGCCCTCGGAGACGCCCCGTACTCTTACACGTAGAGGAGAACACAGAAGGAAACTAGGCCAAGCAGTGGGAAGCCACAGCCGGCTACCGCTTCTTCAGTCGAAACAAACGCGAGAACTGACATTCTGAGATTTCCCTGACGTGACCTGATGCTCTGACTGTTTTTCTTGCTCATAACGAAGAGCACACTTCACCGTGCAAGGAGCATGGCCATTTAGATATTTACATGCTAATGACCAAGGCTGTAAACTGCTAAAGACTGCATTTTAAAAAGTGTTTTCATGCTCACAGATCAACAAAAATAATTCTTCAATAAACCATCCACTGAAATGTTCTTGAGGCAGGTAAGAAAATGGGCTGCAGCTGAGCTGCCTGCACTGGTGCTTTCTGATTGGTCGAAATGTCATCAACATGGAAAGAGGACACTGTCTACACAAAAAAACAACAATGGAGACATAAACTAACACTTAAGTAAGTTCAAGCTCGACTATCTGGGCAGAAGATACATTTCAGGGGGAGTTTCTATGACTCTAACAAATTTATCTTTAACTCTGTGAGAAACGTGAAGGACGTGAAGGAGATCCAGGACATTAAACATTCAAACAAGACTACAAGTAATAAAAGACCACAATAACAAAAGCGGCTCTGACAGAAAAAAACTCTCCGGCAGTTTGAATCCATGGATGCGGTTTTGGGACGACCGGCCATAAACTGTGGAGAGTCAGAAACTCTGTTACCAGACTGAGATACACTGGAACATCAAAATCTGATACAACTTCAGTAACATCACTGTACAGTTTAGATACAGAAAGGCTCCTGTAGACGTGTGGACATTTTTTGATAACATTATTTGCAGGCAACCTGCATAAGAACTTCATAACATGTAGAATAATGAAATGTAGAATAGTGAAATCCACTTAGAACTCCATCTATAGAATTGGTGAACACTAAACCAATTCTTGGTTTCTAGGTTTTTAGTTTTTAGGTCACGTATCTTGACTTTGCTGGTCATCAAGTATTCTCAAGTATAATTTTCTAAGTACGTAATTCAACCCTTATGCATGTGTTATGAAGTTCCTGGATAGGGAGCCTTCAAATAAAGTGTTTTTCCGGTTATTTGACATTTGCTTCTCACACACAGATTAGGCCTAAGCCCAGCTCAAAAGGATGAATCACCACTGAAATTGGACTTTTGTCCAAGACTAGGCTTAAATCATGTAAACTCAAATGTCTGGGAAACTGGCCTGTTAGGGGTTTACATTAATCCAGTATTGGAGTACTTCTTGTTATTTTCTACCAATCTGTCCAGAAACAGGCTTTATTCTTGAAAGTAGCCACGAATGTTCATGTTTTGAAATGTTCATGTTTACAAATGACAGTTATATCAAAAAAGTCTTGATTTTATTTGATTAAAAACCAATTTCAATGGGCTTACCAATGAATGGGATAATCAAGAGAGGCCTGTAATTGTTAAGTGTAGGTGCATCCAGGTTTCCCTTTTTCAAGAGTGGTTTGATAACAAAAGTCTTCAGTTTTGCTGGGAACAAGCCTGAGAGACAAGAGCTATTCACAAATTGGAGAATCTCGAAAACTAAAAACACTTAAAACAGAATGTGACCAGAATGTCGAGTTACTCAAGAGTCCTTCCATCAATAGCAGTGAATTCAGACATGAAGGCCACATTTTTTCTGTATGGTGAAGATTTCATGCCTCTTTGTGACTGGACGGATCTTATGCTTTGATATTTTCAATTTTGCATTGTGAACTCATTACACTATAGCTGAACTCTGGAGGTGACTGTGTTGGGGATTTTGTGGCAATGTTGTTAATGTTCCTATTACTGATACTACAGAAATGAGATTGTCTGGCCTGTTTAACTCAGAGAGTCTTAGAAAATGTCTGAATCAGTTTTGCCACCGCTCTGGTGTTTCTCCATGGTGCTTTCTGTTCACCAGAAGTCATTTTAGTCATTACAGGTACTATAGCCTCCAAGACCCTGAGAGCTTTAGGTTTAAACTGATTAGGGCAGTCATCCACAGACACTGCTGTTACACTAGGTAACACCTGACTTCCACTTGTATTCTCCATAAAATACCTGTTTTTTGACACTTCTAGATCTAGTTTCAGTGACTCAGAGATGATCAGACAGAGCCAAGTCCTTAACATTCACAGCAGGAACACTGACACCTTTGCATAGTTTTTTGGGTGTGTGCCACTATTTTTGAATGTTAAAAAGTACTAAATTGCACATTTTACTTCTCTTTTAGAGAATGTGTGCACTCTGTGACCCTTTGTATCTGGAGCTACACTATCACTATATGGACAAAAGTATTGGGACACACCTTCAGGGTTGGGGCCCCTTGCTTCCAGCGAAGCACAATCGTAATGCTTCAGCAGACCAAGACATTTTGGACAACACCATACTTCCAAATTTGTGGACACTGGTTGATGAAGAACTTTTTCTATTCCAGCATGACTGTGTCCCAGTGCACAAAGCGAGCTCCATAGCTCCAAAGCAAGCTCGTCCAACATCACACTCTACAGAATGAATGGGCTCAGATTCCCACAGAAACTCCAAAATCTCCAAGAAGAGTGGAAGCTGTTATAGCTGCAAAGGGGGACCAAAACCATATTAAAGTCTATGTTTTAAATGCAGTGTCATTAAAGTCCCTGTTGGTGTAATGGCCAGGAGACCCCATACTTTTGTCCATATATTGTAACTGAGAGGACAAAGTTCACTTTGACTTTGACTTTTGACTTACAGCCAAATCCAGTGGCCTTGTATGTGAGTTTGGGCACTTATATACCGTATCAGATCAAACATGTCAAAAAAAGCAATAAGATTGTTAGAAGTGCCATCAATAGTGCTGTCTATGTGAATATTTGAATAACCAGTTATACTAAAAGAGCTGAAGTCTATAGAAATTAGGCTTTCAGATAAGTCATCAATAAAGTTTATACAGTATTGTTACGGCAACAGTATTTTTATCACAGTTTTCAAATGAATTAAACTCACTGAATGATACCTGCTAGCACTGAAATCTGTTTTTAAACACACTCCCACCATTCTTGCCAATATGAGAGAGATTTAAAAAGTGAAAGTTTCAAGGAAATATACAGTATTGCGCTGCAATTGTTCTGTAGTTAAAAACATAGAATCTAACTGGTGTATACAAAGTGTCTTTTGCCAAGTGTTTAAACTTAAAAACTGCTTGCTTTAACTCGTAAAAAGGACTCAAAACAATGTGTAATGTGTAAATTGGACTGACTAACCCTGAGAAATGATTGCACTCTGTTTTTATTCCCTATCACAACTGGAATAGGTCCCAACTTGTCCTGAAAGCAGTCATAAGTGGAACTGCTATTAAAGCAGGGACCTAGCAGGTATCAGTGGGGGCTTTTCAGAGCACAAGCCGTCGTTGCTGCTGGTTTTTGGTGGATCTGGGGCATTTTGTTACTCCCTCCACTGTGGAAGTGATTGCAGAGCTCTTTTAGACCCAGGAGGACAGAGTGGAGGAGGAGGAGCTGGGCATGGTGCTTTATGGGTGAAATTTGTGGGCTGGCAGTGGTAGAGAGAGAGCTTGGTTGATTTATGAGAACCCCAGGTGAGGGAGCACACGAGAGAGGCTGTGGACTGTAGCTGTGGTATTTCTGACATCACAGCTGTTTCGGTGGTGAAGAAAATCGTTTCCTCTGGCTGAGAATGTTTGTTGCCACCTTAAGAGGTGAGATCATGAGATCTTCCAGAAGTTCCACAATGTGTTGCAGGTTCCTGCTGTTCCATCCGTTCCTCAGATTCTGTATATTTACTTAAGGTATACATATAGAATATTCTACATGTTATGAAGTCCTTATGCAGATTGCCTTCAAATAGTGTAAAAAAAAGGTACAATTCCACAAGTCTACAGGAACCGTTCTGTATCTAAACTGTACAGTGATGTTACTGAAGTTGTATCAGGTTTTGATGTTCCAGTGTATCTCAGTCTGGTAACGGAGTTTCTGACTCAGATCTCTCCACAGTTTATGGCTGTTCGTCCCAAAATCACGTCCATGGGGTCAACCGACTGAAAGTTATTCTGTCAGAGATGCTTTTGTTATTTATTATTATTTTATTATTTATAGTCTTGTTTGAGTTCTTCATTTTTTCTTGTCATTCTTTATCCGTTTGATGAAAACCGAACCCAGAGAACTCATTAGTGATGGCCTGCTGCACCGCCGTTTCTCACAGTAATAAAAAACTTTATCTTACATTCACATTTATGGCTTTTAGCAGATGTTCTTATCCAGAGTGACTTACATCTGCTTTTTACCAAGTTACTGTCAGCTAAGATACACACCTTAACAATCCCTGTCAAAAGATACAAGTCAGAGGTTCATACACAAGCAAGGACAAACAGTTAAGTGTTTTTTTTTATTATTTATATAGAGGACAAGATGTAAAGTCATGGCCAAAATTGTTGGTGCCCCTGATTTTTTTTCCAGAAAATCAAATATTTCTCACATCATCACATGCTTGAAACAATCTTATTTATCCACAAATTTGAAATGGTGCCAATAATTTTGTCCAGCCCATTTTTGGAGTTTTGTGTGTAAAAGTAGCTTTTTTTCCTCTTGTTTTTGTTTTGTTCCAATACACACATGTATAGCAAAGAGAATAAACATGCGTATAGCAAAACATGTGTTAATGCAGTACTTTTCTGTGACAAATACTTGATTTTCTGGAAACATTCCAGGGGGGGCAACAATTTTGGCCATGACTGTATAAGAGATAAGGACTGGTTAGTCACCAAGGTGCTCCTAGAAGAGGTGGGTCTTCAGAAGATGCTTGAAGATGTCAAGGGACTCTGCAGATCTGATTGGAAGAGGGAGTTTGTTCCCCCACTAGGGGGCCAAGACTGAAAAAAGTCTTGATGCAGGTTTTCCGTTTCTTTTGTGCAGGCGAGCAGGTTCAAGACGAGCAGTGCTTAAGCTCTGAGAGGAAGAGAAGTGACCTTGCTTGATAAGTAATGAGATGCAGGTCCGTTATTGGTCTTGAAGGCAAGTCTTGATCTTCAGTCCAAAAAGATAGTGATGGTTGTATTTTGTCCACTTTCCAGTTGTTAGTTTTAGTCGCTAGTTGTCAGCTATTCTGTGGCCAGTAAGAGAGGCCTTTTTCCATGTATGTCTGTTGTCTTTGCAACATTTTGACCAATCAGAATGCAGTGATGGTACATTAAATAAGCAATGTGGTACATTGCTTATTCAATTGCTCATTTGCATAATAATAATAATAATAATAATAATAGTTGCATTAACATTTTGTTATACAGCTGTACAATGAAAATAAAGGTATTTGATTTTACTTCATTTGATTTGATGCAGTCAGTTCAGCTGCGGCCCACTTTTGGCCCTGCCATCGAACAGCTTGGATGTGGTTTGATTTATTTGTAGCAGAAAAATGTTTGTTTGCAGTATGACATGGTTCCATGTGCCAGTGGAAAAGCAGCATAAAATATGGATGTTGGAAGAAATAAAATTTTCATGGAGGATTTTTACTTTAGCTCTATTTGACCATCTGATCCAGAAAGCTCTGAAAAGGTTGAACTTCTCCACTGATAAAATCTGGAAGGAGTATTAAACAGTTCAGTCAGTAAAGTCCCTTTTTAGCCGTCGCCCAGGGCTGAGCTGCGCCAAGTCCTTCTCCACGGCAACAGTGAAACTCAGAAATACGAGGGCTGAGGAAACGGCCCTGACGACCACAGACAACAGCCGGGGCTTAAAGGGGCTTCCACCGGCGCGACGGCCCGCTTAGATGTCTCGTCTCCATGGTGAACCAACCTTCCATTGGTGGAAAACGACGCCCGAGTGTCACCTTCTCTCTCTCCACAGGCTTCCGCACCATCCTTCCACTTGTGTTTTCTTCTCAGATGTGTTTTACCTACTTAGCTCTTTCTCTCACTGGCTTCCCTCGCTCCGCTCCAGCAGTCTGAGCAGCTGCTGTAATTGTCAGTGGAGGATGACGTTAAAGGAACACTTTTTCAGACTGATGGAATATAATTTCAACACAATTACAAAGGAAGTCAATGGACAGCTGTTGTAGTGAAATGGGTCTAAATGATTGTGCTAAACAGCTCCAGAGTTTGCTTTGAGGACATGGAGACGATGGAGATGCTCCAAAGACAGGGGTTCTTTGAGCCTGATGGATGTCGAGGGATCTGCAGGCTGCTGCAGAGTCACTGCGGCTCTACTCACATTGTTAACGGTTTTTGTGCCTCTTTCCTGAAACCAAGCTGCGTCTAGAAACACCTGGTGGGTGTTTATTGCTGAGCTCCTTGTGAGTTCAAATAATAAATCCAGTTTTGGCAGTAGATATGTGCATTAAATGATTTGAATGCTAGCTCTGTATTCATCATTTCTTGTTTCCAGTATTCAAATAATGAATAAGAAAGCTGCACTTCAAAAAACGGTATCTTGGTGAGTTCTAGTCAGTTATTTCTTATGAAGGTGAAGTTGTATGTACCCACAATTGTCTTTTTTTTTTACCATCTTCCATAACTAATATGTGGTTCCAGACTTTTGAACATTAGTCTAAATATTAGTCTTCAGATTCTGTAGATCATATTTCATATTTCCTTGCATTGTTGGGTTTGTCACTCATATACATGGTAAAAATATGGATGAACAAAAGACTGGATGGAGTGTAAAATGATGATGAGTTGGTCAACAGGTTTGATTTAGGTTTGTAATTTGTAATATAGAGCATGATTCAAAATAAAGGTGCCAGAAAGAATTACTTGGATCAGTGACATAGAAGAACCACTTTTGACTTCCTAAAGAACTTTTCAGTGTTTGGTTTTTTAAAGGACCATTATTGTAAAATAGACGTGTGTGAGGAACTTTAAAGTGGCGGAATAACCTCCACATATCGTATATATGTTGGTCAGTTCAAAGGTTCAAACTGTACTAATCTTAAAGTCTTTCAGGAGCATTTATTTTTCAAAAGCGTAGAAACACAGGAGTTGTGTTTCTCTGGAAAGTGCATACAGTCAACATTCCACCCTCAAACTATATTTTCTTTGCCTTCCCAACTTTGTTTTGTACATGTTTTGCAAATTACCTCTATAAAACTGTTTTTGTTATTTCACCAGTTTTGGAACTTGCCATCAAAGTGCTGGGCTGTTGGTCATTTTTAGTCCTGCGTTTTGAGCTTGAAGTAATTGAAAAATTATGTTGCCATATAAATGCACCATTTAAACCATGTTTTGTCCAGAGACCAATAAAATGATTGTTTTCTCTACAGTGGATTCATTTGGAAACTACACTGAAAATCTGTTTTTAAATCACCAGAATAAACAACACGTTAGAAGATCTCCAGCCATGTGCATGTATGGGTCTGTATAAATGGCCACCACCGCTGTATGTAAAACTTTGCAGACCCCTGGTCAAGTGACATCTTTTGTTTATCTATGGTCTCAAATATCTACAGGGAACAGACTTTTATGACATTTTCTGATTCTTTTAGAAAGTACTTGTGCATTGGAATGTGCAGACGTGTATTATCCATAGAGGATGTGTACTTCCTTACAATCAGAAAATTGTAAATTGCTGTAAATAGCCAAAGTATTCAGACAGCCCTTCAAACTCTATGGATTTCTGTGAGACAATGTGGGTGTAGGTGCATGGTTGCTATGATGTTTGCGTTGATTTTATTTATTTATTTTTGCTCATGGCAGGGTATTGAACTGGCACTTTTTCTGATTATCTTTATTCAGCACTGCATTTGATTGCTGAACCAAGGAGTGGGGGTTAACACTCTGTCTCTTACCAAGACTTTTATGGCTAAGGATGGTCAAAAATGGGTGGAGTGAACTGCTTTTGGGCAAAAGCAGGTGGGAAAAGCATGCATAGTCATGTTCACAGACTAAATATTTTGAATTAAACTACAACAAACAATGACACACGTCTTTATTTTTCATAACTGACCTGAGTTTTAGTGTCTTGAAGTCTTTTTATGAGTCTGTTGTGTCTTTAACTTTGCTAGACTGGTTGGTGGTTCTGTGTTTTGTTGCTTTCTGGTCATTATTATTATACCTTTATTTAACAAGGCAAAAAACAGATTAAAAACAGTTTTCTTATTTACAACTGTGACCTGGCAAAAGGCACAGCCTTTTGATGGAAGAAAGGGGGCAGAAATAAAATAAGAATAAAAAGACAAAAAAACAAGAATAACATAAATAAGACGATATAAAAATGAAAACCATTGTCACATATGTCACATACATATCCTCTGAGAGTCTCTCTGAGTTACACCCCTCTGCTCCACATGTAGTATGAAGGCGACTCAGCACAAAATGTTTAAAAGATACTCGGCCCCTGATCAACCCTGATTAAAATTCATTAGTGGCTTGGACAAGAAGTGGTGTCAAAAACAGGTGGAATGAAAATAATAATATAATAAAACTTAAGAGCAACAATAGTGTTATTGCTATAGAAATCACACTGATAAGTGAGCTCATTTAAGGTGCACCCATTGCTGACACAGGAGTTCACTTGTGCACTCCACAGAAAAGCATTGTCCAATAGAAAGAGTTTGTGATGCAGAACTAATCCACAACCAGCACCTGCCCTCACTAATGCTTTTGTGACTGAAAGCAATCAAATCCTCACAGCAAGGTTAAAAAAAAAGATGTACTTTAAGATTGTAAAAATAACTCCATACTCAACCCCCGCGTTAGGCCTGCTGTATTTACCCTCCATTCTAAAATGACATCTTTGCCATTTTCATGACCTAGTTTCCACGGTAACAGACACTGACACCTGAAACCAGCCCATCAGTCTGATGGACAAGTAAGACTTTCCCATGCTAGCCATGAGCCATCAGTCCTGCAGGCTGTGGACAAAATACCTGACTTTGAATTTATGGAAACTCTGAAGAAATGTAACGTTCTAAATATACATGAAGGTCAGGATGGGTTCTTCTAATCAAAATAGGGCCAGTCTTAATTTAGCAGTTAGGAAAACACTTGTACAGGCTATGTTCTAGATTATGGGGACATTATTTATAAGCACACTCTCTCCTCTGCACTGATTTGACTCTATACGTTTTATATCCAAGTCATTGTCCTGTAAACATGACTGTGTACTTTATGATGTTGTTTCTTGGTCTTCATTAAACTTCAGAAAACAGAAGTACTGGCACATTTTCATTTACAAAGCTACCCTGGGTAAATCCCCATCCCTCCCTCCCTCCCTCCCTCCATCCATCCATCCATCCATCCATCCATCCATCCATCCATCCATCCATCCA
>JBBPDC010000032.1:12318986-12329414 GCA_037974485.1 Hemigrammopetersius urotaenia | reverse complement strand
TACACTAGGTCACTACAGGCCAATACTACAGGTACACTACAGGTCACTACATGCCAATTTTTCTTTTTTTTCCAAATACTTCTATGTCTCATTGTTCATTCTGCAGAAAGCTCTTCCCAACTATGTTGCAAAAGTTCTCATAAGTTTGCAGCTCCTATAGGCTGCTTTGCTTTCACTCTTCTGTCCAGTTCATCCTAAAGCAGCTGAATGGGGTTTAAGTCGGTAGTTCTTGCAGAGCTTGGACTTATGGTTTGGTGCATCTTATTGTAGGACGAACCCGACCAACTAGGCCCAAACCAGAGGAACTGCATGGAGCTACAGAATTATTTCACACTTCTGGGCAACATTACCCTTTTTAAACCTCTTGCAGTTCAGCACTGTCCTTTGTACAATTTAATGATATTTACTGGACTTGAACTGTTTGAATTTCAATTAAAAAAAGCTTGAAACACTGTGGGTGTTCTAAAACTTTTAACCGGTAGTGTACATAAATATATATCACCCTGTATGTAATTCAACTGATCACAATCAGATCCTGAAGGAAATTACATACAACTGCACAGGCACACAGAGACACAAAATTAGAAAGTACATTTGTAGTCTCAGTTTTTAGGATTCCTAGATTCTAGATACTGAGCATTCAAAATTCTTTCTTTATAAAAGTTGATGCATCTGAGAGTGGTGTCTTCTACAGAGGGATCATGGGCTTGATGGCCAGCATCACAGGCGGCTGTCAGATCAGTTATGCATGCAGTTTCTTATTTTGTGAGAATACACTTTTGGGCAAAAATGGTTTTATATAGTAACAAATCATGTCAATTCTTTAGAAGAAACATTTGTGGCGTTCTACGGAGCAATTTTTAAACAAAGAAGCATTCAATTCAAACCAAAAGAAGAAGCATTAAGAACTATTTAACAAAGCAAAGAATCTTCTTTGTTAGTTTAAGTGTAAATGGGTACTTATTTCATATTGTACCAAAATGTTCTGACTAATTTTGCAAAAGTTACTAAATTAATAAAGTACCATTTAAGTGCTCATGGCTCTGTTTAGAATGGCAGTATTTACTAAAGAACCCTTAAAGAACCAGTTTTGAGGTGATTTCATCACAGGTCCAGTGAAAGTACTTATCAGTACTAAAGTTCTGTATTAGACAGTAATAGGATGAAATATGTTGGGAACAATCTCTGTGGCCTTTGGAGTCTAAATTTGGCAAACTCCTCTCAAAATAAAATCTCTGCTGTCATGATAAAGAAACAGTAAGAGAAGAACCAGAGAAGAGGAGTAACAGACACGTTACACACAGAGTGAGAACAACAAGAGAGGGGGTGGGGCAGAGTTTATTTAGCTGTGAATTCTTCTTCCTCATCCAGTAACACACAAGCTGTACTGAGGACGCCTTCCAGGAGAGAGAGAGAGAGAGAGAGAGAGAGAGAGAGAGAGAGGAGGGGGTGGGGGCGTGGAGAGAGAGGGACAGAGAAAGAAGGGAGAGAGAGGGGGAGAGTTAGAGAGAAAGGGAGAGAGAGAGAGAGAGATGGGGTGGAGAGAGAGAGAGAGGGGGAATAGAGAGAGATGGGGTGGAGAAAGAGAGCGGGAAAAAGAGAGGGAGAGAGAGATGGAGTGGAGAGAGAGAGAGGGAGAGAGAGAGAGATGGGGTGGAGAGAGAGAGCGAGGGAGGGAGAGAGAGAGATGGGGTGGAGAGAGGGAGAGAGAGAGGGAGAGAGAGAGATGGGGTTGAGAGAGAGAGAGAGAGGGAGAAACGGGGGAGAGATGGAGGGTGAGAGAGAGAGAAAGAGAGGGACAGAGAAAGACTGGAGAGTGAAAAAGTGTTTATGTGTTTGTGTGAGTGAATGAGTGAGTGAGGGAGAGAGACTGTGAAGAGTAAGTCAGAGAATAAGTGAGAGAGGGATGGAGGGGGGGGGGAGTGGAGAGTGAGAGAGAGAGAGGGATGGAGAGGGAGGGAGAGAGAGAGAGAGAGAGAAGGGAATGAAAGAAAATGTGAAGAGAGAGAGGAGGGGGAGGAAAAGAGAGAGCGAGAGAAACCAGAGTGTTCTGAGGCTCCAGCAGGACCATTCATCTCACTCTGTGCTGAGGCTGTGTGTTAAACGCTCACTTGTTCTCTCACCCAAACACTCATTCAACACACACACAGACACCATCCACTTCAGTAGAAGCTCCTACCTTCTACATCCAGTCACTGGCCTCTTTATGAACTCCACCTACTGTACAGGCCCATTATAAAGGTGTACAATTACACACTGCAGCCCATCTGCTATCCAGATACTATCTGGGTGGTGGACCATTTTCTTCCCATCAGTCACACACACACACACACACACACACACACACACACACACACACACACCTACACACCAGCGTGTTTGATGCTGGTATGAGTGTATGGAGCACAGTTTTTACACAGGAGTGGCCCACTACTGTGTATCAACAGATACAGTACAGACTGTACCTCAACAAGGATCTACAACAGAATACACTATAAGTTTCCCAGTGAGTTTGACATGTGAATGCCAAGCATTTTCATCCATAAATATATCATGTTAAAGGGCATTTTTCTTTTGTGGGCTTTTTGAAGCTCATTTAAAGACCAAATATTTGTATCGTTTTCCTTGAAGATCTGACCACCTTCCTCGGCTCTGCCTTGATTATGTAAACAGCAGATAAACAGAAATCTTTTCCACACCGAAGAAACTGAAACCCGCTCGGTTCTGCCAGTCGCGAGGTACGACCTCACCTAGCTGCTTCCACACAGCACAGCTCCATCGACTGAGAGCATTGAAAAGCCTTTTAAAAATGCCTTGCAAGACTTCCTGAACAAAAAAGCCAGAGAAGCCAGGCTTTCGGAGACATTTCCGAGCGCATATTTTTTCATTCTGTCTGTTGGGTGTCTGTTGAGGAAAGTGCAGAGTGTATTTAAAAGCTGTATTTCAACTTTTTCTGTCTGGTTCCTTGACTTCATGAGTCTGTAGTCACTCTTTTGGCTCTAATAGGATGTGCACTCTCTCCTGTGTTTACTGTGCAGGGAGGTTCGTAACTTTCCCTTTTTTTAGATTTGCGAAGCACCATTTGTCATTCCAAGGTCACGGGTGAAGTACTGAGGTTTTTTTAATTGGTGTTGTGTCGGAACACATGATGAACTCATTTAGAGAGTAACAAATGTAACTGATCAGCCAAGGCATGCCACGTGCCAGAATGGTGTAGTTTTACACTGGATCCAGGTGTCTCAGACAAACGGATGAATGATGGAAGATTCTACCCACAAATGAATGGTGTAGAAATTTACAACATTAATAAAAACAAATTTCAAGCCTTAACATATTTCTTTTGACAGCCCACTTTTGGCAATTTTCATAGATAACTGCATGTTAGAAACCACAAAAGCAAGTAGTTTAAAAGAACTCTCCTACACAACCGTGACATCATCATCCCATAATTGCACTAGTTTTTTTCTTGTCTCGCCTAGTCGTTTTGTTGCTCGTGTTCTTTTTCTAGTTCTTTTGTCCTGTCTGCTCTTAGGGTCACGGTCCTGGAGGCACGTTGTTTCATTTCCTCATGTAGTGTGTGTGTGTGTGTATGGTAGAAATGACAATAAAACCTACATGACCTGATGTTATGGCTGATATTGCAGTGTGGTGTCACCATTACCAGCAACTGTCATGGCAATAATTATCTGAGATTCAAGATTAATTTGTCACGTACACAGTGTGGACAAACGTATTGGGACACACCTGTTTTCCAGGGTTTGAGCCCCTTACTTCCAGTGAAGGACATTTTAATGCTTCAGCAGACCAGGACATTTTGGACAACACCATGCTTCCAACTTTGTGGACACAGTTTGGGGAAGAACCTATTCAATTCCTGCATGACTGTGTCCCAGTACATGAAGTGAGCTCCATAAGAACATGGATGGAGTTCAGTGAGGAAGAACAACTAAAAGAACAAACACAAACATGTGATTTCTGATTGACCCCATTTTGAGTAAAGGGTAGGTGGATGAATACAATGGTTTGTCACCATTGGTTTAACATGTCAAGTAAGTAGCATCACAGTTGAGCCCCATGCTCTGGGCATGCTGGGTAACGTGGTTTTCGTGTTGATGTCTTAAATTTCTGCGCGCTTTGAAAAGATGCTCTGGAAGTTATTGTGGCAGCAAGTCTGCTGAAGAGAGTGTGGGTGGATTTGCATAAGAAGCGGTGTGCATGTGCAAGTGTGTGTGTGTGTGTGTGTGTGTGTGTGTGTGCACGAATATGAGAGTATGAGGAGTGCTGGCGTTCTCTAAGGGTGACAAGAGACGGGAGAGGGACACAGATGGCCTGTGGTAGCGAGCTGAAGAAAAGAGTCGTTTAAAAATACCTACTTCCACAAACTTACATCACAAGCAGACAGACCACACAGTCCTGAAAAAAGGGCAGTAACAAAAACTGCGAAGACTTTCTCTGTGTCTTTTCATCTCTTTTCATGTTTTCTCTTCCTCGGACTGCGAGCTGGTCTGAGGCAGCCAGGCTCGCCTGTGATAGACTTGGTCCTCTACCACTCCTACTGGCTGCAGGGATCCCTTTTTAATTGGTCCATGGACACGCCACTCCTAACTGGGGCAGAACTTTACAAAATGATACTTACACAGAACAGCACTCCAGACCTGACCATCAGAACGGTGAATTTTGTTAATCAGTACAAATAAACAGCAACGGATGAGACTTTATTCCAATTAATCTTGCCCCTATTTCTTTTGATCCAATTATGGGGACAATAATTTGGGGTGGCGGTAGCTCAGTGGGTAGGATACCAGGAGGTCACAGGTTCGAATCCTACCTCCAGCACACCACCACTGGGTCCCTGAGCAAGACCCTTAACCCCAAGTTGCTCCAGAGAGAGATTGCCCCCTGTAGTTAGCGAATGGAAGTCGCTTTGGATAAAAGCGTCTGCTAAATGCCATAAATGTAAATGATATCACACATAGTAAAGAGCAGTTGGTATTGTCATTTGGTATTGTAAAAATAAATAAATATTCTTAAACTTATAAGATGCGATGGACAGTATACTTGAGTATCGTTGCTTTTCTATTATGTTTTTGTTTCCATTCAATTTATTGCCTAAAATCTACATTCAGACTACATTCGCTCATTTCGTAAATTTAGATCCATAAATACTGATGTAGTTTAATCAATAACAGTTTGCATAATGCCTTTTGCATTTACTCATGAGATGCTGCCATTTTTAACACAAGTCTGTTCATAACCAGACACAACTTGGCTTCATGAATTACATCCCCTGGTTACAAGATGCATTAATCCATTTTCTCTTGCACTTGTTTACTTTGTAAAACAGCTGTTACAGAGTAATTGAAAAATGCTGTACTCAAATTCCAACCCAAGGAAGCAATTAGTAGACTAGCTAACTAATAGCAACTAATATTAATTCATTCATTAATTCATTTCTTTATTTTGTTTTTGATCCACATCAGGTGGACTGGAGATGCTACCTTGCCCGTAGGTGTGAGTGTGTGTGAGTGTGCTCACTAACTACTGCTAACTAACTGTGCTGGAATTTAACTGACTGGATGAAACTTTATGATGTGAAAATGTGCACAGAAAATGTCATTTTCAGGCTAGTTCCCTGTTGAGGATACACTATTGTTACTTAGAATATCAGTGTCCAGACTTAGGCATGTGACTGTAAGCTCTATTCTGAGTTAAGCTGGTAAATTTAACTGACATATGCTAATGTGTAAGGAAAGCCAGTTGGTGGTTTGATCTCAGGCTGAGAACGCCTGACTTTCTGTGTATAGATGAGAAAAAAGACAAATAAGCTAAAAATAAATGTACATTTATATGCATACTTATATTTATATGTTTCAGTAGAGTAGCAGTAGTCCTGTGTAGGCTGGAATTTACAGCACTCTGTCTACCCCTGGGCACGTTTTCACCATGTTTGACAAAGCAGACCAAACAGACGTCTCCTGCTTGGACTGCTCGCTGGCGCTGGATTAGCAGGCCGCGCCGGTTGTGTAACAGTGTCAGTCGGTGATGGAGTCATGTTCAAACTCGGCACAACAGGAAGGATGGAATAAAGAGAATCAATCCAATAGAAATAGGTCAGGAGGAAGACGGCAGAGAGGTCTCCAAAGGCTGGCGATGCTCCAGAATGCAAGGGAGCGTGCTGACAAATGTCTGCTGGCATCCACCTGCAGTGTGGAAGGCAACATGTGGAGACTGTTTAAAACGATCCGTCTGAGAGAGACGTACATGCAGTATAGGACCCTGTGGTTCTTACTACAGTTGCTTACATGGTGGATAATCAAACCTTCGGAACATATTACTGCGCTTCTGGAGCGAATGGAACGCCAAATCAGGAAGCTAAACTGGAGAATATCGCATTTGTTCGCTCCATATACTGTTACACAGCTAATGCACCTCGTCTGTTTAGTCTTCCAACGTAAACATTTGTGTTTACAGTCTCGATCCAGGAACGTCCTCAGAAAGGGTTTGGCAGTGGCAGCAACGCACAGGGATTTCTCAACCACTTCACAACATTGTGTGGAAGCTCAAAGCCACATTCCTGTTCATCTGGTCCTCCTGCTTCCCACTTAAGGCAGTTTTCCAAAGTCATGCAGGAACAGTTCTGTATCCAAACTGTACTGTGATGGTACAGAACTTGCAGCATGCTTTGAGTTTCTGACTCAGTTCTTATTCACAGTTATTTACAGGCCCCCAAAATACAGCCCAAACATCATTGATGAATTCTTTAAAATGCTGCAATTTTCACAGATTTTAGTTCTTTTATTATAACTGGTGATTTTAATTTTCATGTTGATAACACTAATGACACAATTTCACAAGACACAAGAATGCCAAAAGGCAGAGCGTAAATTAAGAAAAAATAAGCTACAGATTGACTATGACATTTTAAACAATGTCTTCATAATTTTACTGCTGAATTGAAGAGGACCAGACTCTCTTATCTCCACTAAAGACAGCTGTTGTTAAGCCCCTCCTGAAAAAGAAAAACCTGGATGCCTCCATTCTCAATAATGATAGGCCTATTTCAAATATCCCTTTTGTTGGCAAAGTTGTTGAGAAAGTAGTCTTCAATCTGATTTCTACTTACTTGAATCTAAATGGCTTCCTTGATGACTTTCACTCAGGCTTTCACCAGCATCATAGCACTGAAATAGCACTCATAAAGATATTAAATGACATCCGTCTAAATACAGGTGCTGGTAAAATAACCGTGCTGGTACTGCTAGACCTCAGTGCAGCCTTTTACACTGTAGATCATAAAATACTGCTAGACAGATTAGAAAATTCGGTCGGGTTTTCAGGAGCGGTCCTTAGATGGTTCACAACAAACCTAGAAGGCAGGGAATATTTTGTCTCCATTGACACTTACAAATCAATAAAAATTGCCATGTGATATGGAGTCCCTCAAGGATCCATCCTCAGGCCCCTTTTGTTTATTTTATACATGCTTCCTCTTTACTAAATTCTCAAAGAATTTAAAGTGGCTTATCATAGCTATACAGGCGATACTCAAATCTATTTAGCTCTCTCACAAAATGATGCCTTTAAGACCACAACCCAGGCCAAAAATCTCTGACTAATCAAGGATGAGGATCTTTGTTTTAGTTGTTATATAAAATCTATTGCTAAATCAGCGTTCTGCCATCTTAAAACATAGCTAAGGTTAGAGATTTTGTTTCAAAGGATGATTTGCAAAAAATTATCCCTGCTTTTATATCTTGCAGGGTCAACTACTGCAATGCTCTGTTCATAAGCATCCGCAAAAAGACAGCTAAAGCTTATACAAAACACTGCTACTAGAATTCTAACTAAAACCTGGAAAAGAGAGCACATCACTCCAGTCCTCAAGTCTCTACACTGGCTTCCAATCAGCTATAGAATTGATTTTAAAGTCAGTCAATGGCTTGGGCCCAAAATATCTCGCTACGATGTTTGAAGAATACCAGCCTGGAAGGTCTCTTAGATCAGCAGGGGTGGGTCAGCTAGTGAAGCCCAGAGCTGTAACGAAGCAGGGTGAAATGGCATTTAGCCATTATGCTGCCCACTGCTGGAACCGGCTCCCTATAGAGATCAGGTCAGCTCCATCTGTAGCTATTTTTAAAAAGAGGCTAAAAACAACTTGATTTGCCACAGCTTTTAGTTCAACAGAGGCTTTATGTTTTATTTTTTTTATTTTATTGTTGCTTTTATGCGATTTATTCAGCTTTTATACTATTTTACTATTGTAAAGCACATTGAATGACATCTTTGTACGAAAACATGCTATATAAATAAATAAACTTGAACTTGAACACACAGCTCATGGCCTGTCATCCCAACACCACGTCCATGGAATCGACAAAGAGTTGTTGTTATTGTGTTCTTTTATTATTTATAGTCTTGTTTGAGTTTTCAGTTTTTTCTGTTCTTTCTTTATCCGGGTGATGAAAACCTGACCCAGAGAACTTGTTAGTGATGTCCTGGCACATCTTCGTGTTTCTCACAGCATTAAAGATATTTGTCAGTGTCTCCCTCAGTCCAAACAGGGTTGTGCTTCATGGACTTCACAGTTATTCGTTTGTATCTGACATTTCAACCAGTCAGAAAGCAGTAATACAGTCAACTCAGCTGCAGACAACTCATTTTCAGTCTGGTGTGGAAGATTAACCCCACACAGCTGAATTAAAACTCACATGACACACAGTGGAGCATCTTCCATTATAAATGTGTTTTGAATCAAAGACAGTTCTTCTCTGTTTCTAAAGACAGAGAAAAACCCGTCAAATGCCATGTGTTTGAATGTATTATGCAGATGCAGCAGGTAGAGATTAGGTTGAAGCATTCCTTTAAGCTCCATCAGGAAATGAAGCAGCAGCATGTTCACACTAGAGAAGTATGTCATGTTTTATCAGTTGTGGTCTTGTAGTGCTGTTGTTCTTGGAAAGCCCTTGTTGCATGAGATTAAATCAGAAAACACAAAAACACAGTATTACCCGCTGTTCCACTGTTCTGCTGAGGCACAATAGGACATTATTAGAGCAAATGTGCCTGCAGCGATTAACTTGTATTCCTTCATTCCCCTGCTTTCATGATTTATTTACAGTGGTACAGCAATCTGCAGTCTGTCAATACCATATAAGACGACACACTCTATAGACAGTGAGGCTAAAAGCACTTGGAGTCAAGTGCTACAACCCAATTCCACCAAATTTGCCTTCAAAAGAGAATCGGTGGTTCGTGTTCTCCTCTAAGCGTGTTGAACTGTCACATTAAGGGCAGTTTGAAAAGATGGGGCAGTATTCTTAGTGGTATTGTGTGATTTCAGGGGTCTGATAGAATTGGTTTACATTGGGGACAAAGCGGGGAAAATACCAAAAAGATACAGACATCAAAAATGGACTATAAAGAATGACAGAAAATAAGACAAATGCTACAGAATTTATATAAAATGTGCAGAACAAGGAGCCCCCAGTACCACGGAAGAAATCAGCACTGCAATGTTACTGCAACACTATAGAAAACCTGGATGACAAAATTATACTTAATATATAATGGCAGTGATTACACAGGCAACAGGCAGGCAGTGAATTTAGAAAATATTACTCTTTGCAGACAATATGCATGAGTAAATAGGCAAAAACAGCCAAAATGCCCAAAAACTCTTGGCATGCAAAGCCAAAATCCTGCCTTCTGTTTAGCACCATCCCATATTTGCCCCTCTAACTGAGAGAGATATTACCAAAAATATTTGACTCTGAGCGGCACAGTTGGCTGGACACTGGAGAATGTGAGTTTTGCCATTTTAGAGTTTGATCTTTCTTGCCAAGTTCACAATCCTCTTAAAAGTTTGAGGCTCTCAGACAGAGGTGCTGACCTACTAGATGCCTGTTTGATGTTGTTCTGAAATTTTGCAAGCATCACAATAATAGTCTTAAACTTTTTTTACAAACTGGTTAACATGTCAAATGGTAAATTATCCAGCATTTTCTTTGTTTCACCTGCTATAGAATGATACAGTGGGCTCAATCACATTATGCTTATCCTGAGGAAACCATCACTCCTGACCTTCTGGAAGCTATAGATGCATCACTGTTTGTGAATATAAGCCATAGCTTAACTAGGTTTTTGTCTGCTAGAAATCTAAAACAGCAGTGGCAATTCTGTGCCATGGCCGTTTACTATAAAATTACAACAGACAAGGTGAAATACACCAATCAGCCAATCAGCAATGTGGCATGGACTACATGGACTACGCACCATCACGGACTATAAAAAAGCCAAGGACACTGCGATCAGTGCCGATTCCGCATTCACCAACGAGCTGAATGAGTTCTATGCCCGTTTCGAGGTTAGCCAGGCAGCTAGTGCTAACTACAGCCTGACAACGGAGGACGGTGATGTCATCAGCGAGGA
>JBBPDC010000032.1:12255567-12282360 GCA_037974485.1 Hemigrammopetersius urotaenia | reverse complement strand
AGAGAGAGAGAGAGAGAGAGAGAGAGAGAGAGAGAGAATAAGAGAGAGAGAGAGAGAAGGAGAGAGGGAGAGAGAGAGACAGAGAGAGAGAGAGAGAAAGAGAATAAGAGAGAGAGAGAGAGAGAGAAGGAGAGAGGGAGAGAGAGACAGAGAGAGAGAAAGAGAATTAGAGAGAGTGAGAGAGAGAGAAGGAGAGAGAGAGAGAGAGAGAGAAAGAGAATGAGAGAGAGAGAGAAAGAGAATGAGAGAGAGAGAGAGAGAGAAAGAGAAATAGAGAGAGAGAGAGAGAGAGAAGGAGAGAGAGAGAGAGAGAGAGGAGAAGGAGAGAGAGGATGATGAGCACTCCGGGAAATCAGAGAAATAAATTAAGGGGGGTGGCTGGCAGGACAAGAAAGGCAAATTATGCAAAAGCAAAGAAAACAAGAGAAGAAATGTGACAAAAGACTGTCCCTGCCTTCTCCTCTCTGGATCGTCCCCATCAAAGTGTTTCCCACAGTCATGCTGGGAGTGAAGAAAACAGAGTACGTTTTCAGATGATGCTACTTCGTTATGCTTTTTGTTTTGGTTTGCTGTTGCTAAGGGAGTGGTTAGCAGTGTTCAGCCAGAAGCTCTGTGGTCATCTGGCGAGAGCTGGAGGTGCTCTGTGCTATAGCTCTTCTCAGTCAAACATCTGCTCCCTCGCAGGCCATCAGACTTCCTCTGGGGTCATGTCCTCAGGCATTACTTTTGATTTGTTACAGAATTACTTAATATTTAGTTCTAGCCTTTAGTTCTTTCTTTAAGTTGTAGTAATTGCATTCAACTGTCTCACAAATATGTCAGGGGCTCATTTAATTATGCGTTGTACTTGTATAACTATGTATGTGACAAATAAAGAATCTTCGATCTTGAAAGGAAAACCATTGAAAAAAGCTCGCAGAATAACAAAAAATGACCGACACAGAGGTTTTAATAACTCAGCTAGCGTGCCAATTTTTATCAACAACATCGGAAAGAAACAAAGCCTCTTTTTTATATTATCTTGTTGGAATTTGTTAAAATAAGATAAACCTTTATTAGTCCCATAAATGGGGAAATGTGCATCGTTACAACAGAAAGAGCAAAGGTAAGAGCAGCTAATAATAGATTAAAAGCTATACAGCACAACAAGATAACATAAAATCTACACTTTACAACTAATACAAAAATATAAATATAGACATTTGTATGTGTGTCTAAACTATATATGTGTGTGTATATGTACAAGTATGAATACTGTGGATATAAATACACTGGAGTGTCCTCAGTTGTTTAGTAGCACCAGGCATTGCCAAAAACTGTAATAATGTAATTTCCACATGACTCATGATGAAGAAATCTGGTTTGTAATGCAAATACTGTGTTTGACTGTTCTTGTGGTAAGCAGTAGCTCAGTTCCCGTCACAGCCTGGGACACTTGTAGTTCCATTACTGGTAGAGTGGACAGACTGGACAACCTGATGATTGCTGTACGTGACCACTGTTCTCACAGCTGTGCTGGACTTACCTCCCACTTTGAATTCAAGCCCTCAGATATCTGGAAGCTTGCAGCTTTGTGTCAGTGGTGGACATTTTTCCACAGAAAAGTGACCGCAGTACACTGACTTTTCCACTCACATAACCTCAGCGATGGACCCCAGAGTGCCTCTATTTCCCAGCCACTCTTGATTCTCCATACAAATCTGAGGTCAGACTGGGGCAGATAAGCCTGTGGCCAAAAGAAAGCTTTAACACCAAGCATGCGTCTCCCCAGTGGCATGAGGCCAAGACTGGACTTCTGCAGGTCTTCCTGGTAATGGAGATAAACTGAAAAGGGAGGAAGAATGCAGGAAACTGTTAGTGCGTTCCTGGCCAAAGATACTGAAGGTTTTAGCTCATGAGAACAAGAGTGTCTGCCCCAAAGGGTTTCAGATCAACGCGTTCTTTGCCAATTTTATGGTGTGACAACCAAGCAAAGCATATGGACCATTCTGGAACTCCTGTTACGGTGTATATTTTTGTGTAGTTCTTCACCAAAATATTTAGAACTTCAAGTGGAAGGAAACCATGACAGTCACGATAGGAATGTATCCGCTTGCTGGTATTTTTAAATGATATTTTGCTTAAATGGAAATCATTCGAAGAATGCAAACAAGGTTAAATGCTTGAAAGGTCTACAGGCTTGATTTTGGAATTTTGAGACCATTGGCAATAAGGGGATAATCTGACTGAATGATGTAATAGAAATTGTGCCAGACTGTAATTATCAATATGATAGATAACTATGACATTAAGTCTAATCTCAGTTTGCTCTTTGGGAGCGATGCAGGTAGTTTCTTTGATGGAAGAAATTGAGTCTCAATTTATATTATATTTTTCTCACAATATATACAATAACAGTGTACCTACTGGTGATGTTTTCCTTGTTGCATCTAGATTACAATAGTTAATCTCACAGAACTACAACATGTTTATCAACTTAAGACTTTACTTATATATAATTACTTTAGGCTACACTTGTGTACTTGCACAAATTAAGAAATTGATAAACAGGTGCAGTTACATAAGTTGTGCTGCTGTAGTCCAGCTGTAGTTACATCATTATTACTATTGTTAACTACACAGTTTTTAGGCAAAATGAAAATAAATTGTTAATAGGATATTCAATTAATGTGAAGTTTGCTACTATGGTAGGAATGTCCGATATATGAACAATACGTTTTGAAACATACTTTGTAAAAGTCGTTATGTAACTGGCATGTAGAAAATATTCCTTTTTCCATTAAATGGTATAGCAAGCTTAGTTTTAAACTATGAGGGCAAATGACCTTTTAAATAATATTTGACAGACAGACATGCTCACCAGCATGACACACAGAAGTTGGTGGGGGTTATGTAAGATGATGTAGCCTGTAGTTGTTGCACTGTCTCAGTATGTGTTTGTGTTGTCTGTTTTCTGTAAAAGCTAAAATGGAAGAGGAAGTGGTGGGCTTAGTGCGATCTCGTTCCTCTCCTTTGGCAGTGTGGGCTCCCCACATTAAGGCTGGGAATTATTCACCTGTGGGCAGGCTGCTTAATTTTTAAAAAGCAGCACTAGCAAATGCGCTGTCTCTGACCATTAATGTTAACCTGACCATTAGTGTTCCTCTCTCACTTTTAGCCCTTATTTTCACTCATCCCTTCTTTGCTCCAAGCCATTTTTCATTTTGCAGGGTTGGTAGAGTAAGGCTGCAAGATGCATGCTTGCAAACTTGTGTGGTTGCCTTTTCAGCTTAGTGTGCTAAAATGGGACTTATAGAATCAAAATTTGTTAAATCAAATTCAAAACTGCAGTACCCACACCTTAAGCTCCTATGCAAATTTCCCAGCATGTGATCTAAAAAGTCTGGAAATATTTTTGCAAATGCCTAATACATATACACTTTTCGCGGGGGTCACGTTCCAAGAGCACCTGCGTATATTGAAAAAACGTGTTATGTTTTGGTTTAAAAAATGCCAAAAAACGTATACATATATAGTGCAAGGCTACACATTAGCGGGTTTCTCTTTAAGCACAAGCAAAGCCAAAAGCCATGTTCTTTTAACAGAGCGATCACTGACTAAGGGTGGTCTGTCGTTTGGTTTGACGCTGCTTCTCTGTCTCTGTCAGGGCTGCGAATCCTTCCTATGTGATCTTATCTACACTAGCTCAGATTTATGGCTTGCACACTACATCTTCTCACTAGCCTAAAGGGACAGGGTCAACCTGTGTAATCCCCTTATCTCATCTGTCTCTGTGGAGAGACTGCGGGTGTACTTCTCACAGACCTGCAATCACAATGGCTGGAGTGACTGGGCAGTATCACACAGCAGCTTCAGAGTGCCCCGAGTACAGAAACCCTCTGTCTTCATTTGTGGTGGTGTTTAGAAACCATTTTGGTTTCTTTTTAAAGTCTGATATCAGTATGGTGTGTCTGAAAGCACAATAAATTGAACATTTCAAAGCATATCGTAACTTTGGGCAGCCAGGACATGCCACTTACAATTCTTAAAGCAATAGTTTGGTGGAACATCAAATGTCATATTTACTCTTTCTTGTTGTTGGTCAGATGAGACATGTTTGTCATCTGAAGATTCTTAATTGCTACACAGAAGCTGCAAGACCAGGCAAAATTTAGCCTTTGCGATGGCTAATGCTACTGCACTTAGCAATGTAGCATGCTTTTGCCCTTTTTTTATAGACAACAGCATGTCATAAAATGTCATTTTGACATACATTAAATAACATGGTGTGAGTCAAATAAGTGATTTAGGCATGCAGCGTGCATAATTACTTAACTATGTCAGCCTTGTAGCTCTAGTATGTATGTTAAACAGTGTCAGAAATCATGTAAACAAGCCTGTTTGATATTGGTGAGATATTGTTTGGCTATGTTAGCCTCGTAGCCTGAGTATGTATGTCATAAAGTGTCTGAAACCACATGAAATGTTTATTTTGTGTTATTTAACAATTAGCTGTTTGCGTAATGCTAATTTATATGGTATTACTTTGCTTATCCTCATAGCTTAAGTCTGTATGTCATACAGTGCCAGGGCCCATATAAACATGTCTAGTTGACATTATTTAATAACTTCAAAAGGTGTGTGTGAAGTGAGTGATGATTTAGGCCTGCAGTTTGCATAATGCTAATTGGTAAGGTATCTCTTATCTATGTAGCTCCAAGGCACAACCAAAGAAGCAAACTTTAGACATGTTTTGGCTGATCGGTATCATTTGGATTGAAGGGGAGAACTGAAGTAAAGTGATTTTCTGTTTTTGCAATTAGCAAGAATCTTTACTAGACAGTAAAAGCTAATACTGACGCTCATATTGGCTGGATTTTGGCCATGTTTTCTGTAAATCTGCTGATCTGTTCTTCATTAGCAGCCAGATTAGGTGCAGCAAGATCTTTGATGCAGACAGTCTAGCTAAAGCTAATTAATGCTGCATTACTGAAAGATCATTGAATTATTCAGAGCTAATAATAAAAGAAAGCGCAACAATAAACAGTGTTAAATGTTTATCACTCTTACAGAGGGAAAGAGCTTGGCTGGGTTCTTTTGTTCCCCACCCTGGTAGATGCATGCTGTGTTTTGAGTCTCTGTTTCTGCTCCTCTGTTTCCAACTCTCTACCAAATTTGCATACCTGCTTTTCATTCCCCATCATACCATCTCACTTTTTGTCATATGCACCATCTCAGCAGTCCTCTGATGACCAGTGATTACAGTAGCCACTACGCAACTAAACCCCTTAATTTTACCTTTTAAAATGGCCTTAATTTTGACCTTAATTTCCCATACAGGAAATTTCAAATTTGTCACTTAAATAATAGAACGTCTTGAATTAACATGTTAAATTTAAGATTAAGGGGTTTCACACTCATGCCTTAAATCTAATTTTAAGGTAAAATTAAGGGGTCAGTTTCTCAAATTAACAGCCGCTTAATTCAAATTAGAGGTTTGGTGTATTTTCAGGGGTAAATTAAGGGAGGGTTCAGCACATTTTAAGTACATTGTGTGAGCTATTGGTCATGTCAGATTTCAGTTCAGTGTGCTCTTAAAAAGTCACCTAAAGGGTTCTTGGCATATGGTTGTAGAAAGAAAAGTACTATAGCAGTTTTACATTGTGTGGAGAGTCTTTAACCCTTAGAACGTGAGCGGGGCGGATCTGTTTTACAGTCTAGAACTGGAGTTTACTGACACATTCTTGAGTTCTGAGGGTAAACACCGGTTCTAGACTGTTTTACACCGGTTATATTTACTGAAATCAGAGTTTACTGATACACTCTGAGTTCTGAGGGTAAACACTGGCAGAGTCCTTCACGGTCTTCAAGCGTCGCCTGAAGACCCACCTCTTCAAGGAGCACTTTGGCGACCAACTATGTCTCTTTCCTACTACTTGCTTATTTCAAAAAACAAAAAAACAAAAAAAAAAAATTCCCTTGACTTCCCACTTCTCTATGACTTGCATTGTTCTTCTCTATGGCTTATGTATTGTTGGGTTAAGTGTTGGCTAGTTATTATGTGACAGTAGTATCTCTGACTGCAGTATCTTAGTTAAATAGTTGACTCAGATTTAAGCTGTTTTTCAGGTAAGAAACAGTTGTGGACTTCTTAAGCACTGATGTATGTTCCTCTGCATAATAGCGTCGGCTAAATGCCGTAAATGTAAACGTAAATGTAGACTGTTTTACCCCGGTTATATTTACTGAATCAGAGTTTACTGATACACTCTGAGTTCTTCATTCTCACGTTACATTTACAAAAATAGTTGTGCAGAAAACCATCAATTGAAACGTTCTTGAGTGTTTTTTTCTATGGCATTACTCAAAGGAACCCATCCAGGGCCTATGGGTAGATCTTCCATGATTGATGAAGCTCAGCATACCTGACAGCTGAAGGCTCTTCGATCATGCAACTTATTCATCCTTTGGGACAGGTCCTCTCCAGGTTGTTGGTACAGGACTGTACTCAAAGTAAACGCACTTATGCAAGCGCACACATTTACCAGATGTTTGCCAGTCTGACACACTGAACCCAGTCGTGTTGATCTGTGGTGCTTCAGAGAACAGTTTGTGCTGCTGTGTCATCACACCTGACTCCCAGGTAAACAGAAGATTGCCACACTATGAGTTGACTTTCATTCTACCTCTCCTTTGCGGCCTGGCTTGTCGCTTTCACATCAAGTGCAAGAACACTGAATGGCCAAGACGTGTGAGCAATCAAATGTGCTAAATTTTCTCCTTTCCTCAAATATAACATACTTGCTTATGTGTTTTCCTTAACAGGCATGTCAATCTGGGTTCCTTCCAGGCCACAACTCTTCAGAGAGTAGTGTTTTTCCTAGGCTGATGCTTTGCCAAGTAGCTCATAAGCTCAGAAGTTGAATCAGGTGTGTTTAATGAGGCAGGTCACTAAAATGTGCACTGCTATGTCCTGCCAGGACTGGACCCCAGCTCTGTAAAAAGAACCTGGCTGCTTTTACTACTGTTTTAGTCACACCTGGATTTTTTGTTGTTTTTTTAGTTACACCTGGATTTTTGTCCATTTTTTGCAGGTGACAGAAAGTCAGAAACCACGTAAGTGAGTCAGAGATATTGGTCTAGTTTGAGGCCAGTGTGTGGAAATTTAGAAAATGTACATGCTTTTTATTGAGGCATAACCTTTCATTACTTGTTTGCTACATTAGCCATGTAGCTCCAGTGCAAAACTAAAAAAGCAAGCCAGATGTTTTTGGCTACTGTCACAGGACAGCTGAGGGTGGATGCAGAAAATAGTCTTAAGGCAATAAAAGTCCGGTTGCAACAGCTTGCACAGCCTTATTTTTTGTTTACATTTTGATTTTTTCCTTGCTTTTAAAAAGCTAACTTCAGACACCAGATGTGTGTTTGGCTACTGTTACAGGATGGTCACAAGACATTCCTCAATAATAATATTAATAAACCAAACACTCCAAGAAAAATACATAACAAACAGTCAAACAATGCATCAATAAACAGTTTGGACAAACCAAAGTAACCACATTGTGCAACATAACCATCTAAACTGACAATAATCATCTCTTACTGGAAACCCACAAAAGGTATAGCCCACAAAAGCATGTGGAAATTTCCAATAATTCAGAGCACAGTGCAGAGCTCCCTAGCTATATACATACAAACTCTATCTATTCGCTTATATAAAAAGAAAATATAAACCTGGAAGAGAAAAATATCAAGTATTTACAAGAGGGTTGGGGATATGGGCCCTTAAAATTAGTTTCTAATGCGACATCTAAATCAGTTACTGTTACTTTGAACAAACGGCAGACATGAAAACAGCCATTCAACTTTTTGGACTCTTTTTTTTCAAAGTATCCTTGAAATGAATCTGCTTTTGTAAAGTTGTTACTTTGATTTTGACGTCTCGTCCATCCTCCAAAACAAGAGAAATGAAGCGTAACCATAGTAACAGCTGTTTTGTTGATGTTGCTTCTGAGAGTCTGTTTCTGATGAAGATTGATCTGAACTGATGTAAAAGTCACATAAATTTTGATCTAGCCGCTGCATTGCTGCCTTTCTGGCTATGGATTCCAGTACTGCGTACACTATATGGAAAAAAGTATTGAGACACACCCAATTGAATTCAATTACCCTTCACCTCTTACTTCCAGTGAAGGGTGATTTTGAACAACGCCATGCTTCCAACTTCTTTGAGGATCTTTGAGGAAGATCCTTTTCTATTCCAGCATGACTGTGTCCCAGTGCACAAAGCGAGCTCCATAAAGACATGGCTGGATGAGTTCAGTGTGGAAGAACTTGACTGGCTCTGACCTCAACCCCATCCAACACCTTTGTAAGAGTGTAGCTGCAATGTCATTAAAGTCCCCGTTGGTGTAATCATCATATGCTGAATACCTTTGTCCATATAGTGCATTAAAGATCAGATTCGCTGTGTTCACACTGGCACAAAAAGCAGTCCTACACAACATGAAATATTCCTGAAGTTTGTATAACTGATACTGATGTGCACTTATGCAAGTATGAGCCAAGAACACACAGAACAGGACAAAAATAACCATCATTTCTTCAGTGTGCTTCTGTGCTCTCAGACATATGCATTAAAAGGGTGTGTGTGTGTGTGTGTTATTTGCCTGTGCAGACTGTACGTTGACCTTGACTACCTGCGTTGCGTATGGTGAGATGGCTCATTAGGGTGGGCAGTAGGGGGGCGGCGGGTCTCTGGTCCAGCTGTGTAATGAGGGGCGCTGGACTGTTCTGCAGCCCACGGGCCAGACACCTTCACTGGGCAAAACTCTCCTCCTGGCCCTTTGGCCACAGCGGCCTTTGTAGTGTTCTGTCCATCCACCCACCTATCACTGTCTGTCTCTTTCTCTCTCTCTCTCTCTCTCTCTCGCTCACACTCTCACTCTCACTCTCTCTTTTACTTGATGTCTCTCTCACTCACTCACTCTTGCACTCTCTCGCTCTCTCAGCCTTTCTCCTTTTTTAGGCAGCTACCACCCCAGGTGTCTTTTATATTTCATTTTTTACATTAAAACACACGTGATATTTATTCATTTTTTGCACCGTAATTCATTTTTACATTACATGATTTTTACATTTTCAACACTCTTCATCACTTCAGTGAGAATGGGCGGGGCTAACTCCTATAAGCTGAATGTGAAGAAGGTCATGGTTATGACATCATAAATGTGATGGATGAAAAACTGACTTTGCAGCTTTGTGTCCACATGTGGACTGAAGAGTGGGCAGTAAAATGTTTATGTACTACAACAAAT
Source organism: Hemigrammopetersius urotaenia (assembly GCA_037974485.1). Taxonomy (NCBI): domain Eukaryota; kingdom Metazoa; phylum Chordata; class Actinopteri; order Characiformes; family Alestidae; genus Hemigrammopetersius; species Hemigrammopetersius urotaenia. The sequence goes on along the minus strand of JBBPDC010000032.1, from coordinate 12,273,064 downwards.
AAAAAAAAACAAGTACAATTATGGTTTTCTCTTACATGTCCTTTAAGTCTGAGATCTTTTTCCTCTCCTTTTGACCTTCTCTGTTTGCACTAATCTCTCACCAGACATCAGATCCACTTCCAAAAGTCCATCTGAAGAACATGCCCTGGCTAAAGGTTTAATGACACTCCTCACTTTTTTAGCAGGTTGTAAAGGAAGCATTTTATCCTTGGACAATTGCAGTGGGAGAGAACTGTTTTTGTACAAAGGTTATGATTTTTCTACCTGTAAAAATTGAACTTTTTTTTCCCACCAGCAGGCATGCATTCTCTGAGCTGGTGCCAGCCTGGAATGCCAGTCTGTGCGTTTTCCATGCAACTGGAATTCCAGGAATGAAAAGGGTAGATTAGAGGACAGGAGGAACGAGGCCTAATCTGATTCAGCACGCAATTCCTGGGCTTACGTGGAGCATCTGAGAATAAGTGGATGAAATGGGCTCAAAATATAATATAATGATATGAACAAAGGGTAGATTGTTAGAGCCCAGACAGGATATTCAGGGCATTTAGTCTCTTATATCTCTGTGCCTTTAGTCTCTTATACACCTGTGTCAGTGGGGCAGGAGGGACATTTCCCAGAACAGACCTGGACATTCATGAAAATTTTGCCTTATAAATAATTGTGATCAATAATTGATTGTATGCAGTTACTAATGTATAAGGACAAATTGGCTTCCTAGCTATCAATACAGACTCAGCTGACTTGCACCATTCAAGTTCAACAAATGTTACTCACCACCACCCATTAAAGATGTTAACAAATATCAAATAAACAAACATTACTCACCACCGCCCTCTAAAGGTGTTATTAACATCAAATACACAAACATTACTCACCACTGCCCTCTAAAGGAGTTATTAACATCAAATAAACAAATATTACTCACCGCTGCCCTCTAAAGGAGTTAATATTAAATACACAAACATTACTCACCGCCGCCCTCTAAAGGAGTTATTAACATCAAATAAACAAACATTACTCATCGCCGCCCTCTAGAGGAGTTATTAACACCAAATAAACAAACATTACTCACCGTCGCCCTCTAAAGGTGTGCACATCAAATAAACAAACATTACTCACCGCCGCCCTCTAGAGGATTTATTAACACCAAATACACAAACATTACTCACCGTCGCCCTCTAAAGGTGTGCACATCAAATAATCATACATTACTCACCGCCGCCCTCTAGAGGAGTTATTAACACCAAATACACAAACATTACTTACCGCCGCCCTCTAAAGGTGATAATAACAAACATCAAATAAACAATTTACTCATCATCACCCTCTAAAAGTGTTATCTATACATTTTGGTGATCGACTCAACTATTACTGATTATGAATAGTTATCAGTTATTACGGTAATTAAGTAGTTATGGAAGACCTAAATAAACCACCTCTCCTGCAGCGGCAGCACATTAAAGAAATAATAGTTGCTTGGTTTGCTTTTATTCTTTATGCACCTTTGTTTCCTTTCTGTCCACCAACTGAGTAATTTATTCATTACATTTAACTGCTTTGATCTGTTGTTTTACTTACTGTGAAATCTGAGAAGTGAAAAAAAAAAGCTCATCATTCAAAGATGCATTAAAGTGTTGCGTTTCTCGTCTTCGATCCTCTGACTCCGATAGATTCAGGAGAAAGGCGAGGAGCGGGGAATGTGTGAGAGAAGCTGAAGAGCGAGGCTGTTAGGAGAAGGGGGGTCTGCGTGGATTTTTCCTCATCCTCAGATCACAGGCCTACAGCTTTGACTGGGATGCCAGGTTTTGTTTGAGCTACTGAAAAGGAATCTAAAGTGGTTGTTACAGTGTTAATTGCGTCAGCGAACAGATCATTCTCTGGCTCAGGGCAACAGAGACATGACAGAAGGAGAATGCTTGTCTTCTGTTTTCAAATCTATAATTGAACCAAATACACATAGGTGTCTGTCTGTAAAGCAGCTGGATGCTGTATTTACAGTACGTTTGTTTTGTTTGTGTGAGAGGGTTTAAAATAATGAGGAAAAGAAAAAGTAATGTAGCCCTGCCCATTTTGCTTTGGAGTAGCTTTACATTCTCTCCAGCAACTGCATCAGGAGCCGCCTGGAATACTTTTTCGGCAGGACTGAACCCTAGACATATGCTAAGACCTTCTTATTGGAAATATCCCTGATTTTACTTCATGTTTGTTTATTTGTGACACTAAGTGGTTTCAGATCCTAAGATAAAATGTAAGACAAAGAGAACATGAGGAAATACATAACATTTAATTTATTAAAGTCCTGTAGATGTTTGAGGTTTTTTGAGACTTCCCATATCATATGATAATGTGCTCTGGTAGGCTGGCCACTTCTGGAAAGATCAACCTCCTTTCTGAGTTTTCTCCAGGGCTTTCACTATGGTTCACGGGAGATCTATAGCCTCAGAAATTGCACTGTAACTCATAACAGAATTATATTCTCAGCATAAATGAGTAATCAATAGCTCAATGAAGACAATAACATTTCCAATAACTCATAGAGTTCATAGAACTCCATAACATGAAATTAAGGTTAATAAAATAACTTAGATCACAAAATCTTCAGTTTTACTATGACCAAGGGCAGTGATGGTAGCATCTTCACTCTCGGTATACAACAGTACATCTGTGAGTTCACGATACTATCAATAAAATGCAGTTCCCCAACACCAGCAGCACTCATATAGCCCCACATAAGGACTTCCACCACCATGTTTCACTGTAGGTACCATGCATTGTTCTTTGAAACCCTCACCTGTGCGATACCATACAGTTTTGAAGCCATTGGTTCCAAAAACACTAATCTTTGTCTCATCACTCCAGAGTATAGAGTCCCAGTAGTCTTCACCTTTTTCAGCATGGGCCCGACCAAATTCTAGGTGTGCTTTTTTGTGCATGGGCTTTAGGAGAGGCTTCCTTTGTGGACGATACCCATGCATGCCATTCCCCCGCAGTACGCGCCGTATGGTGTCACGGGAAACTGTCACATCAGTTTGGCTTTCTACTGCTTTAGCTAACTGCAGTGAACTTGCATGGTGATTTTCTTCAACCCTTCTCATCAGAAGACGCTCCTGTAAAGATGGACGGCCTAGACGTCTCTGTGAGATGGTTGTACTTCCATCTTTCATAAATTTTTGGATTACTGTTGCTACAGTATTGTGACTTTCATGTTAAGCTTTGCTGATGTTCTTGTAGCCCTCACCTTTTTGTGTAAAGAAATGATTTCAGGTTTTGTGACATTTCTCATCCATGTTGAGTCATTGCTGACAGCATAAAATGGGAAGGGCTTTTCTTTGTTAGGTATTGCACAGTTATTGTCACCTGTCCGCTGGACACCTCTTAAATGAATAATTAGACTTATTGTTAATTAGAATGTTGTAGTCTTAAATTTGCTGTTCTCCTAAGACTTGAATTGGGTGTACTCATTTTTGCAACATGGGCTTGGGTGAATTTGTTAGGAAAATTGTGTGTGCAAATGAACAAATCATGTTTGCAATCAACGGGCCATATTTGTAGTTATTTGTAGTATTGTATGCCATAGAAAATGTTTATTATGAAAGGAAACTAAAGGTTTTCTGACAAATCTGGTGGAGTGTACTCGTTTATGCTGAGCACTGGATTTAAATTAAGAGTTTCTTTTGATTGGTGTTTTAGAAATAATTTCACATATCATCAACAGGTGTTACCGTTATGTTGAGTTAATGTCAAGTTATTTCACTTATTTTTGTTACCTGAAAATAGACATCATACTAACCTGTTCAAGAAACCACCGAAACTGCCTTTTGATGCCTCTTCTAACCTTTTTGATGAAAAGTTCCTAATCCTTTATGCACATAATACTGCTTAACGTTTACACTGACCTCAGGTTGGAACCTAGTGCCCTAATCTGTAGTAGCTTATTGCTTAATTTCCTTGTAGACGATGCATATATGCACGAGTGGCTGTCCTAGTAGAGGACTTATTAAGATGGAGAGTGTGGTTGGAAGTAGGGCCGGCACAGCAGGGGTTAATTTGGCTGGGGCTGCGGCAGGAAGCATGGAGCTACAGAGGGATTGTGCGCTAATGAAGCAGCCGGGGGAGGCATGACTGACCATAGTATTGGTTTGATTATGAGCCCCCGCCGTTGCCAGCTACCATCCGTGTGTTGTGTTACACAATGAGCTAATTGGTTGCGGTGGCCCAGGGAAATGCGTGTTTGGCTGATGGAGGAAAAGAGGACATTTGTAGCAGGTTCAGAAAACTGTTGCGTAGAATAGATAAACATTCTCAGTGCACAGCAGACGTGCAGGCAATGCATGGTATATACTCTTGTTGCAGCACAATATACCTAATGCTCTGTTAATCGCATCACAATGCTGGCTTTTTGTAATAAGGTCAAGTCACACCTGCATTTTCCAGCAAAATTTCATAAGTTTAGCATTTTTGTGTTGCAGACATTTGTTCCATGTTCAGCTTTGAGTAACTTTGGTGAATTTGGGTCCTCGAACAATGGTGCTACTACTTTAGGCTGCACTGGCCTTTAAGGCCTGCATGGTGCAGAGTCAGTCCGGGGGGTAGCTAGTTTGCTAATAGTTATGTTAGCTCCACACGCACAGTGTGGGCTACCAACAATGGCAATGTTTTTTTTGCTACAGATCAATGTGAAGCACTGTGTACTGGCAAGGATATCATTACCTAATATAATGGGGTTGAATTTGGTGTTTTTAGTGTTTATGATAGATAAGTTAGCCAGATCTCTAAAAGCTATGAACCATATCAATGATCAGCATATCTACTCTCACCTATACTCTCAATTTGATCTGATAAAATTATATTCACTGTTGTGTCATTGCCATTCGTTGTTAGCGAGGTAGCTCTGTTGCTGACAACACAACATGAAGAATTCTTTTTGACGGCAATCCATAGGACAAGCCCTGGCAATGAGTGACTCAGAATGAGATAAAGACCAATCGCCACATTCTAGAGAAATGTCAGGAGTGTGCTGTGGCTCTATACAGCTATATAGCAATACACACCAATTTATGTGCGCAAACTAAAATGGCTACTGACAGGGATGAGAAAATTACTCACAGGCCTGTACCTGTAGACAATAGAGGTGGGGCAATTGTGGTTAGAATTTAAATTCAAATGGTACATTTTTTTAAGAAAAAAACTTTTAACATTTATTGTTTTGGGATTTCTGTATGAATTGCATATTATTTTAGTCTCTTTTAATAACAGGTATTACTGAAAAGCTGAGATTGTGCTGAGTCACAGCATGTTGATCTCTTGATAACAGTGAAATTAATCACAAGGTTGCAATTATAATTATAAAAATATGCCCAGGCAGCCACTTTTTTAGGTTCTAAAGGGCTACTGTTATACAACCCATTTCCAGCTCTCAGCCTTCTCATTAGTACACCGTGCAAAAACCTTTTGCTCAAAATATTGTGGGAATGTCAAATCATGAACCCAGCATGGAGAACTGAATGAAATTCTGAGTGAAAATATTGTTACAGCCCTATTATATTGCCTTGCTACCTCACGCCTGATTGGAGGTGTATGGGTGTATTAAAAATGCAGCTTTTCCGATCAGCTGTATTGATACAGTGTGACATTCTGTTTCTTGCTAAGCCTGGTTTTGTTGCCAGATCGCTCTTTTCGCCCGCAGCTATTTTGCCTTCAACTGTCGAGTGATAGAAATAATTTTAATGAGATCGACAAGCGAGGGAGCATGGGCGCCGCGGAGAGTCGGCCTGTCAGTGAGAATGTGTGCATGGGTGTGAGTATGCATGTGTGTGTATGTGTGTATGTGTGGTGTTTGTATGCTGTGTGGAGACTGATCTTGTGATCTCTTCCTGCTGCTTGTGGGGTGGGGCTGGATATCTGTCTGAGTGTAACTAAGAGGGGGGTAGGGCGAGGTATGCATCTCAACAGGTCCTATTGAAGCCTGTGATTGGTCGGCCGGGTGCCCTGGGAGATGAAGTCCTTTGCGTTTGATTGGCTGTCAGCCTCCAGCTGTCACTGCTTGGGAAGGTCGAGGGCGGGATGATGTCTTTCCCTGTTGCTAGGTTACAGGTGTACCTAATAGGCGAGATAGAGATAGAGATAAGAGAAAAGAGGAAAGACGAGCAGAAGACTGACTAAAGGAATTCCTGAAACTTTGAGTTTGAGTGAGCTGTGATGTCCTGGTCATTTTGTTTCATACAGGCCAGAACCTGACCTCACTCATTTTCTTGTGGCTGAATGCAACCAAATTTGTATCCCATGTGCAAAGGTGTTCCATGCGATGTGCCAGAAATGATGACGTTCCATTTACCTGCATCCTGTTTTAGCTCACCAGCCAGTTGTTCAGTTGCTTAATAGGTTGGTCTTGTCTAGAGAACTATTTTTAACACTGAGTGAAATCATGTGGCTTAAGTAAATTTAACAAAAATCTGTGGGTGAATCATATTTAACTTTAATCAGACTCCTGTGGCTCAAAGCACATATAAACTCAGACAAAATACTGTGGCTCAAGCACATTTACCCTTAATTAGAATTCTGTGACTTAAATTTAACATCAATTTAAACCCTGTGGCTTGAGCATGCTTAACTTTTTGGAATCTTGTGGCCTGAGTACCTTTGTGGCCTCACTCATAATCATGCATGTTGAGCACATTTAACAATGATCAGAAATTTGTGGACTGAGCACATTTAACCTCAACTGTAATCCCATCGCTTGAACACATTTAGCTCCAGTGGGAATCTTATGAGTTGAGCATGTTTAACAACTATCTGAACATTTAACAAAAAATTGAATTCTGTGGCTCGATCACATTTAACCTCAATTAGAATCCTGTGGTTTGATCATGTTTAACTTCATAATTAATAGAATCATGATTCTATAGCCTGTGCACATTTAACAATGATTGTAATCTGCAGTATGAACCTGGGTGCATTGCTATGCACCTTTGTGGCCTGCATGCCCCGTCACTCGTTTTTGTTCAGAGACGTCCCATCACTGCTAACTACTCAATTATGTATGTGATTACATTTAAGAAAAATAGCAAAGCAATGCTAATAACTCCCGACTTCTAAAGGTTAATGCAGAGTCAGTGAGGTTTCAGTCAATCCATGTGTGTAAATATATGTTTATTCATGTAAATCTATTGTCTGGGTGAGCTGTGGAAGTGGCCAGTGTCATTTGTCTCCATAATGACCGATATAGGCCTTTGATGGGTTAATGGGCTGGGGAGGGTTCTGTATGACCAGAACACAAATTGCCTGTACAGGAATTAGTGGGCGGTTCAGCATTCATGATAGATCTGCTTAAACAGGGCCAGCTCCGCCTGGGCTCCTTCTTAGAAATGGTCCATCTGGGCTAAGTGAAGTGATTGATCACTGTTGTCCCACACTGGAGCCGGTGGGAATTGATGAATAGGTGCCGTAGCGCGATCCCGTTTCAGGAAGTACGGGATGGCAGCAGGGGCAGGAACCCGAATCGCTAACAAGAGTCCATTTAGCACTGCCAAGGCCGTCATTGAATTCAACTCCCAAACACACGCCAATCAATACGCTCCTGTCAGCCGGCACTCGAACTTAGCCGGAATGCGCCAACGCCCCTGCACCCCTGCCAGAGCTCTGCTGTGAGCTGTGAGAAGGGAGAGGGTGGACACTAAAATAAAGCTGTGGTGGAGGCAATTAATACTAATGATGTAAAATGATGTAAAAAACTCATAATTACACAATTTTGATTTGCCTGAAATGTAGCTGATCAACCAAGGCATTAGATACATAGTTCACTTCTTTAGTTTTGTGCTGGAGATACAAGGCCAGTCTAGATTTGTGCCATTTACTTATTGAGCATTCAGTAGAATCATCCATTAAGTGCAGGTTCTTTATACACTTGGCTTTAGGTAAAGATCATGTGTGGCTGCTCCATAGCCTTCATGGATTATGCAAACTGTATGTGTGCAGTTCTGCCCTAAACGGCATACACCACAACTGCCACTGTGAATACGCATTATTTATTGTATACTGCACAGAACATTGTCCTTGCTGTTGTCCAGAATGTGCAAATCATTTTGACCATGCTCTGTTTTCTTTTTGGTCCACCCTTATCTTCTTAACCTCTCTCAGTGCTTCGGGAGGCGAGAGTGCCTCTGCTTTGAAGCCAGAGAGTGTTTAGTAAGATGATGGACAGCTGCGCTCTTCCGTGCGTTCTTCCCACTTCCACTATGCAGTGATGTAGCACTCGTGTTCTTCCGCTCCAAGCAGCAGATGGAGTATCCAGATTGACCTTTAGGAGGAGAATTTACATTTGCTGGTGGGATTGGATAATGCATCAGCCTGGTCATCGTGCTACAGATGAGACCCTATCAGTCTTGTCCAGTGCTAGCCTGCTGTGTGTAAACTAACATGGTCCTGGCTGTAACTCAGGATTCAGCGGAAGGGAAGGCTACTGACCCTAAAGGGGGTCAGGAGGGGTTATTGTTAACTACAGCCATTCATTTTGGCATTTTGGCCCTCCCTCTGCAGGTTTGCACGCGGAGACTTGAAAGTCTTGAAAGTTGTCCTGGGTCAAAGTTGCTACAAACTAAAATAAATTTAGTTCTTTATGAGAGCTTGCATGGGATGCCATGTTTAAAACCCCAGTAGTGGTAACTATTATTACATGTTTTTTAAATTACAATTTTTGGTTTTGGACATAGAAGCACCAAACAATGCTCAGCATGACAGCTGACAGCTCGAGCATCAACACAAACTGGGGGAACTTCCATTTAAGGAGTTGTTTGGCCAAATGACGACGATTTACCATTTGTTTAGCATCTGGCACAAATTCGTGCTACTCGTTTTCTATGGGTTACTATGGTTACTAACCCTAAAGGGGGTCAGGAAGGGTAATTGTTAACTACAGCAATTCTTACAGACACAGTCAAAAGATGAAGAATGTATTAAGGTCTGGGGTTGAGTGTAGTTTTTAAAGTGTGTTATTTAAACAATGATGCCCAAAGCCACCTTGGTATTTGCGTTTGTGCAGATGGCACATATGGGCCTGCATTCCTCCTACTGTAAAGAGGATTCATTGATTTTTCAGCTTGTCCTTTATACTCCACACGAAAAGCATGTCAGGTGAAATCATGCAGTGCATTGCTGGCATCCCTTGGGTGTTTGGTGCATGCATGTATTAGCGTTCATCCTTAGTTGCTACAAGGGCAAGACTGCATACACCATAAAGATGAGCTTCTGCAGCACTGACACATGAGGGGCATTTCATGTCAGTCTCAAAATTTTGAAGGAAATGTCAAACTGGCTAGAAGCCACCCTTAACTCAATAAACTAAATTAATTCAATGTTTAATTGTAATCTTAAAAATGAATTAGCTGAATCTGATTGGCTATCGTCTGTTCCAGTCAGATATCACTCTGACTCCGCCTTCACAAACAATTCAGATCATCTGTCCTTCAAATAAGCTCCTGCACTAAGTACCATTACTTAAATGGGTATACAAATGGAATGAATCAGGTCCTTTCAGATGGACAATTTGTCGTAGTTTACATTCATTGTATTTGGAACATGGCTGTGATTTTTTTTAAAAAAAAAAGACCTTGTGAATTCAAGTCATTTTGTTTTTGTGACCATTAACTGCACAATTCATGTTTATAGTTTAAAAGAAGGAATTCACACTACAGGGATGAAAACCTGTATCTGGATCTAACTCTAAATAATATTTCTATTGGTTTAAAAAGGTAACATCATTTTAAAAGGTCCTGTATCCTGCATTGTCTTATATTCTGAGGTTCACTAATGTATTACTTGTGTCACGACAGGGGAAGTTGAGTCCCCTGTCGTGATTTACCTTGGAAACAAAAGGGACAGGCAGGCAGGCTTCCATGCTGGTGCTCGGTTTATTTACAGGTGAAAACAGGGCAACAAAGAAAACCTGGCATGGTAGCCGTCAGGGCAAACGGGAAAAGGGCAGAGAAATAAGGCGATGGACACATGGTGCACGTAACAGAAAACAAGACTTAAATACAAAGGATAATGACGAACCGAATATAGAACAGGTGAAAACACAACACGTGACAAAAGCAAAAACCCAGAACACATATCAAAATAAGAGCCCTCCAGAATACAGAACAGAAAACAAACGCAAAAAACAGAAAACAGTGGCCTCTAGCGGCCACGGACCGTTACAGTACCCCCCCCCCCTCTACGCCGAACCTCCGGGTCGGCCAAAAACACCAAACCAGAAAACACAACAACCCCCCCCCCCAAACAACACCAAAAGGGCGGGCGGCCGGGGACGGCGGGGGCAAGGACAACGCCCCCGTTCCCTTTCCACGTCGCAACCCCACTTTCCTTGTGGTCGGACTGACTCCCCGTTAGTCCGGGCAACGCAGGTGTGGACCACGGGACGCTGTCCTTGTCCCGCAGCCTCGGTCCCTCGCCGTGGGACCCCACCGTGTTCGTGGTGGCGACCCCGCCCCCTGGAAGTCCTTGCGCCGGCAGGGTGCTCTCTGTCCCAAAGTCCAGGCCCGGCACGGGCGTCTCCCAGCGGGGTCGTCGCTGTGGTCAGGCAGACAGGCCCCTCCGTGGGCCTGAGCTGGGCGCGCACCGAGCCCCTCACCGATGGACAGCCAGCCCCCTCCAGGAGGCTGGACGGGCACCTCCACGGGCCCCTCACTGGCAGGCAGGCCGGCAGGCAGGCAGGCCCCTCCGGGAGGCCGGACGGGTCCCTCCTCGGACCCCTAGCTGGCAGGCAGGCAGGCAGACAGCCCCCTCCGGAAGGCTGGACGGGTCCCTCCGCGGGCCCCTCACTGGCATGCAGGCCGGCAGGCAGGCAGCCCCCTCTGGGAGGCTGGATGGGTCACTCCTCGGACCCCTCGCTGGCAGGCAGGCTGGCATGCAGGCAGGCCCCTCTGGGAGGCTGGACGGGTCCCTCCTCGGACCCCTCGCTGGCAGGCAGGCCCCTCCGGGAGGCTGGTCAGGCCCCTCGCTGGCAGGCAGGCAGGCCCCTTCGGGAGACTGGACAGGGCCCTCTAGCTCTGGCTTAACCCCCTCCAGCCCCCGCCCACCCGCCCCTAAGCTACCACGCCCCCCCAAAAAATACATGGGTATTTTTTCCTGTTTCTGAGGCCTCTCTAGCTGCTCAGCCTGCTGGATTATGGCTACAAACCCCCCCAGAAGCCCTACTAACCAGGCCACCTCTGGGGATACAGGACAGACTGGGGCTTTTAGGCTAGCGGAGCCTGGGACGGCAGGAGTGGGGCCTACAGGACTAGCAGGAGCGGGGCCTACAGGGCTGGCAGGAGCGGGGCCTACAGGGTTAATAGGAGTAAGGCCTACAGGGCTGGCAGGAGCAGAGCCTACTGAAGCTACACAACCTGGAGCTACACAACCTGGAGCTACACAGATAGTGGCTACACAGACAGGGGCTACACACAGGGGCTTCACAACGTGGCCCGCTAACTGAAGCCTCACAAACCAGGGCCTTACTGACTAGGGCTGAGCCAGCAGCAGCTAAGCTAACAGGGCCTGTGCTAACAGGGGCTAAAACGCTAGCAGCCGAGCTATCTGGAGCCGAGCTAGCCAGGCTAACTGGGGAGCTCGGGCTAACTGGGGAGCTCGGGCTAACTGGGGACTTACTGTGGTTGTCTAGCGAGGGAGGGTGGCCAGCTGGAGTGGTAGAGGCTTGGAGGCATCCCACGAGCTCACCGATGGTGATGGTGAGCTGCTCCAGCTGCTGTTGTTGGACTTGGAGCTGTTCGTGGAGCCGTGACGCACTGCGCAGGGGCGGCTCTGTGTTCGTGGCCGGCGGGTGTGTTCGTGGCCGGCGGGTGCGCTCGCAGCGTGGCGGCAGCTTTTGTAGACGTTGAGGAGGCCACGGGAGCTCCGCGTTGCCTCCTCCTTCGCCTCTTGGCCGCTGGAGAAAGGTGGGCAGCCTCCTGGATGCCCTCCGCGGCGGCAGGGGAAGCGCCGCCCTCCAGGGCAGCGAGGAGAGGCGGGACAACCATGCCGTGATGGGAGGTGGCTGTGGTTGCTGTGGCCCAGTGGGCTGGGTAGGAGGCGCTTGGGACCTTCCTTGGAGAAGCTTCGGGAGGCGGATCGGGGGCGAGCCAGAACAGCGGCAACTTATGGGGGACCTCGGCTTCTCTGGTTCTCTGGCTTCTCTGTCTTGTCTTTGTATTTTAGTGTTTATTTTGAGATGCCTTGTATGCTGGACCCCGGAGCTATTATATATACATCTATACTATACATATACTATATATACATGTCTTTTTGAAGTTAAAACTTAGAACTACATTAATAATTATTAGATTATTAATAATTATATAATAAGGAAATAATTATTAGATCCCCTGCTGAATGTATACGTTTTCTGACTTGAACAGTCTCTAATTAATGAGGTAGTTTCATTTTTATGGAGAGAGACAGAATATCAACCAAAATCAAGAAAAAACATGTTACATAACAGTTATAAATTGATTTGCATATCACTGAGTGAAATAGGTATTTGATCCCCTGCTGGGGGAGAAACCCTTGTTGGCGAGCATAGCAGTGATGTTTTTTGTAGTCGGTCACCAGGTTTGAACACATCTCAGGAGGATTTTGGCCCATTCCTCTTTACAGAAAGTCTCTAAATCCTTTAGGTTTCTTGGCTGCTACTTGGCAACTTGAAGCTTCAGCTCCTCCACAGATTTTCTATAGTATTTAGATCTGGGGACTGGATAGGCTTCTTTTTAGCCACTTCTTTGCTGTATGTTTGGGAAAGTGATTCTCATCCAAGATTCATGGCCCCATCAATTGGCCCTTTAATGCGGCGAAGTCATCCTGTACCCTTAGAAGGAAAACATCACCAAGCATAATGTTTCCACCTCCATGCTTGACTGTGGGGATGGTGTTCTTCGGCTCATACTCAGCATTTCTCTTCCTCCTAACACGGCGGGTTGAGTTGATGCCAAAGGTAGATTTTGGTCTCATCTTTCTCCCAAGCCTTCTCTGAATCATTTCGATGTTCAGTGGCAAACTTAAGTTTGGCTGTACATGTGCCTTCTTGAGCAGGGGGACTTTGCAGGCACTGCAAGATTTCAATTCATTATGATGTAGTTTGTTACCAATGGTGTTCTTAGTTACTGTGGTCCCAACTGCCTTCAGATCATTAACAAGTTCCTCCTGTGTAGTTCTGGGCTGATCCCTCACCTTTTCATGATCGTCCTCACCCCATAAGGCAAGACACTGCATGGAGCTCCAGACTGAGGGCAACTGTCATTTTATATTTCTTCCATTCTTCCATTCTCTGAGACCCATTCCAGCCTCGTGCAGGTGGACAGGTGTGCTTTATACACAGTTCAGGAGTATCTGTAATTGAGAGATTGGTTGTAATCTGTGTACAATATGGACACAAAGCCAGTCTGTGGGAGCCAGAAGTCTGGCTGGGATCAAATACTTAATTCACTCAATGACAGGCAAATTGATTTCTAACATTTATGTAACATTTTTTCTTGATTTTTGGTTGATACTCTGTCCCTCTCCATAAAAATGAAAGTACCTCATAAATTAGGGACTGTTAATATTTTGGTAAGTCAGCAAACTTATAATTTTAGCCGGGGATCAAATAATTATTTCCCCCACTGTAAGTGGTCCTACACCAACTAATTGTATTACCTAGAACTGCATTTCCAAGCCAAGAGCTGTTTAAGAGATCAAGATCAATGCTACTGGAACTCTTAACATTCATTGCTTGTTGGTAGCACTGTGCAATACACTCAAAGCATGGTATTGGCTTTGCAGTGATGAGGGCCATAACATGCAAATAAGCCCTTTAACTAATCATTGCTCATTTTGCTCTTCACTACAGGCATCCTGATCAAACCTCAGTGTTTCTAATGTATTATAAGGCACACAAGACACCTTAGCTAATGTATAATGTTCGATATAAAAACACAGGCCCACATTTTGGATATAAAACATGTTAGAGGTGGAATGTTCTGGTATGTTGAAATGTTTGAAAGAGTAATTGCAAGTAAAAAGATAGGACAGATGTAGTAAAACAGGACAGATGAATTCATGGCAGGGATGTAGTAAGACTCATAATGTCCCTTAAACTCTTTACAAAATTGTTCATTATTTTTGTGCAGCTAGTTCCTTTACACCAGCTCACACCTGTTAACTGTTATCAACACTACATATTACAGGTTACAGTACATTTCAATAGTTTAGGTTTTTACCCTTTAAAAACTTTTTATTAACTCAAATAGCTTCTAATCCACGTTTTTCGCAGGAAACTTTGGGGTAAAAAAAGATTCGTGTAAAATTACATGCTTTGTCATCGCCAGCCTCAGCAGCTTCAAATTAGACCGTTTTCTTGCCTGAGCTCAGACTTTTACACAGTACTGTGCATTTTCGTGTATAGTCAATCTATGAGAAGAATGTTTCATTCTAAGTCACCTTGGAGCATTTCTATAGGTCCGTTTATCCTGAGATGTTCACACAATGTTATGGGCAGCTATTCAACAGACAGTGCAGTGATGCCATCCCATTAAAATCTCAATCAGAATCCATAGCCCGTACCGTTATGCTTACTAATGCAGAAACGGAGAGATTGATATGCGCTGAGTCAACAAAATTAGCTTGGCAAAGATGCTTTATAAGGGATCTATGCTGAGATTATTGCTGTTGCGGGTCGTACAGAACCTACAGTCTAGCGCGAGCAGAGGTAGAGAGAGAATAGCAGTCCCAGGGAGGCCTGAGCATTCAGTTAGAGGTGCTGCTAGGTCGGCAGCCTGAGATTAGATTACAGGATGCCAGAGGTTTGAAATAGGGTGTGTGTATAATGGGTGTGTGCGTGTGTATATGTGCGTATGTGTCTCCGGAGGCATTTTCAGCTCCCTGAATTACTTCTCAGCCCACCAGAAGTCGTGTAGAATGATCTTTCCGATGGGTACTGACATTTCCATGCCAAAAGAAAAAGGCCAGTCAATGAAGTATCCCCAGCTGCATTGGAGCGCTGTTAAACGCTGGGTGGAGGAGTGTGAGAGCCGTCCCTTTTACGCTGAAAAAAAAAAAGCCATTGACATGATGCCTGTTCCTGCCGGCGTCAAAGCAGCTGCATACTAAACAGACTGCTTTAAATGTAAAGCCCCACAAGATGAATTTATGTCATTAGTTAGGCAGGGAGGGCTGTGTACACAGTGCAGATACCGCCAATGCTTTTCGCACACACACACACACACACATGCACACACACACTGATGCATACATTTGTTTGCATTCAATTTCAGCATGTCAGCTGAGATCATGAGTCCAGCATGGATCATACACACCACCGGCCCACCCTTAGATTTTTGAAAAAATAAGTAATATGCTGCTCTTTGTATTGTATTACACTCCAATTTCACTGCATGTAAAAGTGTACGTGACGAATAAAGGCATTACTTACTTACTTACAAGAAAATGTATATATATCAGATATGAATAAAGATAACTGACTAGTCTTGAGTGTTGTGTAACAATATACACTGTAACTACAGTTTAATGGTTGTGAAAACTTATGAACAAGTTTCATCATGATAACCCTCCTTACCTTTATCACAGAAGCACAGAAGTCAACCCCCCCCCTCCCACACACACACACACATTTTTGTTTATATTGTCAACCAGTCAGTTTTATTTGTTTTTAGTACATTTGTTTTCTGCTTTTTTCATTTTTAAAAAGCAGCGTGGGCACAAACTTTTGGCCTATATATATATACAGTCAGAGCAAAACCCTGTATCACAAACTTTACTGTTGTAAAAATGTTGTAAATGAAGTAAAGATTATATTTAGAGATTATTTATAGATATCGATTTTTATGTTTATATATTTATAGATATAGATTTTTATTTTGTCACATGCATAGTCCAACACACAAGTACAACACACAGTGATATTCCTTTTCTGCATTTAACCCATTCACCTTGCTCAAGGGTACCTCAGTGGTGACACTAGCAGTTTGAACCCAAACCCTCTGATTGCAATGTCAAAAGTAAAAGACCCTGACGCGTGCATCAGTATTATCTACACAACCAGGACACACACACACATATGCACACATACACATATATGCATGTACACTTCAGGATTTTCTGCTTTTGGAACATAGTGGGACTGTCACTTGGGCAGTAACAAACCTTGCATGGCTCAGAAGGCTGCTGTGTTCTTGCAGAACAGAAGCCAGGTACCACTTTTCAGCCCATTCTGTTCATGCTCTGACATAGTCATGATAGTGAACTTTATAGACAACTGTAATGGATACGGTTCTTTCATTCTACTGTGGCTTTGTTCTTGCAGGCCTGGAGAGAATGTCTCCATTTTTTGCTTATTTAAAAGCCCTTCATGATCAAAAGATATATGACCATGGAGCTCAATTTGCCTCCTGTACAGTTTGGAGGCAGCTGTATATTGTGCATCTTTTCTAGTCTGACTTACTGCTTATTTTGAAAATGCATATGTCAGTGTTGTATGGGAAATGTAAATGAGTATTTAAATATAATCAATTATTCAAATAATCTGGATCAGAACTGAATTCTGAAACACAGTGATGAAAAATGCATGTGAACAGCAATGTTTTCCAATATTTTATGCAAATCTTATAGGCACAGCATTTTCATGAGCCCTTGATGCTAATCTTACAATATATATTTATTCCTATTATGCTAAATTATATCACAATATGCTTTTCTGAGAATATGTTGACATCACTTAAAGAGAGCATATGGTCCTGTACAAAAGTTTAAGCACCCCTGGTCCTATTTCGGTGAGAAATAAATACATCATTAAGAGAGAACACACTTTGGCATATTTTAATGCTCAGTTACTATTTAACAGACCAGTTATAAAAGATAAAGTTGGAAAAGTAGGCTTCATTCATATTGTATATTTTATTTTAATAGTTAGAAGTGCACTGAAAACAATATTTATTTCCAGTAGAAAATATTTGAACTTATTTTTATATTTTGAAAAATCAGCAAAACATAGTCGGACCAGAGTGTAATGAGGCTTGTTTAATTGGATTAGGTGTAGCTAAGTTTGTCAAATATTACATAATAAAGGACTGTACTCCTAATTTGGGTTGCATATATTAATTGTGCCGCTACTGATTGTTTTCAAACTTATCAGACCAATTAAATGTCATGTTATCATAAAAATGTCTTAATATTAATAGCATCATAGTTTTTCACAGAAGTGATATGCAAACTATTTTTACCCTAAAATACAGCAGATTACTTTAGAAGCCTTGTCACGGCTAGGTCAGTGGCCGGTTAGGGCCATTGCTTTTTGGTTCATGTTTTTGTCCTGGTTTTGCCCTGTTCTGTTTGTTTCTGTTCTGTGGACTTTTATTATGTGCTCCCCAGCTGCCTTGTGTTTCCCGTAATGTCACCATGTATATAAGCCTGTGTCTGTCTGTGTACCTCATGTCTCCATCGCCTCATGTTGAGTTGTGTCTCGTTCCTGTTT
>JBBPDC010000032.1:12232542-12249187 GCA_037974485.1 Hemigrammopetersius urotaenia | reverse complement strand
CCACCCATCTTGAAAAGTTTGCCCCCTCACATATACTAATGTGCCACAAACAGGAAGTTAATATCACCAACCATTCCAATTTTATTAAGGTGTATCCATATAAATGACCCACCCTGTATATCGGCCTCTGACTGGGGATGTCACAGTAATTATCCGAATGTGCTTTAGACTGGAAAAGCCTGGAAATCCTGTGGTCTATATGAAGTCCCAGCACAAATACAAGAGCTAGGGTAAAAAAAACCAAATGAAAATAGAACACACCACTGCCACCGTGGTGGTCCTTTCAAGGGTACGCCTTTAATAACCTACCTGTAGTTAAAGAATTGAAGTGTCATTTCAAAATGCGATACATCCAGTATTACACAATTTGGATATTTTTTTTTTTTTTAATAATTGTGACTAAGGGCTGGCCTATAATCAAAAACACGTTTTTAAATTGATCTAATGAAGGTGGTATCGATCATGATTATTTGTGTAATCAACTCACAATTTGGTTTAATCAACAATTGAGGGCTCATGGTTCGATACACATATTTAAAGATTTAAAGATTCAAAGGTTCAAAACATTTATTGTCATGTGTACAGTAGAAATTACAGTAGAAACTGCATTTCTCTGTGCAAATGAACTTCTTTCTTTGCTGTCCACACACAAATACAGAGGTTAGGTTAATTTAGCAATTTAGTTTTTAAATAAAATAAAAAATAGAAAATATATAGAATAAGACATAAAAATAAAAATAATAAGTAAGTGTGACATGCAGATGTGGATAATATTAATTTTCAACGAAGTAAGACTGGAAACATTTCTTAAACAGTATACTTATAATGTTTAGTATTAAAATTTGAAAGTGATGATTGTGTTCACCTGTGGCACAGTTTACTAATAAATCTGGGAGGGGTTGGTGTATGACATGAATAGGCTGGATTTTCAGATTTGTGGGGGTTAGTTTAATTATGAAAATGTTTGACGCTTTAAATATTAGAAAACAATAAGTAATGCATAAACAGGAAGAATATTCCCTGGAGGAAACCTACGAGGAGAACACGCAAACTCCATACAGATGGACCCTGCGCCCAACCCGGGATTCGAACCCAGGACCTTCTTGCTATGAGCCAACAGCGCTAACCCCTGCACCATCAATATAGTATATAAAATAAAAATAAATTGCAGATCTGACTGTCTCTTACTGTACACTCTAACAGACTTACATGGCAGACAAGACCATTGACAGACTGCCATTTTAGAGTATTGGGACATGTCCTGAGTGTGTCTCCACCTGCCTGCTTCGTCCCTGTCTCTTAAATCCTGCCTAGGAAGTGAACACACTGTTCTGTTCAGCTCAGGATGGTCTCTGATGTTTTATTCAGCCTCTCCTGTGAAAGCTGTGGGGACAGTGCAGCCTTGTCCAGTCCCCTCCCCCCCTCCCTTCCTCGGATCGATACGTCCGTGTCTCAGAGTCCCTCTCGCCATCTCTCCTGGCTGACACGCCGCCTCACTCGCCCGCTGCTTGGTATTCTGGAGCGGCAGCGCCTCATGCGCCACAGCGTACATCCATCAGAGCGGCCTAAGATGAAGGGATGAGGAGGAAGAGAGAGAGTGAGAGAAAGAGAAGGGGGGGTCAGGGCAGAGTCTCAGTCTCAGTTCTCTTTAGCTTCCTCTCCTGAACATTCTAGACTCATATTCAATGCCTCATACGTGCTTGTATTAAAGCAGATAGAAATTGTTTTACCCTTCTAATGATCAGGCCACGGTTAAGGTAGAGGTAACCCTCAAACTGGACATCCTCAAACTGGACATCCTGGGATGAAACGGTACCTCTTTTAGAGAGGGGGTTTATTTTTTTCCTTCTATAACTAGAGATATAGATGTCATTGAGAAACTCCAGTCACTCAGTGCAGATGTTCTGGTATAAAGAGCTTTTACCTGTTTTTTCCCACAAAATTGTCATGTCTACCAGGGGAAGGAGGATACAAATGCAGGAGCCACATCACAAAATGCAACTGATTTGTAAACCACAGCTTTTCACTTGGGGGCTCTTCTATGAGCTCTTGGATAAGGGTCACTCCCTAGACCTGAGATAGGTCACATTGTAGTGAGTGTTCTTATGTTAGTACATAACTGTGTTTAGTCATGTTACTTTTACTGCATAGTGTGAAATCTCACCAATCAAAACAATTACCGCGTGTTCCCATAGTTCACTGGCTCACCTGTAGCATTTTATAGCTGAGGCAACACAAGTCAGTTTTATTCTATTTATAAATAATGTCACATGTTGCATGTGTGGGTTTTCACCAGGAGTTTCAGTTTTCTTCCCACAGTCAGAACACGTGCATGTCAGGTGGACTGGCGATGCTAAATTGCCTCTAGGTGTGACTGTGTATGTGAATGTGATGGCTTGTGTGTCTGCCCTGTGGTGGTCTGGCAACCTGTCCAAGACATTTCAGCCTGTGGGCACTGGGATGGACTCTATGGTCACCTCCCATGACCATAGTCAGAATAAAAGACTGGATGGGTGGATGGGTTTATAATGTCACATATTGACCCCTATTCACAGAACCCGTTCAGTGTTAAAGCCAAAGGCATCAGTGGTTTACTTGTCAACACTGATTTCAGTAACTATAACCGGTGTAAAACAGTCTAAGTTTGTTCTCCTACACACTTGCCGTTTGCCGCTCTTTCGTTTGACGCACCGCTAAGACGGAAAGGCTGCAGTTAAGTTAACAAAAGGCCCATCTATTCCTCTCAATGTGCCCTGATAGTGGCATCATTCACTGGCCGATGTGCCATCTTTCAGACGAAGAAGAAAGAGAATGACAATGTGTGCAGAGAGTGTTGCTGTGTGTGTGTGTGTGTGAGGTTGTTGCAGCATTGAGATCTCCCTCATGGATGGTGTGTGTGGGGCTGTCAGGAGGGCTGGTAATTACCAGTTGTCTAAACAGACAGATGGAATTAGGGAGAGTGACGGGCAATTTTTGGAGCGCTTTGTTTTGGAGCGAAGACTCAGAGAGAGAGAGACAGAGAGAGATGGGGTACAGGGTGAGGGTATGTGTTACCTGACACTGTGTTAGTACCTGCGCTGCACTTAGCCCTCTTATCTCCTTCTAATGCTGCCACTGAGGTGCCCCTCTTTCACTCTACAGAAAGGGTACATCTCATCCTTCACCTGGATCCCTCTTAGGGTGGATTCACCCTGTCCGCAGTTTTTCATTGACAGATCAGATTAAAAGGGAAGGTGTTTTACTTAGTTTTTTCCACCATGCTTACTAGTTAACAGTAGTTAGCTTTCGAAAAAGTGACAGATCTTTTCTGCCTGGACATGTCACCAACCAGCTAGCATAACTAACTGAAGCTATAATGCTACTGTTAATTAGCAACAGGGAGATTTGCAACCAGAAGCAAAAAAGCACATCTGGTTCAACTCACCTGTTAATTGCCAGGTTTAGTGAGTGTGTTTGAAGAGAACAATCAAACCGTGCTGGGAAATGGTGCTGGTGTCACCTAATACTATTGATCCACAACTCCTGAACTCGTACTGGAGACTTAGGGACCTAGTTCTACAGTAAAAAAGTAATTTTATGTAGGGAAACTGCCAGCTGCTTGTAGGAAGCATTATAATATCACAACTTTTGTATTGTGTCCCTTTCTGACCATACCCTAAACCCTCTATCATCCATAGTCCTGTGCCCTCTCTCTTTCTCACTTTCTCTCTCTCTCTCTCCTCCCCCTGACAGTGGAGAAGGTCAGGCAGGGTATCCGCCCTTCCGAGGCCTCTTGCGTAACTCGGCCTGACATATGGATCTTTTAGCACGTTTCTGTGCTGTGATCTCCAGCCATGCTCCACTTGGGCTGCAGTGCATGAGTGCTCTCTCATCGCTGCCCTCTCACTGCAGATCATGTCAAGGAAGCGTCAGCTGTGTGGACACACACTCTCCCACTCCAACATACACAGTATCTGGGGCCGAAACGCACTAAACCGTTAGCATGTGAATTTTTCCGCGCTGTGAGTTTCTTTATGGTAATGAATCATGTTTTCAGTGGCACTGATCGACCTTTTGTCTGTGATATTACTCTAACTGTCAAAAACACTGAATACGAGCCATTTAATAAATTCACCCTGTAATGTATGGTTGTTATGCTAATCATTTGAATGTGCATGAAGTTGTTAGCAATTTGGCCTTGACAATAAATGAATGAATGAAGAAAATAAGGTATATTTAGATTTTTTTTTTTTTTTGGTCACTGGTAGCAAGAGGTATGAGTAATGATTGGTTGCATAAAGTGTAGCACAATCTGTTCCATACTATTTTATTTATAGAAAGTCACTTGGAGAAGATGAATGATCCATGTCTGTTGGGGTCGTTGGATTGTACCATTCTGCCTTGTTACAGCAAATGCGCTTATTGCTGCAAAGGATATTTGGTATATGTTGTAGACATGTTTGAGAGTGTTGATTGGTTTATCCTTGGTTTATCCTTCATCTTGCTCAACAAGGACTTGACTTCACCCCAGGCCATCTTCCACTGGCTGACATGTGGTTAGGTGAGAGAATGTTTTATCACAAGTCCAGTTCTTATGAACTTTTTCTTGTGTGTAATTGTCACATTGTACCACTCCAGTGCATTTTTTCTCACTGAAGTGAACGACAAGAAATGTTTTTGATAGATTGTCTTTGTGAATGTAGTGTGTGTGTGCATTGCTCCCATACTAGTCTAGAGACACTTTTCCATAGGAACCATTCTGAGATGGTAGAGAACTTGCAGCACATTTTTTCCTCCAGTGCATCTCAGTCTGCTGACGGTGTTTGTGATGCAACAGTACCACAATTCGCCCCACACAGTTTATGGCTCGCCATCCTCCCAAAACCTCGACCCTGGTGTTGAACCGGCGGAAAGTGATTCTGTCAGAGATGCTTTTGTGCTCTTTTATTATTTATGCCTTGTTTGGCATTCTTTAGCCATGCGATGAAAACCTAACCCAGCTAACGTGTTAGTGATGGCATGGTAGTAGACAGTTGTGCTTGTACTTTGCCCAATTCCCAGTTGTTAGTTTGTATTTCCATTGTTGTTTTTTGTGCAAACAGTGAAAAAACTGTGGCCTCTTTTTATGTTGTGATGAAATTCGTACCAATCCGAAAGCAGTGATGCAGTTAGCTTGGCTGCAGCACTCTTTTTGCCTTGCCGTTGAGCAGCTTGGGTTGGTTTGCTTTATTTGTAATGGAAAAACATTTGTTTACGGTACGGCACAGTTCCTTGTTCCAGTGGAAAAGCACCATAACTGATGTTTTACACACTATATTGTACTGGTGGTTCTGTATTATGCTTGCTCACCATTTGCTCTCTCTGCCTCAGGCGGGAATGATCCGGACGGAACAGGAGGAGTTCTTCATCGAGCCGGTGGAGACGGGACAACATGTGATTGAGCAGGAGGATGAAGGTGATGGCCGTCCTCACATTGTGTACCGCTCTGCTGCCGTGAAGAAGCCACCCGCCGACCCGCTAGCTGCAGATTTCCACGCCAGAGGTCAGTCTTATCCATAGACCTGTTAACTATCTGTGCTAACACTGCTGCTGCAGTTCCTTCTTGATAGTGCCTGAAGTAGCTAAGACCAAATTTTTTTTCAGCCATAATGTTCTCGCTCTGAGGTAGAATGTTACGAATGGTGTAAAAAAATATTAATTAGAAAATGTATTTGTAATGTACTTATACTGGAGTGTCATTGCAAATATGTGTCGACACGCACTGCTACATATAGGTGTACCTTGCAGTTTATAGACTGTAGTCCATCTGTCTCTCTGCATCATTTACTTTTACCCTGTTTATGGTCAGGACTTCCACAGGACCACCAATGAGCTGGAATTCTTCGGATCAATCGCAGAGATTTATTGCTTCACAGCTTGAGTTGATACAGGCTAGGCCTTGTCCTGGCAGGCTTAATACCCTGGGCTGTCATTGCTTTGGGCTCAGGATTGAGATTAACCCTTAGAATCAGTAAACTCTGATTTCAGTAAATATAAACGATGTAAAACAGTCTAGAACCGGTGTTGGTTTTTCTACATGCTGGCTGTTTGCTGCTCTTTCTCTCGGCGCGTCATCACTCAGCCGCTCTCTGGAGCCCCTCCCTCTGTGGAGTCTATTCTGAAAGTTTTCCCCGGTTTTAAAGATCTTATGTTTTTTCCTTTGTTTCTAAATCCTGAAACAAAAGAAATTTAGGCGTTTATTTTATTTTTTAAATGACAATAACTGTGGTTCTACATAACATATGACAACAATTTGCCATTCGTTGCACTGCCAGTTGCTTGTGTTCTATGCGTTAAGATTGGTCTTAATATATAGATTGGCATTAAGATCTTAATATATCGAAAGGCTTTACAAACCTTGACTTGAGTTTGAAGCCTTGACTTGAGCATTTGTGTGCACTTTTTCTGTATTTAAGCTCAAATAGCTGCAAACTAATTTCTTCTTGTGTTTCGCTGAGGATTCAGCATTGGCAGGAAATTCAACAAGCCAGCAAGAAAAGTTAACATTAGCATCTAGTACAGCTTGTTGCATAATAAAATCCTGTATGATCATGAGCGTGCCTGGGTGCAATAAAACACTAGAGGTTTATCTCAGTAAATAGGCTTATCTCACTGTGACTGATTCCGTGACCAGTAAATCACCGAGAGGGCGTTTAGAGCCATGCTATGCTACTTAAAGTGTGAAATGGAGCAATGATTTCTTTTAGAGATATAGTTGTTGTGAAGACTTCTAATGAGCTGGCCAGTACTCAATGTAGCCTCACACTAAGCTGCGTTCAAAATATTGATACAGCAATATAACACGGCTGTGATTTCTTGTCTGTGGATCTACTGCGTGTGATAGTGCAGGGAAATGATTAGAGGTTTAGTCTTTAGGGGCTCCCTCAGGGATTATTGGTGTATTGACAACTGTTGTATTCTTAATATAAAATAAAGCTTAATTGCTGTATTATTTAACTACTGTAGTTAAAACAGATTTTTAGTTTAGATACACTACACTGCCTGATATTCAGGAAAACACCAAGCCAGCTCAATGTATATCAGCTAACAAACACTGTCCCAATGACGCGAATGCTCTTTTGATGGTTTATGTGAGTATGTCCCTTGATGGTATGTGTGTCTGGTCCCACTGTATTTGTATGTCCTTTTCACTGAGAAAGTTATACAAATATCAGTTGAGAAAACCTTCAATTGCTATTTGTATAAAATTAATTATTATAAGGTTGTCTTGTTAAAAATCGAGGTTTATTAATTACTTTGGCTGCACAGTCCGTTTGTCCAATGAACAAACACATTGGTCACTAAAAAGTAAAAATTGCTAAAAATTATTTTCTGCAACAATATTAACTTGCAAATGATTGTTTGCTAGACATGCTTTGATGCAGCCCTACTAAATATGTAATGAATTGTGTTATTGTATAATTAGTAGATTAATGCCATTAATCTCATTGGAATCTTGGCATTAACGGTGAGAGACCGAGACAAGTTTAAAACGTGCGTGAACCGGACAAGTCACTGAAATATCAAGGTGAAATTCATCATAGCTGGAATTTCACCTTGAGGGGGGGAGGGATTTAACGGCGATATTTTTTTTATCGCGCGATAAGAATCTTGCGCCGTTGACGGCCCAGCACTAATAATTAGACTTAACTAATAAAGCAAAATAACTATATGAACTCCAGACTACTAAGCTTTCATTCCTGCGAGGCCCTGATTATGTGAACAGATTGACGCCGAACAAAATGCTTACAAAACAATTTCATGCAAAGGCCCTGTGTTCAGATGGGCAGGGCGACCTGTCCTTGGCAGCATGAATCTTCGTGTTGTGCTGTGCGCCACTCTACCAACACCAGAGACCATAAGCAGCTCTCTGCAGTTGGCACAAATGAAGAAAAGATTCAATTATGCAGTTCTGAGCTGCAGTGCGTTGTGACCTGCATGTGCATTTAGACCATAGACGGAGTGGTCCTGTTACTACAAAAACACGCAGCATCACTCACCATGCTCGATTGATTGGTTCGGCCGGGTTCGAGATGAGATGGCCTTCTCACATTTACGATCCTGCAGCATTCATGCCCTCGGTTTCCCTCAGAGATTTCCTCAGCGGCTGTAACTTTTAACAGATGTTCTCACAGACGGAGGACCTTTTCATGAAATGCTGTTTAATTTGCTTTGTTATTATTAAATGTTCTTATGCCTTGTATTATAGAGCTTATATTTGCTGTATATTGCATCATGGATCCAGAGAGTTCTGTATATTGTTATAGGACTTTGCCCAAAGGGCTTTCAAATGCAGTTGGAGGGAGTGTAATACAAGAGATTTTGATTTATTGGGCAGAAGAAGGTATATCCTCAAGCTTTCATGGTTTCACTAATGATACACAATATGCACAAAGGTATTGGGACTCTTAACCATTACACCAACACGGCCATTCAAATCCTTAGATTTGTGGATTTCTAATATATATTTGGCCCTGCCTTTGCGGCTGTTACACTCTTCACACTATTCCTTCATGCTTGATAAACTGCAGGGTAGGAGGTTTGGTGGTATTTTTCGGAATTAACTGCTCCTCTAGGCCTCTGCAAATCAGACAGGCAGATTCAAGGACACGCCCACCACCAATACATTTAGACATGAGGAGCCAAAGTATTTAAAATATTCTGACAGATATGTGGAAACAAAACACAAGTCAGAGAACATTCATTCTAACGAGTGTTATTCTGTCTTGTGTACTCATGATGCAGGTCTGATCCATGTCACAAAAAATTACCTTCCAAACCTGAGGGAGCAGTGACCTGAACACTTACTTGTGTGAAACCTGCCCAAGGGAAAGTGACATGAATGTCCAAGTCCTGTTTCACTTCAACTGACTGCCAGAGGCATGGTGTGAAACACGGTGGAGGCTCCTGGTGCTCCATAGTTACGTTTGAAACTAGTATTCCTGCACGCACCCTATGAGGATGAGGATCCCCTTCTATAGGTCACCTTGTTGTCTGATAAATGGCTAAATTTAAATTCTCAGTGCCTTAGGAATGCTATTCTTGAAGCATCAACATAGCTAGTGTCATTGTGGAATTATGTCACTACTATGCTGTGCTGCTCTGCTGAGTCTGAATGGCATTTCTGAGAAACTTTTTAACCAGTTTTAGTTGTTTGAATATCAGCAATTTTAAAGAAGCTGTACTTGAATTGTCCCACAGTAAATTTACTATGTACAAAAAGATCTTTATTTGTATATAAAACTCTATTAAACTAACATCTTTTTGAATTATGTTCTCTTTGGTTATATCTTTACTTATTCAAAATGTATTGTCAATTTTCAAACTCACTTAATGAATTGTAATTTTAAACTATGTATACATTATTTAAATATGATAAAGTAAGGATACACTAATACTAATACTTCTATGATCATGAGTGTGAAAATAGCTACATCATGGCCATTACCGTCATAACAGTTCTAAAACCCACCCCATTCCCACTGCTTCTACATATGTATTTTCGAAAACACATGCAATTTTCATCCCCGACTCCAGAAAATTATGAAAACTTGTGCCCTCCAACTCACGTCTCCTGGTTGGGACTGTTTTCAAAAATGTCCACAACTGTGAGTGGTTAAAGTATTTGTAATTGTGAGTGGTGTCAGTGCTGTAGTTTTGAGTGATGTCAATATTTGTAATTGTGGGTGGTGTCAGTGCTGTAATTGTGAGTGGTGTCAGTGCTGTAGTTTTGAGTGATGTCAGTGCTGTAATTGTAAGTGGTGTCAGTGCTGTAATTGTAAGTGGTGTCAATGCTGTAATTGTGAGTGGTGTCAGTGCTGTACTTGTGAGTGGTGTCAGTGCTGTAATTGTGAGTGGTGTCAGTGCTGTAATTGTAAGTGGTGTCAGTGCTGTAATTGTGAGTGGTGTCAGTGCTGTAATTGTAAGTGGTGTCAGTGCTGTAATTGTAAGTGGTGTCAGTGCTGTAATTGTAAGTGGTGTCGGTGCTGTAACTCTGAGTGGTGTCAGTGCTGTAATTGTGAGTTGTGTCAGTGCTGTAATTGTGGGTGGTGTCAGTGCTGTAATTGTGGGTGGAGTCAGATTTGTAATTGTGAGTTGTGTCAGTGCTGTAATTGTGGGTGGTGTCAGTGCTGTAATTGTGGGTGGTGTCAGATTTGTAATTGTGAGTGGTGTCAGTGCTGTAATTGTGAATGGTGTAAGTATTCTAACTGTGTGTGGTGTCAGTACTGTAATTATGAGTGTCAGTATTGTATCTGATACAATGCAAAACAGTGCTGTGAGTGTGTTAACTGTGTGTGGTGTTGTGAGTTTTATCAATACTGTAATTGTGAGTTCTGTCTGGGCTGTATTATAGCTGTGAGTGGTGTCAGTGCTGTTTTGTGTATGTGTATGTGTGTGATGTCTGTGAGTCTGGGGGGGGTGGCGGATCAGTCTATTCTGAGCTTGAGCGCCTGACTCCAGAGCAGCCAATAAAGGAGTAAAACACTCAGGAGATGGGGAACATGTCTGAGTTTCCATAGGAACGCCTTTTCTGAATCTGAGGAGACGGCAGGTCTTGGTGGAGAAAGACAGTTTTAGTGTTTTGTTACTGACACCTGCTCTTCTGCTAATCCTGCTTTTGTTGTGTGTCTTTGTAGTGTGTTTAACCCAGTGAATGTATGAAAATACACATGCTTGATGTTTGCTGTATGAGACAGAACATGAATGAATGAAATGAGGGCTGGGCAGTGCAGCTGGTGCAGCCTGGGAGGTTTGGACCAGGTTTTGCTTTTAGACAGTTGCGATTCTTATGGCCAGATGGTCATGTGTGCCAGGGCCCACCGGACCGCATGCTGCGTTCCTCTGTCGATGGCTTTTGCTTTCCCAGTATTTCTGTTTTCCCTTCTCCAACTGAGGTGACCCTGTCAGTAGATGGTTAAAAACTGTCTTATTTTGTGCCTGTGGTGACATGAGGGTGGTTATCATAGCATATTCATTTTACATAATATTGTATTGAATATTTTATGTAAATTTATGCAAAATGACAAATAGGAATCAACTTCTGAATCAAGTCTGAGTTAAAAGCTGTTCACAGATGGAAGACAGCATGTCATTTCTGCTCTAATTCTGTGTGAGTACAGTAACATGGTAAGACTGTCCCTAAATTTCTGTTTGGAAATTGACAAAGTACAATGTTTCCTCTATCATTTTTTATTAGGGTGGGAAGTAGATCCTTCGTAGCAAGTGAATGACTTGCTCTTGATTGTTGGGGCTTTAAGAGTGAAACATCCTGAGGAAAGAGCCATTTTTCAAAGCATGAAGTGCCAAGGAAGAAATAGCATCTATCCATCCATCCATCCATCTATACATCCATCCATCCACTCATCCATCTATACATCCATCCATCCAAACTCCCACTGGATGTCTGAACCCTGAATGGATGGACGCAGTCACCCACCCATCCATCCATCCCT
Source organism: Hemigrammopetersius urotaenia (assembly GCA_037974485.1). Lineage (NCBI taxonomy): Eukaryota > Metazoa > Chordata > Actinopteri > Characiformes > Alestidae > Hemigrammopetersius > Hemigrammopetersius urotaenia. The sequence continues at coordinate 12,237,716 of JBBPDC010000032.1, read as the reverse complement.
CCATCGATTGATCCATCCATCTGTTTATCCATTCATTCATCCAGTATGGTAGATTTTGAAATCATTCATATGATATGACTGTGGATATACCAAAATATGGTGTAGTGTTCTTTCTTGTATGTCCTTGAAGAGTATTTCTTAAAATAGACATATCCTGGAAAACAGATTTGAACACCTGGGTGCCTATACAGGTATCATGACCATTATCGGATTTGGTTATATGCTATCCTGGTACGAAAGAAGCCAAGTTGATAGACTGAACAACTGATTTCACAACCAGAAGAGCTTACACCCAGGAGTTTAAAGTGGAGATCCTAACAGCCTCACAGTGTGAATCCACCTCCTGCAGTGGTGGTTTTCTTTTTGCTACCTTAATTTGGCAAAATAAAGGCAAACTGCCTATATCGTTTTCAGCTGTATAGTTGTTTTAATTGGATTTTCCTGGAAGCTTAAGTTTTCGCCATGACACCAACAACCCACTGGATGTATGGACCCTAAATGGATGGAAGCAGTCACACACCCACCCTCCCATCTGTCTGTCCATCCATCCATCCATCCATCCATCCATCCAACCATTTGTCCATGCTTCCTAAGTGCAATAACAGTACTCAGATCCTTGAAAGTGTAGAGGTCCCCAACCAATCAGTCTATGAGTCATTTGGTACCAGGCCTCACAGAAAGACAGAATAAAAAATATGTGGCCCAAAAATGGTTGGGGGGCCGCTGCTTTAAAACATACATATATTTTCATAAAGGTAATACTCAAGCCTATATTTTAACAACATATGGTTGAGTTACAGTATATTATGAACTCTATCGTGATACACTTCATTATGATAAGCTTTGGGAGTATATTGTGGACATTGTTAGCTCTTGATCTGTGAAAGCACTATGACCTTGGATCACCCCTAGCCTGAAGCAAGGGCAGATAGACTTTAAGACCCTGTTTACGCTTGGCATTAACTTCCGATCACTATGATCAGATCGTCATCTAATCAGGATGTTTACGCTTGCCTTTTTCAGTTGTAGCATCTGCGTCCAAACAGTGATCAGTTCAACACGCAGTATTTGAATGTTTAAATCAGGCTGGTGGGCACAGGAGCAGAGTTGGCATAGCCTGGCTGTGATGTTTCATGACGAAAGACTGTAATGAGGAATGCTTTGTGAAACATTTTGCAGTTGTTTTCCAGACATTAAATGACAGGGAAGAAGAAGAAAGTTAGTTATGTGTGTTTGCTCATTGACCACAACTGAAGCACAGTGAAAAGTAATTACGGGCTAACTGCAGCTGTGAGAGGAGAACTGTATTCTGTCCTCCACAGGCAGCAAATGGCTTTTCAGTGGGTATAAATGTGAGCCTGTGTTTGAATACAAATCCTTAAAATGAAGAGGGAGGGAACAGTATTCAAAGCTATGGCTGAAGCTCATGCTCACGTTGGCCCATGAAAGTAGCCAAACTGGCTAATACCGAACACATTCTGATCACATGAGGTACTACAGACTCATTCATGTTCACAGGGGCATCAACCAACATGTCTTGAGCAAAGAGATGAAACAACAACTCCTGGAGATATTTTGTAAGGTCCTGTAGGCCATATTTCAACCCACTGGAGGCGACGGACTCATGTGTTCTGCTCTGTGTCATGGATTTTTCAGCTGTTCAGCCTGTCCTGTTCTCCGTCTCTCTCCTCTGTACCAGGGGAGCCTTACTCTGACCAGTGCACTGGGATGCACTCAGGCAGATGGAGCCCCACAAGGCATATCCCAGAATGCATCACCTGCTATAGCTGCAGCCTAACCCTGAGGGGCTTTCCCAACCAGTTTATCCAGAGAACTTCACAGAGTTTTGGCGATTGCGGTTTTAGGGGATGGGGAGGAAATTTGCGAGCTTGACCATCTCCGCAGATCATCTTTCTTCATGTAAAGGGATAGTGGTTAGGTTGCGTATAGTGTAAGCTGAGAATGGTGTGAATTTGATTGGTTTTTGCCAAACCTTCGCTTGAATTAGGTGGAATGGAAGGAGTGCTCTGACTAATTCGGGAGAAGCTGTTCCTTTGGTCAACTGTTTTGGTCTGGAGAAGTGGGCGGCGAGCGGAATATCCACCAAAGCCGCGTAGTAACACTTAATTGTCACGTTCACTCAGTCCAGAATTTGCAAATCCCTTTTGGGTTCATGCGTAACACCCACATAAACAGTAGACAATAGTGACTCATGGTGCATAGTGGCTCACCAAACCATAATTGGCTTGTGCTGTCTTTCATATGGTGTCCCTCTGTTGGACAAGGTCTTCCACAATAAGATTGATTCCACAATCCAGCATTTCTTATGTAACAATGAGCGAGCCCAGTGTGGAAATGTGTTATTAGGGCTTTCATATATTTTTATGCCAATGGAAAACAAAGAGCAAGATTCATACAGCAATACAGAACTCATACAGTAATACAGAATATCAGTCTAGATGATACCTAGGGTTCCTCATGGTCCAATATGACAGTATAAAGTATACATGTTTTCATTATCATTGCCACCGGTAGTGCATTTTTCTGTTCTAAAACATTTAATACAACTGACAGAAGCACTTTATAACTAGAATCTATTTGATCAGCTTATGTTGTTCCTCTTTGACCGTTTCGCCAAGCTGTGGAGAAGAAAGAGGGGGAAAAAAGAAGGCGTTTAATCCTCCATCTAGACAGCTAATGCTAGCAACCTCCCACACAGAGACTGCTAAAGCCCATTACCTCTTTTATTGAAAGAATAGTAGACTTAATAGACAGAAAGAAGGAAAGGAGAACAGCAAACAGAATCACTGCGTTTCCTTGTATTGCTTCTTTTCTTCAGACCCTAATATTTTACTTAAGAGGTCTAAGAGAGGTCAGTGTCTCATATCACTTCACAGCTAAGGCCTCTTATTTTCAAAGATGTGGAGAAGGAGCTGTTCTGCTGGTTTCTTACAGTAGAGATGCTCTGAGCTGCACAGAGTCTTTTTGAGCATAATGCAGATAGAAGGACATTTAGGTGCAGGAAAAATATTACATGTCTCTAATATAGACACATGTATATACACGAGAGAATATGTGAATACTTGAGTTGTGTGTAAGGTATAAGTGTGAAATGTACAGCCTTGCACACATACACACATAATCGCAATTATTCTCATGTTTGCCACAGTTAACTCGCTATTAATCTAACCATTAAGTCCTAAACATACAGTTTGTAATACTCTTCTCAACATAGGTGTAGACAAATATGTTTGCTTTGTGCAGATTTAGGTTTATTAATGGCAGTTAATACTGTCAACAACATTTAAAAAAAAATCTTACACATATACATATATAATAATGCTGGGCAACAATTTTAATCATGATTAATCACATGGTTTTCTGCGATTAATCGCATTGTTATATGTGAAATTAAATCATTAATTTACAATTTGTGCATTGCACACCTTTCTTTTTAAAGTACTGCTATATGAACAAAAGTGGAATAACACTTTCAACAAACACGAAACAAATAAGGGGCTTTTTAATAGCAGTGTTCCCTTTAACACAGTCACACAGCTGCAGTTCAAATATTTCTGTAAATCTCAACATAAAAATTAATGTGATCAAATCAAATATAAAACCGAAGCTATTTGCCACTGCAGGGCATTCACGTTTTATCTAGCTTGTTACCGAAAAACAAGTTACACTCAGAGTCCAGAGCATGGGGGGCGGAACCATTATAGCAGCTGCAAAGAAGGACCAACTCCATATGAAAGTGTCGGTATCTGAATGCAGTGCTATTAAAGTCACATGTCGTGTAATGGTCAGGTGTCTTATATGGACAAAAGTAATGGGAGAGCTGTACGTGCCAGTCAGGTGGGCCAGGCGTCCCATTACTTTTGTCCATATTAAATTCCAAACTTTATTTAAAAACCTGCAATAACGTGCAATAAAATAATTTGAGTGCGATAATAACACAGGCCAAACCAGATTTTATGCTGATTTCATTTTTTTTTCCAGTCACATCAACCAATCAAGTAACTGTTTCAATATTTTCAGGGTGAAGTCAGACAGGCACACACTGTGATCAGTGTCAGTCAGCTACCACTGTTTCTTCAAAAACAGTCAGGATATGATTATTCAGTGCTAATTATCATACAATATATAACTAGCTTCATCACAAAAACTGTACGTGTGGGAAAAACTAAACACAGATTGTAGCTCCCCTGCATGTGTCAGATCAAATCCTTCACTTTAACTTTGTCCGTCTCTGAATCACGTCTGTAAGAGTTGGTCTCCCTTAGGAACGCTGGAGTCACCTGCACCTTTTAGAGCTTTCAGGACAGAAGTCTAAAAATTTAGACCGGGGTACTTGGGTTCTGCTGGTTTGTGGTTGGAAACATATACACACACAAACACACACACACACATCATACGTGGCTCTCACTGAAGCTCTTCTAAGTAAACCCTAGCTTGTTTGGTTTGGCTTCAGAGACGTGGCTGTTTGACACACCCCGACCGCGACATAAAGCAGTGCATGGCATTTGGGTTCTTTCTCTCAGCACTGTGTTGGCTTGATATGCATAACATAACGGAAGATTATGTGACAAAATATATGGGTTATTACCGGTAATCCTCATGCTTTAACAGTTAATCCCTTAAACCCTATGCACTCTCATTCTCTTAACTATATAATTTACACATTCATTTTATAATCCATGGCAGATTCCTATAGTCGTATGTGGGGCTGTCGCTATTGATTACATTGGTAATAAATTAATGTACAGACTATTATCAAGCAATCAAGATTATTGTTATGCATCTCTTTAGATCTCTCGAATTCTAAATCACTATTTGAGATTTCTGACACCTTTTTAGATGCTTACTGGTCACTGTTAACTAATGATGATTCAAGACCCGCTACTAAATGGGTCCCAGTTCTGAAATATGGATAATCTTCTAGACAATGGTGCTCCAATCAGTTTTCATGAAGCATTAATGCATTCCAACAGAGCTACATTTTCAAATGATGCTGTATTGGATGAAAGGAAGGGATGAGAGCGGTACTCTGCACATCACCATCTCATATTTGTTAAGATTTTTCCCAAATGCTCCTCCCTTGTTATATTTCAAGGAAACTCAAAACATCACACATCACACATGTCTTAACTTACTTATTTTTATTTTGCTCT
>JBBPDC010000032.1:12198161-12219123 GCA_037974485.1 Hemigrammopetersius urotaenia | reverse complement strand
ACACACACACACACACACACACACACACACACACACACACACACACACACACACACACACACACACATACTTGCATGTCCTGTTGGCTGTCTGGGTGGTTATGGCTGAAATTGCCCATTAAATGTGGTGATCACGGCATTTGTTCCTGCTCATGCTGAAAGATCGCATCCTGGCGTGTGATTGGCCCAGACGAGAGACATGAGAGAATTATCTGCTTTGTTAATAAATAAAAGCCCTTTAACTCTCAGGCTCTCAGAGATTTTTCATTATAAAGTGCTGCATTGCAAACAGTTGACCAGATATACTCAGATATACTCCTGATGACCTTTTTACTATTTACCTTTTCATCCTTATTAGATCAGATATTATGATTAAAAAATAGATAAACAATAAACCTAAATGCTCGTTTACACTTATTAGAGTCTGAGGCTGATCTGATAGCAGTGTCAACTAAGCTTATTTGATTGGCCGAAGCTCAACCTTTTGTGTGAGCTGTAGTGTCTTCGCGTTCAAGCATTCAGGCTTGAGAATATGGTAAAGATTCGTCTGAAAGTCTCAAGATTACTTTGTCATTAGCAGCTGTGAACACGTGCATAGAGGGATGACACAGTGTTTCTCCATCGACTGCGGTGCAACATATTGCTACAGTCAGCAGAGTTCAATTTACAACATAAATAATACAAACAACACAATAAACAGACAGCAAAACATTACAACAGTAATGTAATTTAACTGTATATTGTGTGTGGGATGTATACCCACCAAAGTGTTGAACCAGGTGTGATTATTATTGCATAGGAGGCAATGAGCAGCATCCAATACAATAAATAGACAATATAGCGATTTAACAGTAATGTGTGAAAGGGATGTAAAGGTTCCAGAATGAATAAAATTGCATCATCTTGTCAGGGCTAGTGACCTGTTTCTTTTGGGGCTTTTATTTTGAAGGGGCTTTTATTTTGGGTGTGTATGTATTGATGAGTCACAGCTATATATATATATATTTTACAAGAGACAGATTGCAGCATTGAACCTCACTGAGTGAGTGTAAATTGTAGGTTATCCAACAGAGTAACAGAAGATAAGTGTCCCATAATGGCAGTAAACAGAGGTGCAGGTGCTTTTGAAGGTCCATGAGAGGTGTTGAAGGTAGTTCACTGGACTGCAGTACTTGTGGTTTTTATACCACTGACCTCTCAAATGGTCTTTCATCTCATTCCAACTACAACAGCCCTGTCTGTGGGCTTGTGGATGGACTGTTCTTGCCAACAGTCGGATCACGTTCTGCATTGATGTTCTCAGTCACCTGAGGACCGGCTGGCCTTAAATATTGCACCAATGCGCATGCACCGCACTCACTGAACGTGTGCTTTCATCTGCATCTCCAGTCATGTTCACTGATGTTTTTTTTCCCATAGATCTGAATGCAGATGTCTCTTTAGTCAGTTCTACTAGTCACTTTGTGACTGAAGCTCCCAACATTTGTGCCAAAATAATAAACTTGTTTTCTCTTGCAATCTTAATCTGAATAGACGTTTACTGGCTATTGCTATCACATAGTAAACCTGACTGCAGTTTTCTACGCTCCTTATGGTTCTGTGTTCATCTATGTACTTTATAGCTCTTTGACTATTTGCACTTTACCCTGCCCTGAAATTTGGATCAGCCTGTAAACTTTCTATCCAAGCCTGACCAAACTTTCTATCCAAGCCTGAAACTGACTTAATTCAGTTTCAGGGTGCTGCCCAACCCTCATTTAAAGTACCAAGTAAAACCTGACATGGTATCGTTGGTTAAATGACCACATAATAACAGTTGAATTGCTAAATGTTCTTTTAAAAAGGAATAAACATGATGTCATCAAATAATGAGCTTAATAAAGCTTATATTCTGCTTTACTGCATTTGTTTTGAAGCAGTGTTTGTCCTTCATCCTGAATGCTTTTAGTCAGTTTTTTAGCCATGTTCTGCTCAATTTCTTTATACAGAGCATGAATGCAAAATATGGTGTAAACATTTTTCTGACTGAACAAGTTCATTATAAGAGTCATTTTTGGACCAGCATTAAAGCATCCTCTCCTGAATCGATGCGCTTTCACTGAAGGACCTTACTGCTAAATTCTTCCAGTAACACAAATGCGTGACTGGTGTTATTGACAGAACTGTTCTAGAATGATAAAGTTAATAAAGTAGAAAATTAAGTTTAACAAGGGGGAAATGGGGCTTTGAGAACTCCGACTTTGTGCCTGTCATATATATACAAATATTTTCAAATGCCATTGTATGTATTTAAGTGTGTATGAACCTGAACAGCGTGTGAAGTAAATTACTTACTTAAATCTGTTTCTTCAGTTCTTTATATGAATCAATACTAATGTAATCTCCTTTCTGTCTTCTACATATTTATGGTACTGTTGATTCAGCAAATTCGCAACTGCCCATATTGGAATGAAAGCAGGCTGCAACTGTGTGTTTATTATACAAGCATTATAGGGATTTGACTGTATAGTATGTTACAGATGCAGCAGAAAGAGATTTGGTTGAATATTCTTTTAATTAAATTGTTCTTTTGATTTACCATAATATGTGCCAGAAAGCTCTGCAACACATTAGCTCTGCAACATAACGCTGTAAATAAAACCTGTTGTTGCTGCTACTTCCACCCGTGTTTGTGCATCTTAGAAACGGGCAGATTCCATTTAAAAGGTGTAAAAACACTAATCTTTTCATTATTCGCTTGTCTTAAGGGAAACAGTAGACATGTTCGTGTGACAGACCTAGTGTGATTCCATCCAAAATGGCAGCTTAAGAAGCTGAGATCCAATATCTTTAGGGTGTTAGCATCAAAAAGATGACAATGAGGTGTGCTGTAATCCAGACACGAGCTGAAAAATGTCTGTATGGTGGAGTATATGCACCATGTACAGGTAATGGTGGCTCTAATCTTTGGAAATGGTTCACTCAGGCCTTCAGATCAATATTGATTCCTAATACTTAAAGTTTTGGGTGGTAATTCAGTGAAAAATCAATTTTACAACATTAATACCACCTCTGCCATCTAAATGACAATACAATATGAAAAATAAAGGACCAGCACAAGGTCAGAACTCCAATCCGTTCATATGGCTGCAGTGTTCTCCTTTAACCATTCATTATATACCAATAATGCATCAGTTTGGTGCCTTGAGCCACAAAAAAATAAATATTAGGTCAGAAAATACAGGCTTTGTCCAATTCAATATGATTCTTAGAATAAACCATGACCACGTCCGGTTTACAGGTTGAATAACAGACACTGGGACTAATTGTTTTGTTGGTTGAACAGACACAAAGATTAAAAAATAAAGTCTCTGAGTAGTATCAATCAAAGATGTTATTAAATTAAAGATTTTTTGGTTTGATCAAAAAAATAGACAAAGCATAAAACAAAGCAAAAAAAAGAATTTGGTGGGAGACATAACATGTTGATGAGACGAACATCTTTAACATAAGCAAATTCTCATTTCAGACCTTGCATATCAATCACAGTTTAAAATTTTTTTCCAGAGAACCCTGGAAAATTTTGTTGTTGGGGCTTCCGGGTCTCAAGTGTCAATCAGTGCCACCGAGTCTTCTCTGAAGATGTTTCACCAGATACCAAAAGAGCTATAAACCAGAATCTCAGTCTACTGCAGAAGAGTATTTAACCTGGCTGTCACAGTCTGAATTAGTGAATGTTGTGCAAACTCATTCAGTACTCGGTAACATTTTGTGACAGCATTTACCTTGAATTGCGTCTGACGCATAATCTTTGGGGATTAGGGGAATGACAGCCGCTCATGTTACCCCCGTCCAAAAGGCAGTCAACGAGTGACCTGGGGATGCCCTTCTCCCCTTCGGCTGTCAGTATTATATGGAAATGATCCTATTAGCAACATGCTTATGTATTTCCCAAGTTTCATGCAGAGAATTTTAATCAACTGGTCACATCAATATTTCATTTATTCAAATATTTGACCACATTGCCTTTATCTTGCTCATCTCTTCGTTCCCTCTGGTCTAAAAAGACTGCCCTTTTATCTGCTAAGATGTTCATAAGTGTTCAAAAACACACAAAGCTACATTGATTGTAATGTCTGCAAAACAGTTGTTTAGACATTTGAACCATTGAAGTGCTTCAACCCTGAAAGGAAAATCCCCATTAGTTGACTTTTGAAGGAGAGTTGTAGGATCTTTTCATAGGTTCAAACAAAAGAGTGCTTCTTCACTTCACATGAGCAGCACCAATCTATGCCAGATGCGCAACACATGATAAATCATCAGCATACTGTCAAACAACTTATATGGAAGTTCTCCCAGTTTGTATTGATGCTCGGGACATCAGTGGTCATGCTAAGCTTTGTTTGGTGTTCCTGTGTCACGTAGAACCTTTTGTGTCACCATAGATACCCAAATTCATTGTTGCCTATCTTTGAACCTGGGAGAACCTTCAGGATCTGCAGGGGGTGGGGGTTTCAAGTCTGAATCAGGAAACCCCAAGACATACTGTGTTTTACACCCTGATCCCACAATCAAAAATATTTTTTAAGAGGAAACTACCTGAAATCAAACATCAAAACTGTTTTGGACTCACATCTCCTGCCCCCCAGTATCATTACTACCCTTGCGAGACTAGGGTTACGGTTTCTCTTAAATGTTTCTGTATGGTTTTTGTTCTCTTGCCCATCACTCATAGAATATTTCGGGGTGGGTTATGCTATAGAGCGAATGGGAGTGCATTTGGTGTGGAGTGTGGAGGGAGCGTGGTGACCCTGTAACAGCATTAATCCTGGCTCCACTCTGATTCCCTCCCACCTTGGCTGTCTTAACCATGCTGGCAACAATAAATCACCTCCCTCAGCAGCCTGGCGGCTCCACAGCCTAGCTAGCTCGCACAGCTGCAGTAATATCAGTCCTGTGCTAATTGAACCACCTTCTACAACATCGACTCACTTAGCAGTGTGTGCGGTCCACACTGAGGTTTGGGTTGAGACTTCCGCTGAGGCATCAAGTTGTAGCGTGAAAAAATGTGTTGGTTAGCATAGCAGCTAGTGCTCCAAAGCTCCTTCACAGATATTACATGAGAGAGGTTATACATTTCACCATGCCTAACATGACAGATGAAAGATGGGTGTAGGCTGGCTGTTCATGGATATGAAATAAAAGGTGATTTTGCACTGCACTTATAATGACCCCTGATTCCACTCACCTCCACTGTACAAAAGTCAGTGTCAGCAAGTTCCTTTCCAATAAACCAGTCCACGTCCAGCTACTCTGAATGACCTCCATGACTGAATAATGCAGAAATGTCAAGTCAATTTATATTTTATACGTGTCTTCCTTTTCAAAACATTTTTGAAACAGCTTTTATACTATTAATACATGTTGTATTTACTGCAGTATTGTACATTTCTTTTCTGCCTTATAATGCATTATAGTGGTGTGAACGTCTGATACAGTTCAGAAAGGCTGTGTTGTGTATTAACCCTGTCAGACCTGCTGTCCTAAGTTGCAAGCCCCTGTTAGTCAATGTGTATTATTTTCATCAAATTAAGCATCAGCATCAGAGAGCCTTCAGGCCTTTAATAATTAAGAGGCTCAAGATGAAATGCCTTGTTTAAAATGCCTTATCAGCATAATTGCTGGATATGGATCACTGGTAAAAATCTGGGCAAAGATTGTAAAGCAGTCAGCATCTCAAGAACTATTCTTGAGGGAAAATGATGGTATTAGAATTTAGGCATTGAGGTGTGTGTGTGTGTTTGGCTTGTGTGTATGTGTGTGTGCATTATGTTTTTTAAGCTGTGTTGGGATTGGCTGCCACATGCATGTTTCTGTGTGTGGTGTTCACTTTGTTTAGTGGACAGTGGTTGTGTCTGCTTTGTGTAAGAATGAACTATTTATTCATTGACAGTTTGGATTTACATGTACCAATGTGTACATGGCCACATTTACATTTACAGCATTTAGCTGACACTCTTATCCAGAGCAAAGTACATCAGTGTAGTACTCCACATCTGATCCTTAAACCTGTAAAGCTAAACTTAAATCAAGTGAAGACGGTCTTGATGCAGGTCTTCCTCTTCTATAAGCAACGGAGGCTACAGCCCTATGAGGACGAGAAGTGACCCTGCTAAATCAGTGCTGATATGTATGTGCTAATATGAATGCGCACACACACACACACACACACACACACACACACACACACACACACACACACACACACACACACACACACACAGTTTTACGCAGTTACAGTCACACACAGATTTTTTGAGAACCACATTCATAGTTTTACACAAAAATCATAGCGGAAACTGCATTAAAATAAAGTTTGAAAAGGAAAGGAGTGTTCTGGGTGTATATTTGAGGCATATTTAGGGTTTACACTATAAAAATAGGCATTTTTAGGCTTTTTTTTTTTTAACCAAAACACAACAACATGGTTTTTCACTCTTGGAACCTTACCCCTGCGAAAAAGTGGGAGATTACTGTATATATACAATTAAGCTGCAGAGGGACCTACTCATATCCATTTAAAACGACGTCTGTTAAATAGATTTCAGAGTACATCCATAGACACCATGTTGAGAGAGGCCAGAATGGGGGAGTCAGTCAGCCAGTTGCAGAGGGTCTGAGGCGGGGACAGCCCACAGCAAGCTTCATAACATTATTCTCTGCTGAACAATCCTTCTTATATCAGTTTCAGATGGCTGTCATTACCTTGATTCTCTAAGATTTAAGGACTGGGTGACTTGACAAAACCTTGAATTCTGCTTTCGGCCAGAAAATTTAGCAGGAGAATGCCCAGCCATCAGTTCATAGGTTATACAGCGAGACAACAATCCAAAGCATGAGATCAAGTCCACCGAATGGCCTAGTCTTGGCTTGAACCGCATTGAGATATTGGATATGTCTGAAAGTATGGCTGAAGCAAAGTTATGGTGGCCTGGTGGTTAGGGAGATACTCCTTCAATCATTAGGCTGTGGATTTGAATTAGGTGAATGGGTAAAATGCAGAGAACTCAAAATTTCCTCCAGGATTAACAAAGTACATAAAAAAAAATCTAGGACAAATTTGAACAAACACCAAAGGTGTACCAACCACACGTAGAGGGAATTTCTTCTGTTTTGGTTGACAAGCTGAACATCCATCTGGACTAGATGAAAGCTTAGCCCATGCCAACTGGTTAAGATAAATATACTGGTCTTGAGAAGACATTACATTATAAGGAAATGTACTCTGTACATAACATAGTCTCTTTTTGTAAGTGATGTTGCTGAACATGGCCTAGGATGTAACATGTGAATGCACACACACCACACACACACACTTGCACACACACCTTTGGAACTCAAAAATCCCCACAAGCTTAGGACGCACAAACACACACACGCACAATCATGCAGGGACCGAAAGGCAATTTTCGCTGCCACTATGGTGAGACCACTTCATTAGAATTGGAGAGAGAGTGGTGAGGCAGCTCCTTCAGCAGCACAGAAGCCAGAGAGTGAGAGGGGGGGTGGAAGAAAAATGTGAAGAATCTGATGCACTCTTTCTTTCCACCCTGCCTCTTTTCCATCCTTTCTGCTTGAGCAAAAAGAAAAAAAAGAAGGGAGCAGCTATCTCATTACATCGCACTCCCAGGATCCCGCATGCTGGATTCTGGCCATGAGCGGATACAGAGCTCCGACACTAGCTGTTAGCTTAGCGCCTGCGTTTTCTGCACAAACGCACGGCCCATGCTTGCTGTCACCGTCTGCCTCTCTTTTGCTGGGTTGCTGCAATTGTTTCATGGTCGGAACAAGGCTCTTTAATGAACTCTTTTGGGGATTGGCACGCTCTCCATGGGCCCTATCTCTACCGCCACGGTGACTGAACTTACTGTAGCTGAGTGGCTGCGGGAGGGGCGGCTGCTCCCCATCCTGTTCCCTCTGACAGCACCAGTCTATGGCTGATGGCTGTGATAGTATTATAGGTGGTGATTTTTCAGTTTAAAGACTTTAAAGCTCCCTGCTTTGTCAGTAATTCTGCAAAATCAATGTTTATGAAAGAAATCAAAGATCAATATATAATTGGTATCCCGAGTGGTGTAACTAAGAATTGACCCTATTGTGGAGAGTTTGATCCTCTGTGGTGCTTCAGTCATCTGTAGCCAGGTGTCCAAGAAAATACAACTGGCTTCACTCTCTCTGGGTGGGTATCGCACAACATGACACAACATGATGCCAGCCAGTATGAGCATCTGCTAACACAATTGGTGGTTTACACTTTCCTTCAATTGTGTTACACTGTCTAGTGATGTTAAAAAAATAGTAATAATACATTTTATTTATAGGTACCTTTCAGGGTACTCAAGGACATCTTACAGTACATAGTATTATCAAACACAGAGTAGTGTACAGTGTAGCAAGACATAAAATGCAGAATAATTAGTTAAAATAATATAGTAATAGCTTAAGCTGTTAGCGCTAAAGTCGGACATAAAGAAGTGTGTTTTAAGGCTGGATTTGAAGATTGGAAGAGATGTTTTCTGAGAGAGTTCCAAAGGTGAAGGGCAGTGTGGTTTGGTGCCCAAACGTGCAGGAGGTATAGTGAGACTGATGGAGAAGGATGAAGGTGTGCAGACATGAAGTAGATATGAAAGACATGGAGGTCCCGGTTATGAAATGTCTTGAGAAGCAGAATCTTAAAATCAATACAGTATTTAACCAGGAACCAGAGAAGTTGCTGGACAAGAATAATGTGTTCTATTGTAAGCTGCATTCTGAAGCAGCTGAAGTTTATGGAGACATTTGTGTGAAAAACCAGAGAGGACAGAGTTACAATAATCAATATGGGATGTAACCAAAGCATTTATGAGAATAGTAGTACTATGAACAGTCAGACACTGACGTAGATGACCAATATTGTATAGATGAAAATAAGCGGACGGAGTGATACTATATATTTGTTGCCCTAGTGGCAGTTTGAAAAGATGCGGTGGGGTTTCATGTGACTCAGAGGAAGCTCAGTTCTCTGAGGCCCATTGTATTTTCTTGGACTCCTAGTGGACTGAAAGACTACCTGGAATCAAACTTGAGACCCCCGGTGTTGGTAGTGTTGCATGGTAGAGGTCATAGCTTATGGGTAGAATTGGAGATGACTATACATTTGGCAGAAACTTGGGAAAATGAATAAACTGTAAAAATTGTGTTTTTACTTAAGATCCAGATTGCCTCCAGATTTATAGTTAATTTAACTATAGATGATGTTAGAATGTAAAATGATGATCAATAGAATGCAAAACTCAATGAATGCTTACTGAAGGCACATCTTACGGAAAAAGCTACCAAAACAAGCCGCAAATGAAAAAAGGCAGCATTACAGGCCTGGCAGAAGATCACTAGAGAAGATCCAATTTCTGGCAATGTCTGTGGACTTCAAAGGATTTAAAACCAAGAGTGAAACATGAGAGTTTTTTAACCCTTAGAGCTCAGAGGGTTTTAGTGATGTGATTGCAGTAAATATAAATGGTGTAAATCAGTCTTTAAATCAGTGTTTGTTCTCCAACACACTCGATATTTGATGCTCTTTCTCTCGACGCGCCATCGCTCAGCCGCTCTCCAGACCCCCTCCCTCTGCAGGTTGTCCCGAAAGTTCTTCTGGGTTCAAGCTCAGCATGACGTCTGACACTTCGAGCATCAACACAAACCAGGGAAACATCCATATAAGGAGTTAATCTCCTATGCGATGATGAGACTATTTGTTATGGTTCCAGCATGGATCTGTAACTAAAAGTTAGTGATTATGTTAATTTTCCCAGTGAAATGGAAGGGCTTTTTAAAGCTTTAAACTTTCCAAACCCAGTGTGCTGGAGCACAAAACAGCAGTAAACAAACCAGTCCAGTTCCTTACGGGCTCCATGGCGGCTGCTCAGGAACTTTCTCCAGCCGCAACTTTTCGGCAATGACAGCGAATTCCTTCCGTGCGAGTTACCAGCACATCAGCGGTGTTTCAGTATAGTAGCCGCCCACAGCAGAGACGCAGAGGGAAAATCAGTCATTCGACTACCTGAGGAGAAGACACTGGTGTCCTCGCTTATTGCTCTAGAACTAGCTTATAACTAGCTCGCAGCTAGCAGCCTCTGGAAACACACATTTATTTTACCTCAACTGAGCATTAATTGACAGTTACTTGTTGACAGCAATTACAACTCAATTGTTCATCAGTGTGCTCTTGCATTCATTCTTCCCTGTATCTCTCCTCTCCCTGGTGCTTTCTCTCTCTCTCTCTCTCTCTCTCTCTCTCTCTCTCTCTCTCTCTCTCTCTCTCTCTCTCGTTCTGTGCCTTGTGTGCTATTCTGTGTTGTTGGATTAGAGGGCATTACCTGTGCACTGAAGTGAGGAGAATTAAATAACGCTTAGCGCCGTGTTCCAATTGGAAAAGGGAAAAATAACCCTCTTTAAAGTCGGTTATTAAATTTCATCAGGGACCGATAAGCCCCCTCACTCCCAACACCCCCACCCTCCTCCCACCCACTTTCACTGCTGACTCTGACCAAACACAGTTAGCATAACATCTCTGTTATTTTCTGTGTGTTATCAGTATTCTTCCACAGCAATGTTCATGTAGATGGAAGTGATTGATTTGAGTCATTACTGTGCATGAAAATGACTACATGACAGAGCTCAGCTGACAGATATATGAAGCTTTTAACGTGACACTTTTGATGCTTGGTTTGTAGGACTTTATGGATGGTTAATAACCCTTATCTACTGAAATTAGATTTTTTTTGGCTTTTTAAAGGCCATACATATTATTTTTATGCAAATGCATATGCTTATGTTTAGAGAGCTGTTGTAATGTATTCAGTGGATTGTTCTTCACTCAAGTGGAAATTTGATTCCCATCAAAGATTCAGAAACGAGTCCTGAACATTGTGAAGGGAATGACACACACTGGACATCTGCTGTGGAGCAGCAGTCTGCCTGAGATAATCCCATTAAAATGGCAGTTTATTAAAATGGGAAAACACAAGGTGAGATATTGTGTTTCTCTGCGCTGCTGGGGGAAGAAACGGAAACAGAGTGCTGATTAATGCTAGAGATTTCCAGTCGGCCCAAAACGGATGACTTCTCCCAGACGAGGCCATGGCGTTTGCCAGAGTGAATGCTTATAGTAGCATACACTGAGTATCATAAAGTATATCTGGGGATATAAGTATGTCTGTGTTCATTTAGTCCCTATTTCATGGGAGTAAACCCATATATTTGTAGTCAGTCCTGACAGACAGTCCACGTTTTTCTACGTGTGGACTAAAGCATGTGGACTGTGTAGGAGATTCTTAGAAATCAGTTTTATAACCTCTGATATAGAGCGGGGTGATATGGCCTCTTCAAAATCAAACTACAGATGACAAATAAATGGTTCAAAACAAGGTTCTTTTGTTTGTTTTTGTTTGTTTTTTCACTTTAGGGTTAAAGTGCAATCTGATATGTACTTCGGGTCTAATGAATCCTGGTTTTTCCACCTTATGTATGGGCACCATATCTTTTGTTATATACATGGCAACAGCGTATATTGCCTTCCACCGTGACCCATTCTCATCATATGGCACTAGGGCCCCCGAGAGAAGTTGACCAGTTGTGTGTTTTTTTCCGCTCTGCGTGCACGCTTGTGTACACAATGCAGTCTCTGCCTCTGATTGGCTGACGCTGACAAGCGTTCCTTGACTTAACCAATTATTATTGTCCCTTCATAAAAAGGCGGTACCATTGGGAATCTAAACACAAAACCACAACAAGACGAGAGACACATCAGAGGAGACACACATCACATGTGAGGAGATACTTCACTTTAGAACGGTGCTGGACAGGCCACTGGGCATACTGGGCAATGGTAAATTTGGGCCGGCGCGGAATCCCGTCTGCAGCACCCACCCCCCTCGGGGACAACAGCCTGGTGGGCTGGTCAAGGCTCACAATGCCCGGGCTGATTTTTTGTCCCTGTCCAGCCTTGCTCTAGACCAGATAAACAGCACAGTGACCTGCACAACCTGCAAGTCGGTGTTAAAGCACAGTAAGTGTACCGGCATTCTGCATGACATCTGAAACAGCACAGCTAGCTAATATTGCTAATGCTAGCACTGCAGAATGTGGCTGCACTGCTTAAGCTGTCGGACACAAGACTTGTTTGGTCTGTGTGCGACGGCACAAAACCGAACCAATTCCATATTACAGATGTAGTAAGACGTTTCTTGGGCAAAAACAATGCTACAGTGTTTGGGTGTGCCGCGCTAATTTACCCGTGTAGAACGGTGCATCGAATTAGTTCCACTTTTGGCTTTCGATTTTGATAAAAACACATCGTCCTGAACTGAAAATTCCCACAAGTCTTTTAGATCATTTGAAGTGAGTCTACACACAATTTCTATCAGGAATTGCTTTAGATGTCTCAGATTTGCAACAGCAGAATCATTAAAACTATAAATAGGCACTTTACCACAGGCACACAGGAACTGTGCTGTACCTAAACTGTAGTGCGACGGCACAAAACTTGCAGCATACTATGTTTTTCCAGTGTATCTCAGCCTGGTAACGGTGTTTCTGATGAGTTAGCAGCGCAGTTCTGCCCCCACAGTTGTTATTGAAGGTCGTCATCCAAAAACCAAACCAGCGGAAACTTTTTTTGTCTGCTTTTGATATTGTGGTATTTTTATTGTTTATTGTCTTGTTAGAGTTTTTCTCAGCATTCTTTAGCAGTGTGATGAATACCTAACCCAGAGAACTTGTTAGAGATGTCCTGGATCACCTTCACGTGTCTCACAAAGAAAAATTTGTTAGAGTCATAGAAAGTTCCCACTGAAATTTTTCTTCAGCACAAACATACGTGCAAACAGTCATGCTTGTGCTTCATTGATTTCCCAGTTAGTTTGTGTCTCCATTATTATTTTTTTGTGTGGACAGTAAATATCCTAATTTTTCTATGTTGTGATGTTCTGGTGGAACAAAACTGAATTCTGCAGCAATAATTATACACCAATGAAAGACTGGGGTAGGTCAGAGCTGAAAACCAATCGGAGCATGGAGTCGAGAACCAGTGACGGATGTCTACAACAGGGTGGCCCTGCCCTGTACTGAGAAAAAGAGAAGAACATAGACTTCTTACCTCTTGAGTGAGGGCATGTCTTGTAAAGGACGTGAAAAGCTATGATCCATGAGAACCTCAGGTCCTTCTGAGGTCCCCAAAACAAGATGTATCTGTCTTAGCTATTTGTTCCACTTGGAAGCCATTCTTGGTGCCTTCTCAGACAGTGGTTAGATAGAAGGAGACCTGTCTTGTCTTTTTGGCAAATTTACTCAAGACACCTGCTATTTCTGAGGTGTGGGTCAAAGAGGTGCCATCCTTTGTGCTGTCTGTTATAAAATCTGGCTACAGATGGTGCTGGTCTGCTTACTGGGACTTTCCTTTCTGCTTCTCTTGTTTTGCTGTGTTCTGCATATTAAGTCCATATTTTCGTCTGTTGTGAAATATAAAGTCCTTGGATAATGTACACACACATATAATGAACAGTGATCACAAATAGCTTGATGATGTTCCTCTGAGAAATAGTTGATATATACTAGACATGGCACAATACCACTCTTTTATGTCCAATACCGATATTTTACATTTGAATATCTGCTGATACAATATAAATCCGATACTTGCTGATTATTTTTTTTAGATAGAAAACAAAAACAATAATGCTTTTTAAAAAATTGTCCAGACACATTTTGTATACCTTCAAACAAAACCAAAAATCATAACTGTTATATAATAAGAGAGAAATATTGCATAGAGAACATGGTACAGTAAGATGCCTCCTTTGGGATGACCTTTGTAAAAACATCTTAACAAATTTAGAGGTGTCATTTTTCATTGTTTCGTGCAATTTTTACACAATTCACACATTTAGAGGTAAATGTGTTAAAAATAAATATTTATAAATTATTATTTTTTGACACCTCACAGTGGTTATTATATGTCAAATTATTCAGCCTCTTTCCTCATTTTTGACCATTATAGGACATTACTATTATTTGATGGCCTAAATTCCATTTCACCCCTAATCATGCATGTATTATTCCCTATAAACCACTTCTTCCTTGTTTTCTGTTTGTTTTTTTCTCCTCTAGATTTATGTGTTTTCTCATTACTCAGTTTTTGATTTGTGGTTTAGGTTCATGACAATAGATTTGCCTGAACTAAAACTACCTTATGACTGACCCTTGTTCCTCTGTTCTAATTCTGGATTACCCCAAATACACACACTGAATGTGCATGTATTCTACTACCTCTAACCTTCAGTTGTTATAAAATCTATACCTGGGCTGATATACTGTATGTGATTTATTGTAATACCCATTGCGTTCATTGAATCTGGAAAAAGCAGGATCAAAGGAGAGAAATCTGTGATGCAACACTGATGCTTCACCCACCACCATGAGTATAAACAGTCAGCAGAAAAAGTTGTTATTTGTAGTCTTTTTGATTTATTAGCTTGTACAGTTGCAGTAAAGACCCCTTGAATTCATTTGATTTAGTGTCAAATTGATCATTGACTCTTTAGTTCACTGTAATAGTGCTGTTTGTCTCCATTGGAAAGACAGATCAGGACAAGTGGGAATATTTGTTTAAGGCCTTGCACTTCCTCCATAGGCTTTTCCCAATTAAGGTATAAGATTCATAAATGATACATCCATATTGTCTTATGGCACTCCCGGGGAGCATGATTTGCATACATATTGTTCCACACCTTTTCGATTTCTCATACCGACCCACCCAGTCTCTGCGGCGGAGTGCAATAAAGATGGCCATGTAGGGAAGCTGATATCTTATGAGACAAAATAAATAGAGATGACCCGATACTACTTTTTTGGTACCACATTACAATCACACTACCATTATTAAGGCTTTATAACTGACTTATTATCAGGTTCCTAATTAGGTTGTAGATAGTTCATAAATCATTATTTAGCAGCTGATGCAGGCTCACTATCTCAGATCTTACTGGTGGCTGAGTTTATTTTGCCTCTTTCTCAGGCAGAATGTTAAGGTCTTTGTTAACATGCTACTAATATTAAAACACCAGATCTTCAGCTTCATCATTGTATGACTTGTTATAACTTGTTAATGATTTATAAAATGTGTACAACCTAATATTCTAATACAGACCAAAAATTATCATTTTTCTTTTATTTTGGGTCCTAGAAACAAACAGAAAAAAACAAGAACTTTGAACCGGGAGAACTTTCAGGATAAACCCGCAGAGGGAGGGGCTCCGGAGAGCGGCTGAGTGGCACTGCGCCGAGTGAAAGAGCAGCAAATGGCGAGGATGTAGGAGAACAAACACCTGTTCTAGACTCTTTTACATCATTTATATTTACTGAAATCAGAGTTCCAGAGGTTAACAACCTGATCATAGATCATTTATTAACCTTTTATAAGTGTAGACTCATTGTCAAATGGTCCCGCTTTTTTGCTGTTCCAGTACTTATTGCAGTTGCTGATTCTTGGTGCAGCCGTACTTCTGTCCTGCACCATCAAGAGGAGTGTTGTCTAACACATCAGACTGATGATCAGATTGAATTCAAAGCCTGCACTGGCTACTCCAGAGTTCTCCACCGCCTGCCTGCTGCGAGTGGGTGGCTTGGCACTGGCTTCTTGAGACAGAGTAATAACAGTTTATTTTTCTGCAAGGAGAATAGAAGCGAAAAAAAAAAAGAATGCCAATGTAGCAGATAAGGAGGTGTGACTCAGAGACGCGCGAGACGTTTAAATCGCCGCGTCAGTAAGATCTCGGTGGCAGCAAGGACGCGGTGTATTTATACGCAAGCTGTTAGCAATTAGTTCCGGGTGGAATCATAGGGGCCTTGTGCAGATCATGCCTGCGCCAGTTCAGAAGATCTAGTAATGAGTGTATTTTGTATTGGAAGGACCATAGTGTGCCATCGTCGTCTGTAGCCTTAATATGATGATTAGTGGTATCCTTAACCCACTGCTTGCTGATATTGATTCTGCTGCCTCTATAAATAGCAGGGTTGGGGTCGATCCTATTTCAGTTCATCTGGTTGAGACACAGCTTACAGTTCAGCTGAGCCTCACCAACATGCTTGTATACACGCACAGATTTGCAAATAATAATAATTACCATTATGAATTGTTACGGTTCGTTATTCATATCTGAAGATGCATATTACCATATTACATAATATCAACATATAAAAACACGACATTACTAATCTTATGTATCTACCCATTACTGCTCATCGGCAAATTCTATAAACAAGATAAGATAAGATAAACCGTTATTAGTCTCACAAGTGGGAAATTTGCATTGCTATGGCAGAAAGTGGACATTACAAAGTTAAGAGCAGCAACAGTAAAATACAAAAAAGTGCACTATACAAATAATACAATAATATAAACCCATGTCTGAACACTGGATTTACAGTAAACTTTTTTTTTTTAAACCAAAACACAACAACGCGTTTTTTCACTATATGCGGGTGCTCTTGGAATGTAACCCCGCGAAAAGCAATGATTTATTGTTTATACACAAGCAGCAGGCATTGATAGCATGGGTCATGGGTGCAAATCCTATCTTGAGCATACCACCACTGGGTTCCTGAGCAAGACCCTTAACCCCAAGTTGTTCCAGGGAGACTGCCCCCTGTAGTTAGGGACTTGAATTCATAATGATTATTATATCATTATTTATAGATATATAACTGTATGATAATTATTAGTTATTCATAATTATATCATTGTTTGTAACAATGAATACATATTGGGCATGCGCAAATGTGGAATATAATAGGTGGAGGAAATTGGCTGTGCCCAAACACACAAACTAAACCTGGTAATCAACTGAATTGCATCACTATACTCTGCCGCCCTCCTTGACCGGAATTGGGTTATCTATGCACTGTTCGTGCATTTGCCCTTTTGTAGATCTATTGCAAAGTAGGACAAACTTTACAGAGCTTCATTTGGATGATAGCTCTACTGTGCACCAAAAAAACCACCAGGTCTCTCAGAATGAATGCAATTGGATGATGTAAGCTTTTCTGACAAGCATTGCTTTGCCATTGCAGGTTAAATAGGATATTAAGCCAAAATTCTGCAAAGCTTGTCTCTCTTAGCAACAGTTGCTGAGGAAAAAAATGCATTTTTTTGGACCAGCCCTGCCCTATGGTTTTGTGGGCATTGCAGGCATGTGCAAATAAGGACCATGAGGGGACAGAGGTCCTAATATTGGATGCAATGAATTTACTCCTGTTTTCCTTCACCTGCTGCCGCCTCCCCACTGGCTGGAATTGGGCTGGATTGCTGTTAGTGACAAGGTCTTTTAGTGCTCAAACCTTGAGTGATGATGTTATAACTCATTCTTGGCCGACACACACACACACACACACACACGCACACACACAAACATAGACTCTCTCACACCTGGAGCTTAAGATTGTGGATCTGGGAGATTTACACTGTAAGCTGTTCAAGCTTCTTTTCATGACGGCCGCCGCTGTAGTAGGACAATAACGCTCTCTACACCTGATCAGGTGATAAAATGCAAAGCCTGGAAAGTTTATCCTCTTGTAAATATTATTCTAAGCTTGTATAAACTTTTTTAGGAAACAAAAGGTCCTAATTTTGAATTAATAAGTATTAATTAAAAACTTGGGACCAAGGACCAAGTTTGATTAAATCATGTTTTGATTAAAATATTTGATTAAAATATGTATTTAAATATGCTCTGTTAGGTGTAATAGAATTCTGTAATAGCATGCTTTAAAGTAAATTTTTTCCCAAGTTTTATCTCTATGTTGAAGGGGATGGGGGATGGGGGCTCAGTTGTCCATATAGTTTTTTTAGTTGTGTCAAGGATCAGTGGAGGTCAGTGGGACTCGGGCTTCTCTTACAGCTCGACGTGTTCGGCTGCTTCGCTGCTTTCACCTCTGCATGCATTCATTGATTGACCCCCCCATCACCACCACAACCTCCCTACATGGACAAGGACAACGAAAGGTGACAGATGCTCTGTTTTTTTTTTGTTTTTTTTATGTACAGTGAAGAGGCTGTTTATTCGCAGCCCTGAGGAGGTTGCTGGACAATATCAGAGGTCTAGAAGCATAAGCAGGGCTCCAGATTAGCGACTAGTTTTTTCATTTCTGTCGCCACTGGCGATTGTCTCTCACAACCGAGAAAAATGAAATAACTAAAAGTACAAAAAACGTGACATCTCAATGTGCAGATATGCTCAACCTGAGTCTACCGCTCCTACTATCACATGATTAGTTATGAGAATTTAGTCTCTTTTTAATGAGTCGGATCATTTGGCTCCTTTGGCTCCCAGGCGCATAGACAGACTGGGTAGACACCGCATTCCCAGTTCACACAATACGGCATCGCATGGCCATGTAAACAAATACAGGTAGACATGGTTTTCCTTATTCAGCACTTTTACTTTTATGAGTGAGATCATGAAAAATGAATCAGGAATGTCTAGACTTTTGCCAGGTGCATGTTCTCTGTGTCTACTCATTTACACACACGCAGGGCCTCCCATAGAGAAGGCCTAGTGATTTCTGGGAACTAAAAAAACATGCCTGAAGTTTTGAATTCACTCAAATTCAAAACAATCAAGCTTCAATCGACTCTCGCACTGGTCTGGCCTTCAGGAGCTGCATTAAAGTCCTATTATTAAGTGAACCACCAACGTCTTTAAGAAGTGACAGTGGAATTAATCAACAATGTTATGGTTCCCAATAGATGAGGCTAATTTTGGGAGAGAAAAGTAAACCAAGACGAATTTTCATTTGTCTATGTTTAATTGTTGTTAGCACAGCACTAACATGCTACTAGAATTAAATTGGGTGCTAGCTAAGAGTATGAGGTGTATTATTTTTATATTTATGGCCTGAACTGAAGGCCCAGCTCTAAAGTTGTTTTCACATGTCCCTCAGACAATGTCCGGACCTGATTCCGCAGTTTAGCATGAGGCACATAGCACATATGTCTTGAAAAGTTCAGGCTTGCAGTCTATGTGTGAAAGGGGCTCGACAGTCATGCATTACCACTGCTGTACACATACAAGCGCTGCCAATGCTCTCTGAGTGGATAAACAGCACACATACTGTCTGGCCGTTTCAAAACACCAGACCCAGTTTAAGCATCACATAATCAGTCATGGTCCACAAAAATGTAATACTGCAATACCTGTACAACACACCGTCTCTCATAATATGCTAGCATGTCACAGCAGAGATACTGTAACACAAAAAGAATATTGTCTAAAAGCATTGCCTTTTTATTCAAAACAGGGGAAAAAATTAGCAGTTATTTTATGACTAAATCTCTGTTGATTTATTGACTGTACACTGTCTGATGAGCAATACACCTGTATTCTAGAAATACTGATGGAATACCAGCACCAGCAGGAAAACATTTTGTGATGATTTCCATCAGTATTTATAGAGGTGGGCGACTCATTTCATTGTGTCACCACCTTTAACCCAGACATTCAGCAGACCAGACAGACTGCCCTCCTCTACCTGACATCCCTCGCTCTGTCCCTCGAGGAAAACAAGAGAGGGAGAGAGAGAGAGAGACAGGGTGGGGGAGAGAGAGAGGCAGAGAGCAAGGGACAGGGAGAGGCAGAGAGAGAGAGGGGGGCAGAGGGAGAGAGAGAGAGAGAGGGACAGAGGGAGAGGGAGAGAGAGAGAGAGACAGAGAGAGGGAGAGCGTATCTTGTGAAGAGACGCTGTGGGGGTGGGGGAGGGGGTCTTCCCACCTCACCGTCCGAGTGGGCGCTTCTCTCTGCTCGTCTTTCTGATCTGGCAGCTTGACAGAAAAAAATACACAAAATGTGCTGAAAAAATGGTTTTGCTGTTTTGTTCCTTTTTTTCTTTGCATTTCATAAGAGCCCACTCTTATGAAATCTCTCCTCTTGTGCGGCCTCCCAGCATCGAATTGTGTGAGACGCTCGGTGCTTTGATATCGCCCAGTTTGAGCATTATTCCCATGGTGCATTGCTACAGTCTGTACCTGCCTGTGTTTGGCCTTGAGGGCGATACTGCTGTGATTGTGAAGAACCAGTAATAGCTAATGTGCAAAATCTCTGCTTTTGATGAGGCGAGACCCATTGTGTGCTAACAGCCTATAGTTTGGGCAAAAATGAGTGTGATTCTTTATCTCTTCTCTTCACTTGTTTTAATACTCCCTTAAACAAGTAGTTTTCAGGAGGCAGCATGGTCTCTGTATACACTGTGCTTTTAGAAAACACCTCTGATAATTAGCACACACAGCTTGTATAATCTCCGTTATCATTACCAATAGAATGGGCTGCTATGGAGGAGCACAAGAGCCCAAGGTCACCATGTGGCAGCTTGTGTGTAAATCCCTTTAAAATTGAGCTGAGGAACTGCATTGAGACGATCATTGGAGTGTTAAGATCATAGGGGTCTCTCCTCACTCTAACACCACATACTGCCTCTGGAAAGCCACCAGCATAGTGGATAACCCCACACACCCATCACACACCCTCTTCTTCCTCACACACCCCTCACACACCCTCTTCTTCCTCACACACCCCCCATACACTTTCTTCTCCTCACACACCCTCTTCTTCCTCCTCCTGTCGGGCAAAGGTTCCATAGCATTCAGATCTCCACTGCCACAGACAGTTTCTCCTCTCAGGCCACCAGACTCCTCAATCAGAACTGAAACATAAAGACACACACAGAGAGCATGTACACACACACACACACACACACACACACACGCATCTCTCTCAGAGCCGAGATGCCAGGCCCATAACGGATAGGTTTATTCATGGCACCGGTGGCCGGAGCGCTCTTGCAAGCAGCCTTCGTGGCCAGTTGCTTCCTGGGCCCCTTACCAGGGGTGGATTTTCAGG
>JBBPDC010000032.1:12154388-12168732 GCA_037974485.1 Hemigrammopetersius urotaenia | reverse complement strand
TGTTTGCCATGGGTGACCCTACCAGGGGCTTACGCCCCCGACAACATAGCTCCTGGGATCATAAGAACACGCAAACCTCTCCACCACAATAAGGTGCCGGCTCCAGGAGGGGGAGTGATATTCCATCAAATTCCAAGTATGTTCCATTGATACTGTACTAATATTCTCACATTACTCCAGTGATACTCCATTCATATTTCACTGCTATTCCAGTGATACGTAACCAATATTTAACCAATGTCCAGGTGATACTTTACTAAAATTAATGTCTTATTCCAGTGATATCCCGTCTAAATTCCAAATATGTTCTCTCCAACTATGTGTCACTCCAACAATTTGTGTCACTCCAAATATGTGTCACCCCAACAATATTCCACTAATATTCCAATGATTTTTAACCAATATTCAAGCGATATTACATCAGTATTGTTCTGCCTGGGAAAGGGTCAGGATTGAAAAACTGCCATAATAGTTTGTAGCAACAATAGGAGGTTAAAGATAAGTACTACTTTAATAGTAAAACTCATATTAATTACTGTTATAAAGGTCTTGATCATCTTAGAACCGCATTATCATGTTTTCCACGGACAAGCAGGAACTATCTAAAGTCAAGTAATCTGAGGATAAACTAGATGGTCTCATTTGGACCAGGCCCTGTCTTTATGACCTTTATGATCCCTGTGGTTTTGGAAGACCCCACGTTTTTGAGATGATGGTGGTCTACAGGCTGCTAGTAAAAGCAGACAGTGATGACTGAGTCAGCGTCATGATCTCAGTGTGAGCTTGCCTTGCTGTAAGCTTGCAGTGCCTCCAACAGTTTAACCTCCTGCGGTTGTTCTACAGTCCAGACGTTTAATGGGCTACTGTGGTCCTCCTAGGCAGTGGACCAGTGGGGTTGTGGTGATTGTCTTTGAATGGACGGGTCACAGAGCACGAACGCAGATGGCGTCTCCTGAACTGATTTGGAGTGAGCGTCCCTCTGGCCATGTCTGGATTAAGCAGAATAATACAAACTGTCCCACATTTATCTACCAGCCAAATCGAGCAAAGCTCTTTCTCTCAGTCAGCTCTCTCCATTCTCTCTGTTCTCTCTCAGTCTCTCTGCCTCTCTCTGTCTTTCTCTCTTTCTCTTTTTCTTTCTTTCTTTCTTTCTTTCTTTTTCTAGTTGTTTTTCTCTCTTTACTTTCTATTCTTTCTATCTCTATATATACCTCTCTCTCTCTCTCTCGTTCACTCTGTCTGACTCTCGATCACTGTTTCTCTCTTTCCCTCTCTCTGTCCTATTATTCCTATTCTAATGGCACACCCAGTCACTCAACGAGTCTCTCTCTCTCTCTCTCTCTCTCTCTCTCTCTCTCTCTCTCTCTCTCCTGTCCACACCCCCACTCCTCCACCGCTGTCTCAGCCCCAATCAGCATGCAGTCCAGCCTGCCTTGCCAGCAGGTTGTCCATCATCCCCAATTACTGTGGCAACCGATGCCGCCGGCAGCGGCACACACTGATCAACCGAGTGACCCCGAACACCTCCAACAAGGTTTTAGCATTGCAGCTTCTCCTGCACATCTGTTTTATCAATAGAGAGGGAGATGGAGAGAGACAGATAGAAGGAGAGAAACAGAGAGAGAGAGATATTGCCTCATCTGACACACCCTCCAATGAGGCAGTGAGAAGTACATCTCTAGAACAGTAGATTACAGAGACAGTCAGATAAAGTTAAATAATTCAACATTTTGCCCCCTGTTGCAGTTGCTTAATTTGCAAAGTTTTGAGCTAACTTGGGATCTGGATGGCCTAGGTTGGGGTTTTGAATCGCAACTGCTAGTGTCACTGCTGAGGTCTTGAGCACTGCCACCACCCACAGCACACTGCTTCACTTGGTGAATGGGTTAAATGCAGAGAAAGAATTTCACATTGTTCACATTGTGGTGCATTCCTGTGTGACTATAATGGTTAATCAATTAAAATAAAATTAATGCAGAAATGGAAGTTAGGTATAATGCCAACTGCCTCAATCACCATAAACTTTAATCAAGCCATGCATAGTTTGAAAAGCTATAAAAAGTTGACAAAAGCTGTCCTCCTGCTACTGTTTTATCAATATGATATACGTCCCGACCTGCCCATTTTGATGTGTGTAAAACCTGCAAAATGGTGAAAAGTAACTTGCAAAGCCTTTTTCTATGTAAACTACATTTAGGATTTTGAGACGTTTGTATCAGTGTGATTTTTTCCCAAACTAATCCCTTAAGAGACTCTCCATTCAGGATCACAGCAAACTTCATCAACTGCTCATTTTTGATAAAATCTCTCTGAGTTGAGTAAACCATGTTCTTGTTGCTTTCATAGTAAGCAATAATCAGATGTTACTATTTTATATGTGCAGATAACGGATATATTGCCACCTCTGCTATTGTCCTACTCACAACTTGGCAACAGTCTCCCTCTACTGGCCAGGATAAGTCACTGCAAGATTATTTGGCTCCCAGATTTCATTAACCGGATAGAAAGTTGAAAGGAAGAGGGGGCACTTTCAGGACACACATCTGGAAAGGATCTCCTGTTTCTGGGACTCTCATGGACACGTCATAGCAGAAGTAGACAACATTCCTGCCTGATGTTTTACGCTGGTGCATTTTTGAACGCTCCCTGCGGCCTGGAACTGCGTGCTTCAGATGGCGTTTATGAAAGTGATGTTTTTGAGTGGAGCGTTGGAGATGACAGTGAAGGAACGGCCAAATCTTCTGTCCAAGGAGAGAGAGAAGACTCCAAAACTCAGCGTGAAGCGAGGCCTCAAGATGTTTTTTTTTTTGCATTCATTATTTCGATCAAAAAGAAAATGTGTTATCTATGTTGTACAGACTTGGATCCACAGATTATGGTAGTCAAATTTGTCTTATGTTGTCTCCGTCGACGTTTCTTGTTCTGAAGATGCTAGAGATGGGCAACAACCTACTGATAAACCTCTTGATTCTATTGCTTGTTGGACTCCTCATTGTTGTTTCTTTTTTTTTGTTATTTTTTCCCAGGCACAGATAGATCAAATATCGGGAACTGATTGGAACAGCTGCTTTATTGAGCGTCAGCTGTGTCTCTTAGGCCTTGTTATGAAGGATAATACAGTGCAGCATGCAGTTAATTCAGCAGAGTACATGGGCCTTTCATAAACATAAACATACACTACATGTCCAAAAGTTTGTAGACATCTGATGCAGATTAATAAGATCAATGTTTTTTTTTAGGTTTTTTCTTTTATGCTGCAGGAACAGTCTTCCCTCTTCTTCCCTCTTGTGTTTTTCCCTTTTGTGTTTCTTAAACCTAAAATAAAAGAAATGTGTTCATTTTTGTTCTTTATGGTCATTTGTGAGTGACACTGTTTTAGAACCCTAGTAGTGGCTAGTAGTATTTTTATTCACAATAACTTTGGTTCTACGTGACACAGGAATATCAAACAAAGCTCAGCATGACGTCTGACACCTCAACACAAAATAAGGGGAACATTTATATATGTTGCCGATTGACAACAATTTACAATTTGTAGTGTTTTCTGCACAGTGTGTTCTAAGGACTAAGTGAGTGGTTGTTTCTCTGCTTTCAGTCCATGAGTCTGATTGAGTTGGGGAATCCGTCTCAGAGTCTGGAGAATGTGTGTCGTTGGGCGTTCGAGCAGCAGAGGAAAGACACCAACGACAAAGAATACCATGACCATGCCATTTTCCTCACCCGCCAAGAGTTTGGGCCCACAGGGATGCAGGGTACAGCACACACACACACACACACACACACACACACGCACACACACACATACACACACACACACACACACACACGCACCAAACCTTTGCCAACCATCCTCTTTCTCAGAGTGTTGCTGCAGTAACAGCTTCCGCACTCCTTGGAAGACTTTACACTAAATGTGAGGATTTGGTTGTATTCAATAAGGTGGATATTAGGTACTTGATCACAGACACAATTCCAGCTCCTCCCAGATATACAGGAAAGATGTCTCCAGAGAACAGTCCCACTGCCTGGCATTGGGCGTTGTGAAGCTTTTCTATAGAGATTATGCACCTAAAGCAGCAGAGGACAATAGACAATAGGGGGCTAAAATGCTGTTTCTCAAATGAGTGGTCCTCACATCTATTATGAATCCAAGTCTGGCTCTTCTGCAGCTTTTTCCCTGTATATATTTGAGAATGTCTTTGTTTGAGTGTGTAAAATGGCAAAAATCCCTGAATCAGGTGCTCCTGTGTGTTTGTAGGCTACGCGCCTGTGACAGGCATGTGCCACCCGGTAAGAAGTTGCACTCTGAACCACGAGGACGGGTTCTCCTCTGCCTTCGTAGTGGCCCACGAGACCGGCCATGTGTGAGTACCTGCCTGTGTGTGTGTGTGTAGATCTGGCTTTGTGGCTGTGTTGTTTCCATTTCACATAAATGCTGTAAATACAGTCTACGCAGTGATGTGTGTCTCAGGGCTGCCTAGTGAGGTGTGTGTAATGAGAAGTGTGTTTCTATTGGCCAGCTTCCAGACAGCAGCTCTCTGTTTTCAGTGGGGATCAGAAACAGCGCAGGGAACACAACACAGAAGCAAAATAGAAGAACATTATTGGAATAAACACAAAACCTGGAAACGTCATGAGTTTCTTTTTATCATGGGTGTATTAGATCTTTAGAACTAAGTAACATTATGTCTTCCACGTGTGGCTTATGTAAGGTTTAAATAAAAGAAAATAGTAATAAAAATGAGCAGAGCAGAAAGACTGTTGTTCGGTTACTGAGGTTAAAGTCAGGATTGGATTTAGGCCCAGTGTTACTGAGGTTAATGGTCAGGTTTAGGTTTAGTATTATTAAAGTTAAGGTCAAGTTTAGGTTTAGGTGTAGTATTATTGAAGTCAAGGTCAGGTTTAGGTTCAGTTGTAGCATTACTGATGTTAAGATCAGGTTTAGGTTTAGGTGTTGCATTATTTAGGTCAAGGTCAAATTTAGTTTTAGGTGTAGCATTATTGATGTTAATGTAAGGTTTAGGTTTAGGTGTAGCATTATTGATGTTAAGGTAAGGTTTATGTTTAGGTGTAGTATTATTGATGTTAAGGTCAGGTTTAGGTTTAGGTTTTGGTACAGTATTATTGATGTTAAGGTTAGGTTTAGTTTTAGGTGTGGCATTATTGATGTTAAGGTAAGGTTTAGGTTTAGGTATAGCATTGTTGATGTTAAGGTTAGGTTTAGGTGTAGTATTATTGATGTTAAGGTCAGGTTTAGGTTTAGGTTTTGGTACAGTATTATTGAATTTAAGGTCAGGTTTAGGTGTAGTATTATTGATGTTAATGTCAGGTTTAGGTTTAGATGTAGTATTACTGATGTTAAGGTCAGGTTTAGGTTTAGGCGTAGTATTATTGATGTTAAGGTCAGGTTTAGGTATAGTATTATTGATGTTAAGGTCAGGTTTAGTTTTAGGTGTGGCATTATTGATGTTAAGGTAAGGTTTAGGTTTAGGTACAGCATTGTTGATGTTAAGGTTAGGTTTAGGTGTAGTATTATTGATGTTAAGGTAAGGTTTAGGTTTAGGTGTAGCATTATTGATGTTAAGGTAAGGTTTATGTTTAGATGTAGTATTATTGATGTTAAGATCAGGTTTTGTTTAGGTTTTGGTAGAGTATTATTGAATTTAAGGTCAGGTTTAGGTTTAGGCATAGTATTATTGATGTTAAGGTCAGGTTTAGGTTTAGGCATAGTATTATTGATGTTAAGGTCAGGTTTAGGTTTAGGTGTAGTATTATTGATGTTAAGGTCAGGTTTAGGTTTAGGCATAGTATTATTGATGTTAAGGTCAGGTTTAGGTTTAGGTGTAGTATTATTGATGTTAAGGTCAGGTTTAGGTTTAGGTATAGCATTGTTGATGTTAAGGTCAGGTTTAGGTTTAGATGTAGTATTACTAAGATTAAGGTTAACTAAATGCAAAGTCCTCACAAGTGTGTATATGTGTATGTGTTTTAGGCTGGGGATGGAGCATGATGGCCAGGGGAATCGGTGTGGGGACGAGGTGCAGATGGGTAGTATCATGGCTCCGCTAGTGCAGGCTGCCTTCCACCGTTTTCACTGGTCACGCTGCAGCCAACAGGAGCTGGGACGCTACTTACAGTGAGTCTCACACACACACACACACACACACACACACACGAACACATATTTCAATACACACACATACAAAAGCTCTAGCTAGAGCTAGCAGGTTCCGCCCGTAGTAATTTGAAGGCCCTTACCCTTCTCTTTCACAGCTCCTATGACTGTTTGCGGGACGACCCATTTGAGCACACGTGGGAGGAGCTCCCCCAGCTGCCCGGCCTGCACTACTCCATGAACGAACAGTGTCGTTTTGACTTCGGTACCGGATACATGATGTGCACAGCGGTGAGTGGCCAGTGGTCCACAGACACTGCCCCACCGCCCCCTTCCATTCAACAATGCATTATGGAGCAGTCATATGGCATCTTTAAGATTGCTATAAGCATGTATAACCCCACTGTGGCCATCAGCTCATAATAGCTTTCTTCATTCCAAGTCAGTCATCGGGTTCATTACAGAACGATGAAGAATGATCCCGCTGCGCTGTTATACATGCTGCCACTAGTAATGCATTATACGTGTGCGCAACTGTTTTTCCAGCTGTTTTGAGATTGTACCTTTGAGATCTACACACCTTTTCAAAAAACAGAGGTATCAAACAAGACTAAGAACAAACAGAGTGACAGTTATTAGCCAGATAAACAAAATATAAGGACTACAGTAAGAATAATGGTGTTCTGGGCTGGGTGAGGCAAGAAAAGGAAGGAGAATCTTCAAAATAGACCTATAACCTTTCCCCCTTTAACCCTTAGAAGTCACAGTTATTGTCTCCAACGTAAAATACATGTTCATATATTATAAAAAGTAGTTCATACTGAACTTTTGGATTATACCACAGTTGTGTATATGAGAGGCTTTATCTTGTTTTACAGAAAGAAATGCCTTGAATTTGCCATATTTCGTGGAACAAAATGCTTTGAACTTCTCTGTACAGAATGCAATATGCAATATGGTTGAGAATATAGGCAGTTCTGATATAAAATTAAACTGGCTCATGATCACTAAGAAATATCAGTACATTCAGCGATACTTTTAAGACCATGAGTATTCTGTAGTAATAATAATTATCTATCAATCCATCTATCTATCTTTCCATCTAGAGCTCCGGAAATTAAATGAGACCACTGCAATTTATTTCTAAACCTGCATTTCTATGAGTGACAACCAATTCAATGCCAGTGTCTGTTAAATTCCTACACAAACACCTCATTCTGCTTTATGAGGGACTGATTAGTGATCACCTGAATCACATCTTATTTAATGAGAAACAGTATAAAAACACTGCTGTAATCAACAGTCTCCTCTCACACTGAGACCAGTTGGATGGTAAAACACTACTAGAAGTGTTTGCTGTCCTCTCCTTTCCTGCTGGAGAGCCCATGTTTAGGGAGGAGTCCCGGCTCAGTCCAGCAGACCTGCATATGTATTATGGCTACAAAATACCCATGGTCTTAGAAGTATTGATGAAAGTGTTTAGACATATACATGTATTAAAGACAGTGACCCTTAATACTTCCTCATGTTCTTGATGTATAGGTCTCAATGAGTTAAACCCATACAATTTCACTCATGACCATAACATGAAACTATAGTTATGCATGAGAAAACATAATGATGGAAAACACAATACAGTAATCTAAACTGAATATAAAAACAGGGCAATAATCTGTCTAGACTCCTAAGGGTTAACACTGTCCCCGTACAGCCATTTTGCATCACGACCTTTTCCATTTGCTGTCAAATGCAAGACAAGTAACAGAATCAAGTCCAGATAGTGGCAGTTTCAAAATGACCCTGACCGCAATTTGAGCAGGCAGTTTAGGCTTTCATACTAAGTGTTCTGAGGCTCTGAAAGAATGACATTCCAGCTGAGCACTTCTGCATGGACTGTACTTTACTCTCTTGTCAAACCATTCCTTTAGCTGCAAAAGGTGGGGTCATCAGGAGCCCAGGTAAGGTAACCCACCTAATAGCCACATTGGCCACTTCTTCCTTTATCAGTCTGAGTGATCATTTCATCACATGTTATGTTCGTTTGCTTGTTTTGACCTCATTTCCACATTGCAAACCTGTTTGCTGCGGGGTGTTTACACCCTCAAATGTACACCTCTAGTTTACTGCACTTGGACAAGAGGTGATTCATTTTGAGACCGGACGTTCAAATACTCATCACCAGAGCATGGATAGGTCAGTTTGGAGCGTTCTAGCTTTTACATCCTCGCTAGTATCTTCGAATTTGACAGTACTCTAGTATACAGTATGAAAATGCCACATGGATAAGCACCTAAAATCTCAGTTAACTTTGTTGCACAGCCTGCGTTACAGAACATGAGTAATTTGGTACAGATACCAGGCAGAAGAAAGAACTTAGAGACATTCTCATAACTTCCACTGGCCTGAAAGAAAAGTTCCTATGCCTCCTTGTGGCGTCGTGATGAGAAAAAGGATGGACTAGGAGAAAATGTCGATCTTTTTTCATTTATGTATTTATTTTTTGCTCTCTCTCGTCTTTGGACCTAAATAGTGGTCATGTGTCATCGTTACCCAGCATTTTGTAAGCTGACTGTTGTGTTTGGTCAAAAGCTGTGTCGGAATCACCATGACTGACGTGTTTTTTCTTCTTCATTGTTGTGCTTTGGTTTGCATGTAACAGCCTCCTGTATATAATCTGCTGGGATTAAATATTTCTTCCATATGTTCATACTGGAATCCTGGACAGTAACTCTTTTACAAAGTTCGCTGTTATAATGCCGAACGAATCACAGAGTCTGATTTAAAATGACATTTTAACTTATCTAGAGCAGGTAACCGACAATTAGTGCCTCCTACAGTTCTTAAAATATGTATTTTAATGCTTTACACTGAAGATTGACTGTTATTGCAGCACCGTAACAGATTGCCTAAGGGAATAGATCAGCGGAAAATCAAATTTCCATAATTTCCCCCGTGTCCTTTATGTAGCAGATGAGCCAAGACATGTCTGGTTTACAAAACTATATATCGCGGAGCTGATAAGAATTAGAACTGGTTACAATCCCCGGCCAGGAAGGTGAATAGAACCCACTCTGGGCAGAGTTAGCCTGTTTTCTCTGTGTCTGCAGGGATTTCCACTGGGATCTCTGGTTTCCTCCCATATTCCAGCCATGTACATCAGCTGAACTGGACCATTCTCCACCTTTTGCCCTATGACTGCTGGGAAGCATCCCCACGAATTGCTTAAAGATACATGGCTCAAATAATGGATGCTCATTTTTACCACTAAGTCACACAGTGTCAGAAACCACTTACAGATATATGCAAAAATCCAAATGCCTCCTGTCAAAATTGACATATTTAAAAAAAAGGAAAATATAAAATGTTTTTTCCCAAAATGTTAAGTTCATCAAAAACAATCAGTGTGTTCTCTGTATAAAGTGTGCATCATGTCATCTGGCCAGGGGCTCAGCATTGTGGCCTACTTCTGTAGGCAAGTGTATTTGACCTTATTTAAACACTGTTTGGGGCATGTGTGTGATGATTTAGCCATACATTTAGGTATGTTAGCTGATTTAGTCCCAGTGTAAAGCTAAAGAAGCAAAGTTTAAACACCAGATGGCTGATCGTCTATGTTCAGGATCAGGGGGAAACTGTGCAAATTAAGTTTTTTTGCAAACTGTTCCTTTAAACAAAGTGTTACTGTCTTGGTGTGTATTTGTTGCCCTGTCTTTGTATAGAGCAGTGCATTTCTCCTTTGCCATTTCCACTTTGACAGCCTTAGCTGAGAAGGATACTTGTAACTGTCACTCAAACTCATTTCAGTGGCTGTAATGCCCTGTGTTATGAAGTGCCGGGGGAAGAGAGGGTGTAAATAAACTGGCCTCTGCATCTCTCCCTCAGTACCGCAGCTATGACCCATGCAAGCAGCTCTGGTGCGCTCACCTAGACAACCCCTTCTTCTGCAAGACCAAGAAAGGACCCCCCATCGATGGCACAGAGTGCGACACCAACAAGGTGCTCTCATATACACTCATCAGGCATTTGGGGCCAGAATATTTTGAACAAATGCTTTCTTTGTTGGTCTTCAATAACAATATATTAACAACTAATCAGATTGGTTTCAGAAAGATACGACACCAGAAAGATATTTGATTAACTTTTACTTGTGTGTGTGTGTGTGTGTGTGTGTGTGTGTGTGTGTATGTGTGTATATTTGTGCGTGTGTCTCTCAGCACTGTTTTAAAGGGCACTGTGTGAGTCTGACCCCAGACATCATAAAGCAGGATGGGAACTGGGGTTTGTGGAGCGAGTTTGGGGCCTGCTCTCGGCCCTGTGGAAGAGGCCTGCAATTCCGCACTCGCGCCTGTGATGATCCGTAGTATGTGTGCATTTTGTTTCTGTGTCTTTATTATTATCATTCCTTAACCTAGGAAACAAATAAATAACAAGAAAAGCCTGTTTGACTGATTCTGTATGCTACTGTATACTTCTGTCTCAGACATTATCTTTGACTGCCTTTTTTCAATCCAGAGATTTATACATCCTTTACAAGCAAAATGTATAGTCTCTCTCAGAACAAAACCTCTTACCTCTATTCTATTTTTTTTTTAAATCATTTGAGAACACCAGTTGTCCCTCACACTGCGCAGATATTTAATTACAAATGCACCAATAGTAATGGCCCAAAACTACTTGTTATATCAAATCTTGTTATAATTACTTAACACTGAATGTTTTTGAGAGAGTTTTGTTGATAATATATATCTACTTTTCAAGATTCTTCATTAGCCCCTATCAGGCTAATGAATAGCTGTTGAATGTGGTGAATTCTCATCAGTAGAGTAAGACTCTGCATCAGTGTTTGGTTTAGGACCAGGATGAGGTTAGGTTTAGGTTTATTTCTAGCAATGGTGGCAGGTGTCTCATTCATCTCTTTCCGTTCTTTCATCCCCTTCTCTAGCCCTGCTAATGGTGGCCGCACTTGCTCCGGCTCCAACTACCAGTTCCAGATATGTAACGCTCATGAGTGTGAGGACCCATACAAGGACTACAGGGAGGAGCAGTGCCGCATGATGGACAGCAAATTTGAATACCAGAACTCCAGACACCACTGGCTGCCTTACGAACACACTGACCGTGAGCAACTGAAAACATAGTCCTAAAAACAACAGAGGCAGGATAGACACCACACTATATACAGTATACACACTTCAGACACCATGCATTATAGACTCAAACACTATGAAGAATTATATAGACACTACAAACACTATACAGTACACCCAATACACAACACACATCTAACTAACCCCATACTGCACAATACATACACTACTGACACTATATAGTAGTGGTGGTGGCCTAGTGGGTAGGATACTTGGCTCTGGACCAAGAGGTCACAGATTCAAATCCTACCCTCAGCATATCACCACTGACTTCATGAGCAAGACCCTTTACCTGAAGTTACCTTACAAACACCATACAGCACAGCACATGCACCACAGACATAATGCAGTACAGTACAGACAGAGTACAGTATAGACTACAAATACCACAATACAAACCCTACACACAGCACAGTACAGACAATACAGACTCATCACAGTCCAAACAACAAATAATGCAGTACAGGCACTACATACTGAAAATAACTTACACTACAAACTTTATTAAAACCATGTATGCTACAACTGCACAGACACACAAAAACGATATGAAATGTAATATAGTCAAAATAAAATTTAATTCTACAAACTCTATAGTTCAAACACAACAGACACCAGATAGCACGCTAAAGACACTACATCACCATACAGCAGAGTATAGACACAATAATATTTACTTTTCACAGGCTGGGCCTTTTCCTGCTCTCTACTTGATTTTGATCCAATTTGACTGATGCCATTTCCTTCCATCTAAATCTGTCCCTCGTAGCGTGTTCCGATCCAGACAGCTGTTCTGAATTATACAGTGTGGAGAGGTGAAAATACGATAACACTCTTGCTGCCAGCGTCAGTGTCTCGTTTTTTCCCCCCTACATCCACTTTCTCTGTGTGCATGACTTCATCTAACAGGCTTTGCATGTAGCACATGTAGTCTCAAAAGAGCTGTTGGCTCCTCGGCCATTAGCCCAGTTCTTACGGCCGCAGAAGAACAATCCAACTTGGAGTTTAGCTATCCAGGGACTTTTTGAGTTCTACAGACTTGAAGCCAACTGGAAACAGCACGTCGAAAACAGCTGGGAAAGGTCACCGGATTTTGAGATGGAGTTAGGTTCCTGTTTTCTTGCTAGCAAATAGCAAAAGCTTAACTTCCTGACCTCTAGACATATTGACAGCTTCTGAGTTCTCCAGAGGCAATTTATAATACCAAAGTGTGTCGGAGGTTCGTATGTGGAATTAGGCATGGGCTGATAGCCAGTGTGTTAGCTCACATAACAAAATTGGCTGTTTGTATTCTCCTCCAAGCATGTTAAGGTTCCCAGTGATGAGTGTGGTGGCACTTCACGTGTCTTGGAGGATGCGTGCTAGTTTTATCATTCTATCATCTTGGTAGTTCCGTAAAGTGAGGCCTACATGGCAGGTCGTGCTTGGCCACAGTATCCGTTGGGAGAAAATTATGGATTCAATCCAAACAAGAAGCCCTGCCTAAAGACTTTTAGTACAATAGTGGTAGAAAAAAGTGTGCTTTTCCACTATGATTCCTTTCAGTGAGTTCAAAAGACTGAAACAGTTTAGAGCTGCATACATCAGTTTATGTGAGTTTGTAGCGATTGTCATATTCCAGGTAATTGAAATAATAACGGTTCAGCCCCTAACTGGAATGTCCTTATTTGAGGTGACCCCAGACTGTAAGGATATTAAGATTCTTTTTGATAGATCACACATCTGCTGCTCCTGAGGTTCTTCTCAGTATTCATGTTGTCGCTTTGTTGCTTTAGTCACCATGGGAGACTGGAGACAGTAAAACTCACTCTCTGGAACATCACTCCCCATAGAGCTGACCTTTGGGGTTCAAATGCTGTGGAAGAGGACTTTGAAAAATCCTGCAGAAGTTGACATTGAAGAACCAGAGAAACTGATCTACATTACATTCTCTATTTGAGTTCAAAGATGTGAAATGAGCAATTTTGGAAGTCCTGGACAGTTTTTTCTTGCTCTGCACACTACATGATCTCTAAGTATTGCAAGTAGGGTTGGAGCAGAAATGTGAATCATCTGGTGGTTACCAGGAACCAGTTTTGAACTATTGCTTTAGAACATCAATGGTGTATTTGAAGTGAAGTCATTCGATTAAATTACAGGGTATTGCAGCTGTCTGAGTGTTGGAAACTCATGAGCTCAGTCCTCGGGGGTGCCCATCTGGCCTCGCCCTGCCATCTTTGTAGCATCATGTGATGGGGACAACTTTGGTGCCATTGCTGGAAATCAGCCACACCTAATTTTTAGTGTAAATAATTAGTAGTATCAATGCAGTATAACTTGAATTTCTCTAAAATGCATTTTCAATGTGTACATTCTGTAGTGTACTTATATTCAAGGTGCAATGGGAATTGCCAGTGTCTTGCGATGGTGTTGATATTAGAAATGCAGCTTTAATTAGCTGGTTTTGTCCTGTTGATCTGGCCTTCAGTATGTCTATGTGTGATGATCTGGCTTTTGCAATTAATTGATAGAAGGCTAATTTGTGTGCGCTCTCAAATGAACCACTGGGTGAATTTGACCCCCAAAAAGAGAGCATTTTACATTTTCCAAAATGCTTCTTAGTCTCGTCTCTGCCTTACTGTCATTATAGCTCACTTTGCATGCAATTAGTTGAATGCATGTTTTTGTAGTCTGAAATACATTC
This sequence comes from Hemigrammopetersius urotaenia, assembly GCA_037974485.1. Classification (NCBI taxonomy): domain Eukaryota; kingdom Metazoa; phylum Chordata; class Actinopteri; order Characiformes; family Alestidae; genus Hemigrammopetersius; species Hemigrammopetersius urotaenia. The sequence goes on along the minus strand of JBBPDC010000032.1, from coordinate 12,154,787 downwards.
AGAACTAAATGTATTGTAAATTGTTCCTTGATGCAGTCCTGAAATGTCCTCTAGCTAATGGCCCTGTCCTGTTTGCTCTTCTGTTTTGTGTTCTCTCCAACAGCTAAACAGCGCTGCAGCTTATATTGCAAGTCCAAAGAGACCCGAGCAGTAGTAAACATGCAGGAGCTGGTAGAACCAGGCACCCGCTGCTCCTACAAAGACCCTTACAGTGTGTGTGTGTATGGGGAGTGTGAGGTGAGTTGTCACCGTATATGTTAGGGGTATAACGGTACACAGATGTCACGGTTCGGTACATACCTCGGTTTTGGGGTCACGGTTTGGTACGGTTCACGATACAGCAGAGTTAAGCAACAAAAAGTTCTAAAGAATGAGGCTTGGTTTGTTTTTGTTTATTTT
>JBBPDC010000032.1:12135218-12148412 GCA_037974485.1 Hemigrammopetersius urotaenia | reverse complement strand
GAGGGGCCCGTCCAGTCTCCCGGAGGGGTCTGTCTGCCTGCCTGCTCGCCTGCCAGCGAGGGGCCCGTCCAGTCTCCTGGAGGGGTCTGTCTGCCTGCCTGCTCGCCTGCCAGCGAGGGGTCCGTCCAGTCTCCCGGAGGGGACTGCCTGCCAGCCTGCTCGCCTGCCAGCGAGGGGTCCGTCTAGTCTTCCGGAGGGGACTGCATGCCTGCCGGCCTGCCTGCCAGCGAAGGGTCCATGGAGGGACCCGATCAGCCTCCCGGAGGGGGCTGCTTGCCTGGTCGCGTAAGGTGCTCTATGTGGCTCTGGTGGCGGAGCCTGGACACTGGGACAGTGAGTGCCTTGCCGGCCGAAGGCCTACCGGGTGGTGGTGACCCCACCAGTGACTTTGAGAGGTTCCTCAGAGAGGGACTCGGACAGTTGGACAAGGGCAACACCCTGCAGTCCATGCCTGCATCGCCCGGGCTGAGAGGAGGCCAGCCCAGCCACACGGACAGTGGGGGAGGAGACGCAGAGGAGAGGGGAGAGCCCTAATAAAGAAAGCCAAAGCATGGATTTCCGCCTGCCTGCCTGTTTCTTGTCCCAAGGCAAATCACGAGGGTCTGATGGGTCCAGCCTTCGTGACACAGTGGTTCGTGTTTTTTACTGTCCCCCCAGCTGCAGCACACCTGTAGCAGGTATTCTGTTCTCGATTGCCTAGTTCAGGTGTGTTGGGATCAGAGAGAGCAAAATTACAAAGGGAATTTTTTTTCCAGCAACATTCCAACATAATTTCCAACAATCTCTACTTTATCATGCTTGTTCTTTTGGCAGTGATTTGGTAGCAGTTGAGGGCCATGATGAACTGGAACAAGTGTGTTTGACTAGGGCTGGAAATGAACTCTTCAGGGTGGTAGATTGTACTCATCTGTTTTAGGGGCAAATCTGTCTCAATTAGCCAATTTCATACAAGAAATCAGAATCAGAACATGTACATTTTTATGTCACTCAGTGTTTAAGTTTCCTTCCCCTTTCAAAACAGGTGAAAATTTACTGTACGGTCTCAACAGACTTTACCAATAGCAGTGGAGACTGAAAGACATCAGGTATCATCGGAAAAGATGACAGATGACGTGTAGATGATGTCGCAGTTTGTGAAGGCAGTCCAGGTTTCACGAGAACTTTTGTCTCAGCTAGAGTAGAATACACCCTTGCAGAACTGAACACCATTCTCTCTTCTCTTTCACTGTGCGTTTTTTAACCTTGTGCCACACAAGAACATAGTTAGGGGATATGTGCAGTTTGTATGACAAGCTGTAGCTTTAGTGAACTTGACGTTAAATTCAGTTGCATCATGAGTGCATATTGTACTTGTGTGCTTGTGCTTGTACATACATCTGGCACATAATGTTATAAGATGTTCTACTGTTGCATTGTGTCTGTTCCATCTTATTAAAACAAAGAAAAATGAAGGTGTGAAATGTAATGAAAATGATTTCATATCATGAGGGTATGTTTTTCCATATTGCACATGCCATGCTGGGTGCCCACCTGCTGGAGGAATATAGGACTCAGCACAGACCCAGTTATTGAATTTAATACCAGATTTAATACCTGATTCTAATTAGTTCTTTGTGTGTGTTTGTCTGTGGCTTTGTTTCTGCAGTGTTCTGTGACATGTGGAAATGGGACTCAGGAGAGGCAAGTGCTCTGTCACACTCGGGACAACACCATTGGTCTCTGTCTGGATTCTAAACCAGCAGTACTGCGGCCCTGCAAGATGGATCCATGCCCCAGTGAGTTAACAGTCTCTCTCACACAACCCATCACAGGGAAAGGGGTTATGCTTATGGTGTGAATGCTGGGTTTTAGACTGGGGATGAGGGGTGGTCTGGTGGTCAGGGAATTGTCCTTGCCATCAGAAGGTTGTTGGTTCAAACCCCAGGACTGCTAGTGGTACCACTGAGGTACCCTTGAGCAAGGTACCGTCCCCACACACTGCTCCCCGGGCACTGTGTTCCTTGCTGCCTGCTGCTTCACTTAGTGAATGGCTTAAACACAGAAAGAATTTCACACTGTGTGCTGTGATGTGTTTACACACGACTTTAAGGAGGCGCTTTACACAAGGGACTTTCATGATGTTTTGAATAAAATTCCAATAAAGAAAACAATGATGGCACAAGTTATTGATGGCACTACAGCAGAAGACAGTGGTTGTATGACATGTGTGGGCTGGACAAATAAAAATAATAATAAGATAAAATCAATGAAAAGTACTGTTATGAGCAACTACAGGGGGTTTGTTAGTCTCTCGCTCGCTCTCTCCCTCCCTCTCTCCCTCTGTCTCTCTCTTCACTCTCTGTCTTTCTCTCTTTTTGTCTTTCTCTCTTTTAAACAAAATTCTCTCACCTTCTGTTACTCTCTCTCGTTCTTGAACAAAACTGTGGCACAACTTTCTAACGACACTGTTGCAGAAGAAGGTGTGTGTATAACATGTATGGGCTGGACTAATACTACTACTAAGACAACAAATAATAATAATAATAATAATATTAAATTATATAATAGTTTACTCACTCTCTCTGTTAAATAAAACAATGACAATAGTCAGTTGCGGCACACCCTACTAACAACACTATGACAGATGACAGTGTGTGTATGACATGTACGGGTTGGACTAATAATAATGATAATAGTAATAACTTGGGGGGCTTGTGACTAACTCTCTCTCTCTCTCTCTCTCTCTCTCTCCCTGTGCACTGCTTTAGAGAGCATGTCGGACTTCAACAAGCATGGCAACTTCCTGATCCAGTGGCTTTCGCGTCATGACCCCAAGTACCCCGTACAGCGGATCTCAAGTAAAGCGTCCCTGTCCAGCCGGGCCGTCCCGCTGCTCTCTCTCTCCTCTCTCAGCTGGAGCCTGCCACTCTCCCTCTGCTTCGCTCTGCAGGGCAAACTCCCCTGAGCCTCCTGAGCTCCAGGCTCGCGCGCTTCTATTTCCTGGGGTGGTGGTCCTCTTTTTCCGGGGCATCTCTGAAAGAGGGAGATTTCTCCGTTTCTCACTATCTCTCTCTCTATCTCTCTCTCTGACTCACTCACTCTCTCTCTCTGTCACTCTCCTTTGTGGAGCTCTGTGTTGTGAACGCTGGCCAGTCAGAAATTGTTACCACTAAAAAGTTTGAAGTCTGTCAGAGGAGGTGCAGCAGGGATGGGGGGGGCAGGTTTGTGATTGGATCGGCAGCTCGAAGGAATTGAGGATTACTTGAGAAGGACGAGCGGCTGCCATCTCCGAGCTGCTCTTTGGCTGCTGAGGGCGGCCGTTTTCCAAGCGCCACCGGAGCTCGTGGGCACGAGATGGGGGGGAAATCCGAAGATGTGTCTGAAAATTGACAAAAGAAAACATTACTGAAGCTTTATTGTGAATGTGAACCTGTCACAATGAGGTAAAAAGAAAAAAAATAACCTTTGCTAAGTGCTCATTTCACATCCTAGTTCATTCTCAGACTGAAAAAAAGAGCAGAGATCATGCGATTTAAGCTGTAAACATGGGTAGTACTGTTGAAGTGCCACTTCGCGTGCGACAGTGGCCCATCATGGCGACTATGAGGTGGAACGTCCAGGTGAATATGAAATAAAAAAAAACCAACAAAAAAACAGGGTTTTACTGCACACGATCGATTGCCATAACCACCTCATCCTCCATCCTCTCCGACTGTTAAAAAAAGAAACAAGTTCAATAAATGCAGCTTATTTGTGCTTGCGAACTTTAAAGAAACATATGAATATATTTGTATTTATAAATCTATATGAATCTATACGAATCTATAAATCTATACCAATAATATGAATTAATAATTTGTTTTACCATGAATAAGCTGTAGCTTATTTGCCTAACCTTTTGACTGCTATTGATCGCTTTAATCCTTGACTGTTATGTGTAACTTTTTTTATTGATTTTACATGAATTACAGAAATATAAGTATTTAATAAAAAGTATGTAAAAGTGTATTGGGGGGGGAAAGGGGGTAGATCTCTATTATGCAGGACTTGCTCAGCCAGTTGCCTCTCCGTTTTTGTTTTTTCTCGTTTTTGTTTTTGTGTTGTTTGTTTTTGTTTCCAGAGATACGTGATGTGCTTTTATTTATTTCTTTATTGTTTTCCATTCTCTTCTAACCTCTCACCCTTTTTATGTCAGGCACATTTCCCAATCCTCACACATTGAAAGTGGTGAGAGTGTGCTGTTTGTGTGTGTGTGTGTGTGTGTGTGTGTGTGTCTGTTGTGTATGTATTTGTGTTACTGACGGACTCACGAAAGAAAGTGATCCATGAAAATACCTCACACACCTCTTCTATTTATTTATTCATGTATTTATTCTGGTCATCCAGCTTTTGTTCCTGTATCGTCGAGCGTGAGAACAATGCCTTACACTGGATCTGAATGTATCGGCATTTTATCTGCGATCGTATGGCTTTACTCATAGCTACGTTATCGTATCACACGGAACCAGAGGCAGCTTCTAACCAACAGTGTTAAAGAACCAAGCAACCGACCCACGTGACACACGCTAAACGCCAGCTACCCAGTGGGTGTTGAGGGGGGCGGGGTGGGTGGGATTAGGCAGAAAAAGTGACACTTGGCATCTCTTTATCACTCCAGACTTGTCATTGTATTGTGAAACACATTTCTGTTGTGACTATGTAGCGAGCTATCCGAAGTTTTGTGCTAAAAAGAAGAAAAAAATGGGAAAAAATGGACAAAAAATAAACAAAAACCGTGGGGGAAAAGCCAGACCTCGCAGTGCGATATTGTAAATAAACGTTGGTGTTGACTGTATTTAATAACGTTAATGACTGTTAACTCCTTACTTATCAGAAAACAAAGCTAATATTATATGCTATGAGTAACTGTCTGGTTACTTCTACTGGCCTGCTGCGTCTTGGCTGGCTAATGTTGGGGGGGAAAAAAAGATTTTTCGGGGGGGCGGGGGGCAAAACAATTCAGATGGACTTAACGTGCACTGCGTCTATATGCACTTTGATTTATCAGGGAAACTTTATTAATGTTTTGTAAATGTTTAATATATGACACTTATGTGTGCCATGCCAGTTTTTACATCATCATCGAAGAACAAAAAAAGAATCCTGTATTTTATTTAACCAATGATCTATTTATTTATTTATTTATTTACTTACTTACTTACTTACTTACTTACTTACTTAATGTGGCTTGATTTACCAATGGATTGACTGGTCTCCAAGTAATGAAGTGTTTTACCAAAGTTACTGTGAACTTGTACCTTTCGATACAGTCGATTTATTTTTCTTAAGAGAAACTCTATATCTATATATTTAAGGGGAGGCGTGCATCTCATTGTTTCAGTTACTGTCATGAACAACTGCAAAAGTAGGAATAAAAATGTGTTATAAAAAGAGAAGAAGACTGGACCTCCTCTGTGCTCTTGTGGTTTGAGTTGAAGGGATGAATGGAGGACACTGTCGTGGTCAGTGGTTCATAATCCCACCTTTTCTCTACCTGCTTTACTATTACTGTCTCAATTTCTGTTTCTTTACTACGTCTGCTTCCTTCTGCTGAACTCAACAAACATTTTTTTCTTCTTTGTGCCCCTACAGTTGACCTCTAGAGGTCTGGCGGGATTGCACTGCAAAAAGCATTTACTGTATTGCATTTAATCAGTTTAGCAGGGTTGGCCCCAACATGTTTTTACAAGCTCTGGGCATTTGTTGCTATAACCAAACCAATGCTTGTATACTCATTCCCAAAGTCCCCCTAAAAACCATAACATCTGAAGTGCTTCTTAGACATTTGTCTGGCCAGATCTCCTTCTATTTCTATCAGTTGCACATCCATCAAAACACAAGCTCTTCAGGCCTTCACTTGAGGCATAGGGTTCTAGCCTAATTTTTGCGTTCTTCAGTGTCACCTGGGGAAATTACAAGTTATGTTGATTTTAGTAGCAGATAAATAAATATTCTCTATAGAGAACAAAATACTGCATGTTTTATTGAACTAGTGCTAAAACTGACATGTTTGGGGATACAGTTACAATTAAAATAAAAATGTGGCCTGTTAAAAATGCTATATTTAGCAGACGTGTTAATTCAAAGCAACTTCCCTGGAGCAACTTGGGGTTAAGGGTCTTGGCCAGTGGCCGTATGCTGAAGGTAGGATTTGAACCCACCCACAATTTGAGCAAGTATCCTGCCCACTTGGCCACCACCACCTAGCGGTAGCCTAGTGGGTGGGATACTTGACTCTGGTGTTGTGTTTTATAAATACAAAGATATCAATTCTATTTTTTTTGGGGTTTTTTACCTCTTCTTATTTTCACTTGAAGCAAAACAAAAGAAGTCGTTTGACCATGGGAGTCTAAACATTTGTACATGACCTTTTATTTAAATGAGTTAAAACTATTAATTTGTTAGATTTTGGTGATCCTGTTGGTGTGGTAGTGTTAACAGTGTGTGCAGATGACTTTTCTCTGAATTGTGTTTGGGATTCTGTCACAATAAACAGAAGAATTGCTGCTATTTCTGGCTGTGTAGGTGAAAAAGAGAGCAGATAGTCGGAGGCAGCGTGGATTGGAAGCGTGGACTGTTCTTAGATATGGATCGTTAAAGTATAGCGATATTTTAGAGATGCAGTAATTCATCAAACTTCGCCATAACTCCATACTGATCATCCAATTGATGACTGCAATTATAATGGTTAGTGTCATAATGGATGTTGTCATGACTATTGTTTTCAGACATGTTGTCATAGTTTCTACTGGAATGGATGTCATTGTCATGGGTTTTCATGGCCGTTATTATGAGGGCTGTTAATGCCATGGCTGGTATTGTAATTTGCATTGTTGCCATAGCGGTAACATCTTCATGTGCAGTCGTTTCTTCATTGCTCTGTAATTGTTGCAGCTTCTAGCCAGGCTGAAGTGGTTAATTGTTTTCCTTCATATCCACTGGCTAATGTGGTCTGGGACGGTTCTGCCAATCTGCCCTGATCCTGGACAAGGCTTTAGAGGCAGTGATCCTGCTGCTAATTTCTTTAGCTCTAAATGTGGTGTTAGTTGTCATGCTGTCATCAGTGGCGAAGGTGACATTGGCAGTTCTTTGTGGGGGTCAGGGTGGTCAGTGATACAGAAGATATGCATGGCTGTGTGATGAAGTTGCAGCTTGTTGTATTGTGTTGATATGGTTAAAAACAGACTAAACTTCTGAAGAATGAGTAATGACTGCCAACATAAACAAATGCTCAACTATACCAATATTGTGGGCCAGCCCTAGTAATTACATAATTATTACATAGTTACATTTGCATTCTGTAACATTTGATTCAATATTAAATATATGCACGAAAGGTGACAAAACTATTAAATCTGCATTTTCCTTTCTGCACCTACCACACCAATAACACAATAAAACATCTTCATACAAACATGCAAAGTGAAAGATTTGACATATTTTTTCCTCATTTTGAGCCCTCCAGTAAGAAGTAAATGCTGCAACACATTATATGCAGGTTGGTAGCTATTTTCTGAGCATGTTTATCTAACCCCCTCTGAGCACTCCACTCTGTTGTGTTGCAGGGCAGCGATGTAACGGTGATCGCTCTGTTTTCTGCAAGATGGAGGTGCTCTACCAGTACTGCTCACTGCCAAGCTTCCAGCGCATATGCTGCAAGTCTTGCAGTGCCACCAATACCACAAGGACTGCAGCCCCCATCGACAATCCATTAACTACTCCAAGAGTAACCAATAAGGGACGCTCCAACTCCACCAAAAGCCCCAATACCACCAGGAAGAAAACCACAGTGCCACCTGCTACCAAACGTCCAAAGACCACTGTGTCAGTCGTTTCTTCACATACAACCACTGCACTCAATACCTGGCCCCATGACACCTTCACAACATCTATAGGTACTACTGCAGGTACTTTAATGTCCACTCATGAACAAACTACAGCTCCCAGCATCTCCAGCATCACATCAAATGATGTCCTCATACAGTCAGGCACATCTTCTGCAACAGTGACCACCCTGAGCCCCCAGACCACTACCAGTATCTTCCTTACCATTAATGACAGCATGACAACAAACACCACATTCGATGAAGTTAGTAACGGGATCACTGCCACTGAAGCCTTGTCCAAGACCACAACCCAGCATGAAGAAGTACTGGTAAGCAATGGTGCACCTCTTGACCTCCAAACCTCGTCATCTAGCAGAGATGAAGAAACCACTTCAGGCTGGCTGGAGGTCACAACGTCTAACCAACCATCCAGTGCACCTGAAAAAGCTACTGCTATGGCAACAACGCCCATTACAGCACCAACCATGGCATCAACATCCCTTATAACGACCGCCTTGACAACAGTGCCCATGACAACGACATCCCTCATGATGGAAACTATGTCATCAACATCCGTCAGAACAACTACCTTGACACCGGTGCCCATGACAACAACTTCCCTTATGATGCCAGCCATGATGACCGCAACAATGACAACAATAGAAAAGTTGGAAATCACGACAGAGAAGACAACAACAACCAGATCACTCAACAGAGAAGAGGAAAACAACGCTATTGATGTTTCATTCCGAACTGGTGTGGTGGACCCGGACCTCACTGAGAGCAACGTCATTCAGCGGAGAAGCCGGATTTTCCTTCGTGAGCGAACACGCAACAAGCGCATCCAGGAGCTGCTGGAGGAGAAGCGGAACTTTTTACGGCGTATGAAAAGAGCTCAGGGCATCTGAGATCCAGCTGCTTTCTCTTATAGAGAGACGTTTAAATCCACACTCTGATTTTTGGTGCTTTGGGTTACGGACTGGAAGATTCCTGGACTCACTCGTTACCGGTGCTTTTCCCAAGTTCACCTTCCACGGCTTGGCAAACTGAACTTCGTGGAGCAAAACCACTAGCAAGTGTTTGCACAGTTGCTTTGAAGTCTTCTCCAAAGGGTCTTTTGCTTCAAAGCGATTTCTTTTTGAAGAAACCAGGAATATGGTGAGATTTTTGAGCTTATCATCTTTGCAAAAATGTTTGTCCGCATTTCCCCATTGACCACGAACTGTACATATATGTAAGGCACATATTTTGGATGCAGAGTGATATATGGACATATTTAATATACACGTATTAAACTTAAGAGACCATGCCAACCTTATTCATAAGACACAAACAGGGGCTACCAAACAAATAGCAGTGAATTATTTTTTTCATAGCAAGGTTTCCAACCATGTATTTTTATACACATGAAAGGAAAAAAGATTCAAAGTTAAAAGCTGGAAAAATATATATGATAAATGAAAAACTGGTGTTGTCAGAAAACATGACAGGGACCATGATGGGTTTAAAATTTATTTCTTAATAGTTATTTTGATCTTGCTGCCTTCTCCATCAGTCAGCATTACTCCTGTCAGCTTCATTACCGGTTCATATCCAGTAGATAGAACGATTTATTGTGATTTATTGTTTTTGTTTATATGCTTATTAATGATCTATTTAAAATGACCTATTTGAAACAATTCATAAACAAATGACAAGACTAGTCTGTAAAGTGATAATATACCTTATTAAAGCAAACACAAGTACCTGTCACTAATAAACATACTTCATTCAGGCCCTTCTGTCTCTGTATTTCCAGGCTGTACAATAAGTTCAGCAGAAAGAAGTTGCTTAGCCGATACTTATCAGAAATGTTTTTTTATAACAGAAGTGATGGATAGAGTACAGAACTGAATTGAAACGGCTTAATGCACGTAATTGCTTTGTGACAATTCACTTAATTTAGCAGCTGGATGGAAAGCTTGCTACTGTCTTGCCATTTATTTTTTCAATTGAACCATTTGCCTTTGAATTTGGATTAATGTCATTGATATATGCCAAAAATATATGTCTGTACAATGTACAGCAGTGAGCCACGTCATTTGGTTTATTACACACACACACATACATATATATATATTAATGCTGGGCAATGCTAAGACTAATCGCATGATTTTCTTTGATTATTCATGATTAATCACATTATTATACGCAAAATTCAGTAATAAATACAAAATTAGTGTATTGTGCACTTTTATTTTTAAAGTACTGCTATATGAACCAAAGTGCAATAGTGTTTGCAAACACTTTAAACAAATAAGGAGCTTTTTAACAGCAGTATTCCCTTTAAACAGTTACACAGGTACAGTTCAAATATTTCTGTAAATTTATTCACTTCTTTAAATTTCAATTGTAAATTTCAGCATTAATGTAATCAAATCAAATATAAAACCGAAGCTATTTGCCACTGCAGGTCATTCACGCTTTATGTAGTTTGTTATCGAAACCATTATAATAAGGCATAGAGCCTATTATTTTCCAATTTCTCATCTTTATCACTGTTACGAACTGACTGTATAAACTTAATAAGCTTCAAGGAAACATTTTTCGAAGGCAGCATTTTATTTTAAATAAAATGGATTTATCTCTGATTATGAATATTACTTGTCTATTTCTTATTATTATCAGTGTTGTGAGCTGACTATAAACTGTATAAACTAAAGGGAGCATTTTTCGACAAGGCAGCATGAATCGGATCATGATCAGAACAGTATATCAGGCACCTTCTGAGCAACAGCAAGTTAAAGCAAGTTTTCTTTTTTTTTTTTGAACAGGTACCAGCAGAAACAGTCAGTATGTTTAGTAGCGTATGTCCCTGTTAAAGTGAGGTGAAGAAGTCGAGCACAGAAAAACCACCCCTCAAAATAACACTAATTAAAAAAACTGTCAGCATGAATTAAATAATGCATTAATGTGATACTAACTCGTTAATGTGCCCAGCACTAATATATATGAGTATATAAAAGTATTCGAATTGGATTTGGGCCCCTTACTTCCAGCTTTGTGCACACAAAGTTTTCTATTCCAGCATGACTGTGTCCCGGTGCAAGCAAGGTCTAAACAAAGAGACATGATTGGATGAGTTGGGTGTCAGTGCCTGACCTCATGAATGCTGAATGAATGGAAGCTATTACTGTTGCAAAGGGGGGGACCAACCCCATATTAAAGTTTAAATGCAGTGTTTAAAGGTCCCTGTTAGTGTAATGCCCCAAAACTTTTAGTGTGCTAGTACTTCCTACATATATACGTACATAAATACATACATACATAAATAAATCAAGCAGGTCTAACAAAGCTATTTAAGATTTCAGTGGTGCTGCAGGGGCATTAGACAATGACCAGATGCATTCTGAGAAATGTTTTAGGGCATCCAGGCACTTTAAATCAGAACAGGTTGGCAGGAAGCAGCCATTCTTTGTCTCTTCACATAATGCATATTTATTATGAAAGAAACTAAACATCTGTGGGGGTTTGTTGTCATTGACGGTTTGACAATTTCAGGGATGGGATGGGCTTTTAAAAGACAAAAAGCTCTCAGCTCATCTTCCATCCTTGTTTGTTAAGCATATTACTACAATGCTACAAAAAGCTATTCATTTGGTTGTATATTTTTATATTTGTCTCATCAGGATGAAAGCCGTATCCCCATGTGTGAGACCTGTAACTGTTTGTTTTGTATATATTATTTGTGAAAAGCAAGAAAAAAATCAGAACAGAAATAAATTTTATCTTCAGCAAAATACTCTGATACAGTGTCCTTGTGTTCTCCGCCTGTGCTGTCACATAGAAGTTTATCAAGACTGTACATATATGATAAATGTAATACTGTCCTTGTATTCGTAGTCTGTGAAGGAGAGCCCTTCTGACTGGAAAACACAAGAGGATGCCACCAAGCACATATTTATTAAAAATGTTAATAAAAGATTCCGGGTCCAATGGTGGGGCTGTGGGTGGCACTGTTACCTCCTTTCTCCAGGGTTGGGGGTTTGAATTCGGGTCCAGGTCCTATGTGTGTGGAGTTTGCATGTTCTCCTCATGGTGGTGTGGATTTCCTATAGGGTCTCCAGGTTTCTACCACAATCCAAAGACATGCGTGTCAGGGGAACTGGTTGTAGCATTGTGATACTTGCCTCCAGACCAAGAGGTCACAGGTTCGAATCCTACCTCCAGCACACCACCACTGGGTCCCTGAGCAAAACCCTTAACCCCAAGTTGCTCCAGGGAGACTGTCCCCTGTAGTTAGAGAATGGAAGTCGCTTTGGATAAAAGCGTCTGATAAATGCTGTAAATGTAAATGTAAATGGACTGGTGCCCTGTCCAGGATGAGTCCTTGTCTCGCGCGAGCCCCTAGACCCCAGGATAGGCTCCGTGTACCCACGCCCCTAGTTAGGATTAAGCAGTTACAGAAAATGAATGAACATATATTTCCAGTCTTATACTCAGGAATGTTCTTGAATTTAAGGAAGTGATAAAACCTCATGAGCATATTTTTATTGTTCTACAGTAAACAGGGTTTAGGCTCTAAGCTACTGAATGCTGATTGTTTGTCACTGTTTTTAACTGCTGATTTGTCATTGAGCTGGGCATCTCAATGTACAGAAGTCACTGTTAGAAAGTTCCATATGCAAGCTCCATATAAACTGTTTCACTTGGGAGCGCCCTCTTGTGTCCAGTCAGCCCAGAAGCCATTACGAAGTAGCAGTTCTCCTCACTCTGAAGTGTTGAATATCATATTGAGTAGACATGAAGATGGTGAGGTAAATGACTATAATAAGTTTCTAAATAATATTAAGAATATTAATAATAAATAATTATTCTAAGTAATAAGTCATTTAGAGCGATCAACCCTGTGACAATAATTCTGATTCTGATAAAGTTGTCATAATTGCACAGTTTAATTGGTAGCTGAATTGGTCCAGTGGTTTAGTGGTTATGAACAGAAAGACTTACTTCATCCAGCAGATGGAGACATTTAGCAGTTGCTGAGACCAGCGAAACCACAGCTAAACCATCCATACATAATGAAACACTGAACAAATTCCATAACAAAGATAATAAGAATCCTGTTAAGTTGGAATTAAAGCAGGGCAGTTTCCTTTTTTGTTTTTACAGAATCATCTCAATGTCTTGACTCCCAACCTGGCACCATTCTAAACACATAAATTATGCTTTTATGTACTTTCAAAACAATTTGAAAATAACACCCATAAATGCATTTATTTATCTATTAATCTATCAAGATTCAAGATTCAAGATTTTTATTTGCCATTTGTGCATGAGACCAGCAGTCCATGCACATTGGAATTCTTGT
>JBBPDC010000032.1:12124524-12135118 GCA_037974485.1 Hemigrammopetersius urotaenia | reverse complement strand
AGAGGGAGAGTGTCTGAGGGATTTGTTAAATATAGAGGAAAAGATGTATAAGAGATGTGTGGGAGGACTGGTTAGTCACCAAGATGCTCCTTAAAGAGGCGGGTCTTCAGACGATGCTTACAGACAGCGGACTCCGCAGATCTGATTGCAAGAGGGAGTTCGTTCCACCACTGGGGGGCCAAGACCGGAAAGAATCTTGATGCATGTTTCCTCTTCTTTTGAGCAACGGAGGTTCAAGACGAGCCGTGCTTGATGCCCTGAAATTTTACATAAACTAAGAAGATTATAATTTACATCAACTACTGATTACAAAAATGTAAACTTAAAGGGAGGCACTGATGAGCTACAAGGCTGAGCTAGATGGCTGTTAATAAAATACATTTCAATAGCTCATAAGGTCCTGGTTTGCACTTTTACTTCTCAAGTGTTCATAACTATGCAACTGAACACTGGAAAGATCAGCACTCATTTGTAGACCCATCACTGGTATAGCATAGTCATCTTATATCCCTGTTATACAATAACATCTGTAACTTTTCTAGATTTCAACATAGCTGTAATGTGTCGAATGAGATTTTTTAAATTCTCAAGAATCGTAGATGTGACTTGAAGTACTTTTTGTCTGGTGGGAAATGGTCTTGTTGAGAGCAATTGGGATCTAATTTTTTGTAGAAGGATTTGTACTTTTAATTACATTTCCAAAGGAAAAAAAATATTTAGACTTCTTCTTTATAAATCTCAAATGACAATGTTTTTTTCTTTTACCAGTCACGATCCTAGGCATTTAAAGTTTTTTTAATAACATGCTCTGTCACATTCATATCTGTATAAAATGAAACTATCCGCTACTTTGCCTTTTCACTTCACACTGCATGCAAATTTAACTTTACCCCATCCATAAGTATGTTCTGGGCAAAAATACCAAGAAAATATTCACTATTCAGCTGAAGGGTTTTTGACAGCTTAAACTGACAAATAAACAGACACTAGAGTAATATGTGCAGCATAATTCACAGCCTCCCTCCGGGTTGACCAGAGAAAAACAGGTTTGTCCCAATAATTTCTCCATACAGTGAAAATGGGCTCCTATTAGAAAGGAGACGTGCTGTTAGTTTTTGATAACACTAGAGGGCAGTTGTCAGCTACATAATTTCAGCATGCCTGAATGGAACGATTTCATTTTTTGGTTGTTCATATATGTACTTTTTATGGTATGTGTGTTTGTATGTGGCGAAACAGTAACCGCTTTGTCCTCTCCAAAGTGTGCTTTACTGGAACATGCAGCCAGCACCTAGAAGACATAGACATAATATGCTTATGTGCAGATGTGTGATGACAAATGTCTTTAAGTGTGGGTGCATTCATTGCTTAATACCAAATAAGCCCCTGTATAATGTCTCCACTAAAAGGGTATTGAACCTTTTCAGATCATGTCCCATGAGCAGAAGCTCAAAGCTGGTAGATGAAAGTAGATAGACGCAGAAAACTTATTTTGCATTGGTTTCTGATTTAGTACAAAGTTGTGCCTTAAAGTTGACGTTACCCGTATCACAGTCTGAATGAAAAGCAGAGAAACTGCGATTTGGCATGTCCCACTTTAGCTTTAATGACCGTGTGCTCTCCAGCTCATATGGGCTCTGCAAATTTAAGCAGAAGCCCCTGGTAGTGATATGTGTTCAAAAGTTTTATCAATTTTTTATGCTTTCAGTTGTTTATTTCCATGTTCAAATTAAAATAAATCCGATTCTCCCCAGAGTAATACTTCCTGCTACCACCTGGAGGCACCCTTAACCAAGTTTTTTTTTTCTCCAACCACACCCAAATCTCCTGTCTTTCTTTGCAGTCATGTAAATACTGCATTTCAGACCCCGTTGTTTAACTGATGTGTATTCTTTAAACTCATAATAAACTATGCACATGTGTTGGTCTGTTAGTAAGAAAAAGTTGTGGCTAAGTTAAACTCATTACAATGCCAAGGGCTTTCGAGTACTTTATGGTTTGTAAACTGCTGTGTATGAATACCTTCGGCGTAGCTCTTTCATACAGTATGCGTATGCGCCGTTTTCTTTTGGACCACTCCCTTTATTTTCTCTTTCTCTCTCTTTCTCTCTCTCTCTCTCTCTCTCTCTCTCGCTCTCGCTCTCTCTCTCTCTCTCTCTCTCTCTCCCCTAAAATAAAAGATTTGGACTTTGCCCATCAGTACTACAATAAAAAATGCGCTACTGGTCAATATATAAACTGGTCTTATATATACATTAATTAATTAAATAAAATTCCAGCTAGTGTTGGAATCAACAAGACTGTTAAAACACGGTGCTTTTCTCAAAGATAAAATTAAAATACACAGCTGATATCTTTATCTGATCAATACGGATCTGCAAATGGTATCTTAAAAAATGAAGTGTTCTGCTATGTAGACGACAGTGTCTCCATTCAAGTCACTTCAAATCCAGCACACTTTAAATCTCTATGGCTGCTTGTGGAAGAGCAATTCCAGTAACGTCTACAGAGTGAATCGGTTTGTTTTTATTATAATCTTCTGAAGAACTTTCTTTAAGCTTCATTTTTATAAAAACAATGAAATATCTTTTGCGTTTTACTTATGAACATTGAAACTATTTTCGTCGAACGAAGATAGAAACATTAACTATAACATGAAATAAACGTGTGTAAAACCTAAACGACACGTAGTTCGTTCCTTAAAACTGCTTAATGTTATTCAATCATTATTTTATTGTTATTATTACAATTGTCATTATTATTATTGTTGTTGTTGCTATTATTATTACTATTATTATTATTATTGGTGGTGGTGGTGGTGGTGGTGGTGGTGGTGGTGTTATGTTGTTGTTTGTATTATTGTTATATTATTATTGTTATTGTTGTTGTTATTATTATTCTTTAAATATTACACAAATGTGATTTAAACGAATCAAAATAGATTTACAGATTTTTTTTGTTTTGTATCTTTGCTGATTTGTCCCTAGTCTTATAAGTGGATTTTGATGTCAAGAGTGACACATGAATGCTTGGATTTTGAATCTAAACCGAATTCAAATAGTCAAGTTAAAGTTAATGAGAATGTTTGTATTTATTTGTATAACATTCTTTAAATTATATATGCTCCCATGAATAATTGCCATTCGGAGAATAGACTGCGCGAAGCTGCTTTAGGGCTTTGAACAAACTAAAACTACCTTTTTCAGTCGTTGTTGTTGTTGTTGTTGTTGTTGTTGTTGTTGTTATAAATAACATTGTAAAATGTATCCATTATTTAGCTTTCAAATGTAAATGGTGAGTAGATGACATTCCAGTTCAAACAGATTCTTTACCTTTTGAAGTTACAATAAATCATAAACTAACATGTAACTCGTGAATTATTCAATTTGTCTTTAATAATAGTTGTATTTCAATTTAAATGTAAAATCTGTAAGAGTCGTGACGCAAATAAATGTCTTTAGTTGAATAGAGTCTATAGTTCATGTTCGAAATTATAGGAAGGCTCGCTTTGCCTCTGTTGTCTACCCTTGAGTGCGAGTGAAAGTACTGTTTAGAGATGGTGCAGATGAAGGCAGACAGTGCGTCTCAGCTTCTGCATCTTCTGTCCTGCTCTTCCTGACAGCCTGTAATCGTGGCACCTGATCGACAAGACACCCGTTTCCCGTTCCATTTCCTGAACTGAAGGAATAACACTGAACTAACGCTGACTTCCTTCACAGATTTACAAAAGGCTTAACATGACAGAAATATGTCAGACGGTGCTCATGAAGTTAATAAATGAGTGTTAATGCAACAGGTTTTAGTCATCTTCATCCGCTCCATATAAAAAGCTATCACGAAGTGCTGCACTACTTGGCCTCATTAATGTTGTTAGTAGTTACTTCATGTGTTCATTCATATGGTTTGCTTTGAAACGGTGTTCTGTTGAAAGGGGCAAAACATTTGTGTTTAGTTTATTCTTGCTGTGGAGAAATAACAGCATTGAAATGATTGAGCGCTGCAGTTCTGTGCTCTTGAAAAACCTCCACAAGAACGTCACGGTATTCGGATTATTGCGTCACCAAGGCGTCAGTGACAAAAAAAACATTGTAGTTCATTTTTCACACTTTAGATGTGCGTCTTCTCCAGTTTGCATTTAGTTAAATGGAGACAGCATATATCGAATTTGTAAAATTAATTAATCTCTCTCTCTCTCTCTCTCTTCTCTCTCTCTCTCTCTCTCACACACACACACACACACACACACACACATATATATATATAGTGTGTGTATATGTACATAAGAATTTGAGATTGAATTTTTAAGTATTTGAAATAGTCATTAACCGGTCGTGTCATTAAAGTCAACTAACTAATGCATACCTGTTATTCCATGATCTGTGCTGTGCTTGAGCAGCTATTTTGTATTTTATTATATGGGTGTCCAAACGAATTCCACAGTGTCTAAGATCTTGGAAATGAAGGTTTTATGTATATGAAACAGTAGCAGCTGTGAAAATAGTTTAAAATAGTTTCAATGTTCAGTTTTAAGTAAAACGCAAAATATATTTTATTATTTCTATAATCTTTCGACTAGAGAAGTTGGATTCGAGTCCGCACTTTGCAGCTCTTCATTGGCTGTTAAGGTTTCTGTTGCTGTCCATGGTGCTGAACTGCATCCTCCCATTCACCTCAGAGATGTCCCCTAAAACCTACAGACTAAACTGTTTGGTCGTCATGCTGAAGAGAAACCAGGACAGCATCGTTTTCGTCATTATTGATTTTATCATCAACAACCATGTCAATGGTACACCTGAAAAACTATGTGCACATGTAGAAATATTCCTTTCTTAAATATAAGCATCCATTACCTACATATAAATAATTCTCAAATCCTGGACAAAACGTGTTACATTATGCTCACGAAATATGTGAACTCAATATAAAACTGGACGGAAAAGACAACATGCAAAACAAAACAAAAAAGAATAAGAAACAAACAAAGCGAAACAAAAAAGAAACAGAATAAAAGAAAGAAATACAATGGTTTGCATCCATTCCCTTTTTCTCAAAAGAAGTTGCCAGTGATAACTTGGTAAAACATTAAAAAGACTACAGGGGGGCGATATGGTCTATGTTTATCTAGGACAATAATACGTATTAACACTATACAATTTGAGCCACAAAAACACAGCCGTAGAAAGACACACAAAACGTTTTACGGTATTCCTGTCAACAGTGAAATATGTACTTGTGCCATTTGAATGTATCATTTTGCCGTGGATTGATAGATATTTAAGATGACCGCTCTCAGAGCCCCTGGCTCCAAGGCTTAGTAGCTTCATAAGTAGAAATATATAACAGAGGCAGTAATCTGTGGTACAGATATATAACTTACGATACAGGAACGCTTAAAAGTCAGTGTAAACAAACAGCTATGGTGCCGTGTGGGGATGACTTGGTTTGGAGTCCGTGGTGGAAATGCTCTTTGCCGCAGAGACGCACCAGGCAGTCTAATCAGTTACTTACATCTATCAGAAATGGCATCGACAACCACAGCTATACTCAACTAGAACCGAAAGATGCGAAGGAGGTAAAAACGTAAAGGTGACAGGCCTATAGCTCGGGGGATATGGTCATAATCATCCAGCTCGTTGTGTAAACGAATGGCATCAGCTTGCGACCAGCCGTGGTCTCCTCATGTATTTACTTGGAGACACTTAGTCCCTCGCTCTTTTTGGCATTTTCCCCTTTTTTGTCCATTTTTTCGAATTTCTCTCTCTTCGTCGTCGTCGTTGTCGTCGTCGTTTTCTCGTCGGATCGCCCGCTCAGAACATGCTGGTCTTTACTAAAGTGGCTTTGGCTCCGTTCTGTCTTTGCAAAGAGGACAGTACGCTGGCGAACGGTCCCCCCAGAGAGTCCGGGATGGAGGTGATGGTGCCAGGAGCTGAAGCCCAGCCTTGACTTGGTGTGTTGGCCACCATGCCGCCCACCGAGGTCTTGACCTGCTCCACGGGACCGGTTCCGGTGGTGTTGACTTGCCCCCCGGTGGGACTCGGCCCTCCGCAGTTAGTCGTGGGGTTCGGGATGGGCCCGGGACCTCCCGTGCTGTCCGGGTCAGTGGCCTTCGCCTCTTTGCTGTCCTCATCCCGTGAGTCCGACTTCTTCCCCGAGCCGCTCTTGGCTGCGGCTGCTGCGGCGGCTGCCGCGCGTTCCTGCTTGCGGAACTTGGCGCGTCTGTTTTGGAACCACACCTGTAGGACAAAAGAAACGTTGAGCATCTCGAACAGAAACTCAAAAAATGAAATTCTCTCATCTCGTTACAAAATTATCTTAACTGCAAGTGTGTGTGTGTGTGTGTGTGTGTGTGTGTGTGCGTGCGTGCGTGCGCGCACCTGCACTCTGGCCTCCGTGAGGTCGATTTTAAGCGCGAGCTCCTCCCGCGTGTAAATGTCCGGGTAGTGGGTCTCAGCGAAAACCCTCTCGAGCTCTTTGAGCTGCGCGCTCGTGAATGTGGTGCGGATGCGCCTCTGCTTCCTCTTCTCGTTCAAGCCTCCGTGATCCGTAAAGAGCTTATAAGGAACTGCGGAGACACACAGGAACTGTGAAAAAGAGCCCTAAAATCTCGGAGCGTTCAGTTCTCGCTGCAAGGAAGGAGTGGTGAAAATAAAGTTTAGATGAAAGAAAAAGAAAAAAGCAACTTAAGTGAGGGATGCTTGCATCTTAATTGAAATCCGATAACATCAAATCATCAAATCACGATAAAAGATAATGCTATGAAAAATCCTGACTCGCTCCTAATTCGGTTACTCCTGAAATGGAGTTAATTGAATGTTATTGGAGAGCGGGATTGGAAAGTTGTCATAAATGCTTGCGAGCCTCCGTCGCTGCTACTGTAACTTCAATCCCAGCGTCAATAATGAGCTTAAGCCCCCTTCGTTATTTCATTATTTTCGAAGGTTTATGTCTCATCGCGGAGTAAATAAATTATGCCTATCATTTTGGCAGCTTAAGATAATTTTGTTGGCGGTTAGGGTGTGACTGGGATAGTGTAACCCCGTAACCGAATTACCTCTTGCCTGCAATCGCTTCTAACGTGATAAATTCTTTCATTTGTGTAAGCAAATTTCGTTTGGTAAATACTAAACACATTTCCATTTTCAAATGCAATCAGGGCGTGCTATATACCGGGCCGGTGCGCTCTTCGCCCCTCTCTCAGCTGGTTCTTGCTGGAGGTGTGTGCGGTACTATGTGTGTGTGTGGCCTTACCTGCGGCGTACGGGCTGCTCTGGTGGTCCCGCAGGGTGCCCAGGCTGCAGGAGCCCGGGGTGAGCGACGGGCAGCCGGAGGTGGCCCCAAACGTGGTCCTGATGGGGTTGTACTGGAAGCCGCTGGCCTGGCTGCACGAGCTGAAGTCCGCGTAGGCTGAGGCCAGGCTCGACGTGTCCATCCCGGCCATACAGGACTCGTAGGCAGAGGAATTGAGGTAAGAATACTCCATTTTATACATTGAAAAAGGCTCAGTGTGGAAGGAAAGCCGGCGCTCCCAAAGCCAAAAAGCAATACACACATATACACACGCGCGCGCACGCCAATAGCGTCAGATTCAAATTGGATTAAATTTGCGAGGAGCACATGGAAAAGAAAGAAGAGGAAGAAAAAACAAAAGGAAAGAAAAGAAATTTTTTAAAAAAATGAGAGAGAGAAAGTTGGGGAGCTGGGTTTTGACTGGTTTTGGAGAAGGCTCTCGCCGCTGGTCGATGTGCACTGCTCGGCGCCTGCTCCAAAACTGCCCTCCTTTATAGGAGCTGAGCCTTGTTTTATGAAAAGCCTCCCAAGGAGCCGCCTAGCCCCAGGTCTCTAGAGCATATAGTCCTCATAATAAACTTGGCTCTTTCCGCTTGGACAATAGCGCGGCGTTTGGGTCTTATTGCTAGCGCTTTTTTACATGACAATAACTCATCAGTCTATTGGGCTGGCACTGGGGGATCGGGGCTGTCCAACCCTCCCTATCATTGATCCCCTGCATCTCTAATTAGAATTTAATACCTCGCCATTACGCGCCAACCCACCCCCACCACTCCACCCCCCTCCCGCTTTGCGGCATACAGCCCCTCTCCGCTCAGACCGCCATCTTGCCCTTTAATTTAATCACACCACTTGGAAATAATGAAAGTTGGGTGACGATTCTCCCTGATCCAATTTTCCCCCAGCTTTTAAGCCTTTTAACCGACCGTACACCTTGGGCAGAATTTTTAGACAGCACGGCCCTGTCTTTCTACTGCTTCTCTCCTCGTCTTTTCTTTCTGTTCTTTCTGCTCTTGTGTTTTTAATTTACCCTGCTCTAGGCTGGATTGAGCTGGAGTTGAGGAAGTTTAGATGCTGAATCTGGCGTGCGGTGTGTGTGTGTGTGTGTGGTAGGGGTTACAGTGGACTGAAATCACACGCGCCCGAGGATGGGCATCAGCAAGAACAAATCTTTTTTTATATATGTACATATATTTTTGTTTTCTTTACAAATAATAATTCTTATTGTTATTTATTTTCTTCACAAAATATAGTCAATCAAATTACTTCTATGCAGTAGATGCAGTAGAAGTAAAAGAAAACAATAAATAAATACACACATCGTATAATATAATAATAATAATAATAATAATAATAATAATAATAATAATAATAATAATAATACGTTTTGCTTTAATAATCGTCCGCCATTAATGTCCAAGCTCGAGCTCTAAACGCCGACGGGGCAGAATGTGCGTGTAATTTTGGGGTGAGAATATTTTTAATATCACATTAATTCACTCAGTGTTCATTTTCATGCACGCCGCAGTTTTTATGTTGCCGAGTAATTTGATCGTTTTCTAATTGGTTTTATTGCAGTTATTATTATCCTTAAAAGGCAAAACAGCATGTTGATAATGAGAGTAACAAACTCCTAAAACAATCATCAAACCTCTTATATTTAGATTATTGCCCAAGTGTTTAATTTTATTTGGGTAATAAGCTGCTGGTTTTGGGCGCTGCTTTAATACTGTTATTGATTGGCCCACACCCTCACTTCAGCAACAGCGGATTTTTAAAAGAAGTGTCAGGAGGAAATGTAGTCAAACCAATAAGACAATTTAAACAAAATACCAAATCGGTCAACAGTGAAAATTCACTCATTAAATAAAGTCGAATCAATATTTTCCCTAAACGGTATATTTATATGAACGAAAGGAGCTCAATCGTGCTCATTTTAATATTTCAGATTATATTTAATGTGAAGCAGAATGAGAAAATGGGATGCGTTATTTCATATAGAAAAATAAGTCAAATGTACAATGAGATGGGACGATTTTTTTCGTCAGGCGTTATTTGTCTTTGCATTTTTCATCAATGAAATTAATTCCTGACCACAGACACGCCATTTTTCACTCTCAACAAAGGTGGTTTAGAGCATGGAACAGGCAACGTTTCTTTTACGCTATTTCAATAAAAGAAAGCAAACGAAAGCATCGTTCCAACCGTACCCAAAACGAATGAGCAATGAAGAGTATAGATGATGAAAATGCATGACTGAAAACCTCGGGCATTGACTTTTCCCGTGTTTGTGTTTTAGCCCCCTTTTTCTCCTTTAAATTCCTTTTGAAAAGAAAGATAAACGACGATTAAGGTCCATTCTTCTCCTGATACAACCCAGTCCCCCTTTTATGTAAATGCTTCTTCTTTTTTTCTTTCTACACGCGAGTTGGGAGTCGAAGTTGTACCAAATGGTTAATTTGATTAGAGAAACCAAAGAGCCGGTGGCCCACCGTCCTCCCTCCACGCGTCTGCCGCACCAAAAAAGGAGCTATCTGGAGGAATTAATCTAATAAGGTACAAAAGGATCGAGAAGTCTTTTCTGATATTTTTGCCGAGACAAATAGAATTATAGCGTTTACCATCCGTTTCTCCTTTTCAAACGCCTCTTTATTGTCTGGCTCTATGGTCCACCAGCCAGTGAAACGCCCATCTATTATATTTTCAACATCTCCCTTTATACCAACCGCGATCTTCTGGTTTGAATTAATAATGTCAGCGTCCAAGATGTTGAGATCACTGTTGAATGTGACACCTGTCTGCTACCACGCTCGCGCACAAACTGGAGGATTTTATAGTGGTGTGCGTAAATCAGCCGAGTAAAGAGTGTAATGGCCCAACGGCTGATAGGTCAACAGCGCGCGGTGCTCTACATTAACCTTCAGTTTCTTCCACGCCCATAAATCGTCCGAGTGCGCGTTTAATGCGTGATTAACAGCGGCGTAATGGTTTCATTGGGCCTAATTTCCAAGTTCATTTGTGATTTAAGGACACATAAATGACACAAATGAGTCTTGCCTTAAATAAATCAAAGAGAAGCGAGAACCACCATATAAGAGAGGCTAGGTCTCAGCCTCACTCACAATGAAAATGATCACTGGAAAGTGAGAGAGGACGGATTGCGCGCGTTGTGGCGGTCGCTCCGCGCTAGAGGAATGCGGCTCGGCAGGCGCACAAAGAAAAGAACAAAATGGCATTGTGTGTGTGTGTGTGTGTGTGTGTGTGTGTGTGTGTGTGTGTGTGTGTGTGTGTGTGTGTGTGTGTGTGT
>JBBPDC010000032.1:12105746-12116999 GCA_037974485.1 Hemigrammopetersius urotaenia | reverse complement strand
AACAGAAAAAAAAAAAAAAAAAAAAAAACAACAAACCCCACAACCCCCCCCCCCCCCCCCCCCCTTTTTGTTTCTTTAACCGGTCTCTGCGCCATTCGCCTTTTATTTGCCAGCATGTAAACGCTCACTACAGAGGTTTAAATAAGAGGAAATAAGGCAACGATAGAAGCCCATTCTGTAAATCTGCTTCATTAGTTGTCTATCAGAATGATAATAATAAGGAAATTGTCTCCCTCCAAATCCTAATGCGTTTATATGAACCCAATGTCCCAGAAAGATGATGGGAGCTGCAATGAAGCAACACATTTTGAGTTGAAATTCATTTTGATAATGCTAAACCTAATTTCTTTCCGTTTTTTTCCTGTTTGTTTGTTTGTTTATATAATGAGATGGCTTCTTATTTCTAGGGATATCAAAGAACAGGCTACTGCAGTCACTCTCTATGCTGGGGCAAAACAGAAATGCCACTATTAAAATATTTTGAATGTCATTAAAAGTAAGACTTGTATAGACCCAGTTCATTTTGAGAATGCTGTACCACATTCCTTTCCGATTGTTCCAATTACTTGCTGAGATGTGTTCTTATTTCCAGGGACACATAAGAATGAGCTACTGCAGTCACTGTTTATGCCTGATCAAAATGGAAATAAAAATGGAAATAAAAGTACGTTGTATGCCGTTCATTTCATATTAGGTCTAGAGATGAAAAAAACATGAAAAAACCCTCCAGTCTTAAACGAACTCTTGCAGTGTTTAATCAGCTTCGGCTGAACTAAACTGTAGGAGTTCAATCCACTCCGTAGGTGTTAATTCAGCCCGGAGGAGCTTCACTGTGAGGAAACCTGGAAATATGAGACGATTCACAGACCAGATACATATTTGATTTGTGCTGTGTTTATCAGTTTATAGAGAAACTGTGCATTTGATTGCCTGCACGACATTCTGCATCCAGTAGTGCAAATGTTTTTTTTTCTTTTTGACTATATGCTTGTTATCCATTCATATGTTTTATTATTGTTGAGTAAATTAACGTACACATTTGCAGCTAGAGCTTAAAATGTCTAAGCCAACTTTTGTTTGGTGAACTTTTGTTTTTGTCTCAAAAAAGAAAAAAAAGGAAAAAAAACCTGTACGAGCACGTATCTCTCCATTCGTCCAGTCAAAGGATGGCCATTTATCATCGATGGAGACAGCGTCGCATTTTACTTTCCACCTAGCTCTCTTAGAGCCTGTCCCAAATTCAGCATTTTTATGGAAAACCGCAGTCATTTTGATTGATGAAATCTAAAGATGTCTAAAACAATCCGAGAGATCCCCAACCGCGGCGCTCCTACGGGGTGCTTCACTCCGGGCATTGTTGCTCTGACATAAAGAGGGGGGCAGCTTCGTGAGAATACACGAAAAAATCGCGATTTCAGTGTAAAAGAAGAGAGCGGGCAGAAAGGATTTTCTTTACATTCACGCGGTCGAGGCAGTGGGAAAACTCCAGAAACTCTCTCCATTTCCCAAGCAAACAATACCACCTCAGTTTCAGTGGACTCAGTGCTTATAACGCTTAAGAAAGAAAGAATGGCCCATTTATTAAAGTGATGGACTTCAGAAAGTCCCCTTTTTAAAAGTGTTCGCTTAAAAATGCAAGAACCCCTTGCTTCTTTCGTTGAGATAATTCGATTTTCTTTATGCGGGTTACTTAATGCGTCCGCGGCTCGTTATGTCATTTGCCACAAAAATTATGACCGAGAAATAGAAAACTGAGGGAGGGAAATGTTTATTTGACCCTTCAGTCTGTTTTTAATCTCCCGCTGTTGTTTTTTCTCGTAAAAAACCTTGCTTGCTTTGTTTTTTTTTCTAACAGTCTTCCTTCCATGGGAAGGAAGACTGTTAGAAACGTCACCCTGTCCTAATTGGCCCAAATTGGTGCGTGCATTATTAATACTAGAAGACCGTTCGGCAGCGGAAATAATCTCACTCAAAGTCGCGTTACCCAAAGGGAGTTTTAATAAATCTCCCCTCGAGTGTAACCGCGCCTTTGGCCTCTTGCACTCCTCTGGGCAGCTGGAGGCCGGGCTGAAGATTGCGTTTAGCAAGCAGCTGCTCCAAAACACAGACAAGGCCTTGTCAATTAGCAGTTCGCCCGAGGCGCTGCAGCGTACAGTCCTGGCAATTAGCATCCATTTCTGTCCAGACCTCCAAAGACAGAGCAGACACTGGCTGGTCAGACGGAGGAAAGGCAAAACATGGAAGAAGACTGTTGAAGCAGGGAGGAGGAAGTTAAGAATCAGAAAACTTAGTTGACTGCGGAGGAAACTTATTATGTTACGACTGCACAGGCACACAAAGACACGGAGTCAGGAACAATATTAAAATATAAAGTCAAAATAAATCCAATAAAATATTATTAGAAAAAAATTGAAAAAAATCAATTATCGGAGATCATTTGTTTATAAGTAATACTGCCATAAGTAGTGATATTTCACATCGCAAGACATCATAGTATGTTAGTAATGCACATAGCGATATACACAATGATAGTGATTTAAACCTGCACTTCAAAGAAACTGCACAACAGTAACAACAGGTTATTGTACAGATTATTGCGTGGATGTGTGACAGAGGGAGGAGTTGTAGAGTTTGATGGCAGTGGGGAGGAAAGATTTCCTGTGGCATTTGGTTGAGCACTTTATGCTGGTGAGTCTGTGGTACAGCCTGTAAAGGGGCTGCTATGCGTGTTCAAAGGCCAAGAAATGTGAACCGAAGGCTAGATTTGGCCAAACGGACTAATGGACAGCACGGTTGGACAAGCAAATGCTGGGTTTGCTCACCGAGGGCCTTTTGTGGACAAGCAGCTGGTGGGAATTGCGAGCCTGTGGTGCCGCTGGCCTTTGGCCTGATAGCAGTGGTGGTGGTGGGGGAGGGTGGATGGATGGACCTCCGGACAGGGCCATTTGAGCAACTAGCCGATATAGTCCAGGTCAGAGAGGCCAGATCTCCAACAGGACAAGTAAAGTCCTCAGGCAGCAGCAGCTGAGGCGAACAAAAACGGCCCCAGCTCCGTGAGCCCGGGGAATCATTAGGGGAAGCGTTTGGTTAACTAATTAGCAAGCTGAGCAGCCAAGAGGGGGGCTTGTAGCAGGGACAAAGGCGTGCGCTGAGAGGAAGATGCAAAAGTTCAAAGTACAGGATGGGGACAGGGCAGAGCAGCAGGGCCTGGCCTATGAGCTGAAGTTCAAGAACAGAGCAAACAGCACATGGCAGCAAAAGGGGGTGTGCATTGAGCCACCAAGCAAAAGAGCCAGAGAGTAGGGAAGGAAAGATCCCGATTTAAATATGGGAAAGTTTGGGCACTGGGTCAGCAGGTCAAGAAAAGTCAACAAGAGAGCAGTGTTGATGACAGAAGGAATTTAGTATCAAAAATACATAAATCTTCAGGGTGAGGGCAGCGAGACAATGCATATAAAGGAAGTGAGTGTTCGAGTCAACACTGATTTGCTGTTGGCAAAGAAAGAATTAATGGATTGGCCCAAGTTGTTAACATTGAACACAAAACGAATTGAGGGTGAAACTGAAAGGCGTGTGTGTGTGTGTGGGAGGGGTGTCCCGTTCAGTGAAGGCCTTCAGTACCTATAGGACTACTGCACATGTAGGGCCACACAAGGGATTGTGATCACATAGTGGTCTAAAGTTATCTGTTGTGGAAAAACATCAGCTCAACAGAAACAAAGACTCAAAATTACAACAAAACTCAATGACTGGATAAAGATCTGCAACAAAAAACGTCACAGTGGTGCATGTATGTGGCCACACAAGAGGTCTCTGTCATGATCATGGATGGGAACTCTGCGTGACCTTGGGCAGTTTCTGTGCTAACTCCCCCCCTCCCTTTGTGACCCTTGTTAGTCCCCCCGTCTGTCCCCAGCAAAGCCGAATTCCATAACTCTTCATAAAAAAGCATTATTAGGGAAATCCTATCCTTTTTGACAATTTAATCGTGCAAACCCATCATGTTCCTGACAACGACAATCCATCTCCAGTCAAGGACAAAGAGCAGCAAGACCGCTTGAGTCTCAGCCGTCTCCAGTCCCGTTGACAATGCGGGTCTTGTTCAGCCTTAATGCCCGTGTTTATGAACCCAGTCATAAGTGTATGAAGTTGGTGTTTCGTCGATTAACTGAATTAGAGTTGGTGCAGGTCCGTTTTCTTAAGAAAGCCGTGAGTGTATCGAGAGCCCAAGCCACGAGGAACGGTGTATTAGTGCGAAGTTATGAAATCTTTTGAATATTTTCACCAGCTTTTTTTGTCTCCAATGGGACTAACGAGGAAGGGAAAACCCCAACCCGGATCCTTCCTTGGCCTCACCTTTGGGAGCGTTTCAATAAAATAGACATCAGCGTCACACCGAGCTGTATAATTTTTAATATATATGCAATAAATGTTCAATTTGTTGCCTGAAATGACGGGCAATAATTCCGTCGTATTTTAAAGCGTTATTACAGCCGCGCTCCCCGTTCGAGCTCCTTTGGTTTGATTAAGTCATTCCGAGATTGTGTTTGATAAGTTAATAACGATGCTCAGATGATCCTCTTGACATTAAATTCTCCACGGGGCAGTTACAAAAAGTGCTTCTTGAACAAAGAAATCTTTGCCACGGCCCGTTTTGTGCGAGCCTGTCAATAATTCATTTTTTAATTTGATGTCTTTGTTTTGTGAGATGTGGCGAGTCGCCCCGCCAAATCCCCACAGCCCAATCTCAAATAATTAGGGCTAATTAAAATTCTCTGGCTTATTAAAAATAAATAATAATAATAATAATAATAATAATAATAATGTGTGTATTATTATATCTATCTATCTATCTATCTATCTATCTATCTATCTATCTATCTATCTATCTATCTATCTATCTCAGTTGCTCAGAATTTCAGTTGCTCTCCTCCAGTAATCTTAAATATTCTGTTGTTGTTAAATATATATATTATACACAATTCCATCAGACTTATTTTGACCACCAAATATCTTTTTGGCATTTTTAAACGTTAACTATCTTTTTCGTCTTTGAGCAAGTTGGCATGTTCTGTCCAAATAAACGTACAAAGAAGGAAAGCTTTGTATGTTCGTTTTTTATATATTGGCGTCTGGAAATTCCGTAAGTGACCCTTTTTGCTGTTTCTTTTCTTTTCTCTCTTTCCCCCCCAATTCATTCCGTGTCGCTTTACATGTGAGTGAATGAAGGCGATAGTAACAATAGCTGGTGTCAACTAGAAATTTGTGAAACGCCTCGGCGATTTGGGGTGACAATCACGATCTCATCAATTCAGAGTGACCAACCCAACTGAGTAAAGCTACAAGAATAATGATGTGGGTTAGAATTGCAGAGTTCCCTCCATTCATCCCAGTAGCTGAGAGGAGCGGTATATTCCTGAACGAATGTTAAAAATAAATATGTAATAAATATAAAAGTTAAAAAAAGATAGCTCGTGAGAGAAAACAAGACAGACGACAAACAACAGAAATCTGATATTAAAGACTTAAATCCTACACTGTAATGAACAGACGCGCGCTCAGACTGTGTAGAAACTAATCTATTGGGAAGAAATTGAGCTAATTAAAAAGTCCTTTTTCTAATGCGCGTAAGTATAGATGTATAATTCTTTACAACTCTTAAACTGCCTTTAGCAAAATGTCTAACCCTTTTTGCGCGTTGGATATTTGTTCAGTGCTTTTTGTGTCTTTGATCAACATTTTGAAAGACTTCTGTCGGAAATTGATTTCCCACCGTATCCCCCATCCTTTAAGCTCTTTCATGTCCATTCGCGCGCACTTTCCTTGCGTCTATCTGTATGCCTGAACTCTCGGGTTTTTGGTGTGTTCCTCCAAAAGAAATTACACTGTAAAATTATTTATTATTTACATTTTTGTTTGTTTGTTTTGACTACAAAGCCTTGGTTATCTCATCTTAGCATTTAAACTTCATTGAAACTTCATTAGTACGTTGGGATATGTGAAAAACAAATGATTTGAAGAGCACGGATGGATATAAAAATTAGAATGGCAAAAATGAAATTTAAGGATAATAACAAACATGCAAATAATGCTTTATTATTATTATTGTTGTTGTTATTATTATTATTATTATTATTATTATTATTATTTACAGTGACGCGCAGTGCTTTGGTAAGGCAGCTTTTGGCTTCTTTTTGCTTTTTACTCCGATCTGTCAACCTCCTGCTTTTGTTGGGAGCTGGCTTTGGTGATGGATCCGTTAGGAAAAGCAAAAGGTTAAGGGTGCAAAAGCGAATCGGTTGCCATAGTATTTGCTTTAGTCTTACTAAAATGCTTACATTTTTTCCCTTTTCTTTTCTATTTTAGAGTATGAAATAATGGAAGCACATGAAGAAACACAGACGAATAGCTAAATACACACATGTTGAATCCTGGCGCGCCTGCACCAGCTCTTCTACAGGCGCACTGTAAGGTGTGGTGCATATGATACGGACTTTCTTATATTTTTATATCCATACATCTCATAAACACATCAAATGCAACCTGTTGGTTTAGGCTTAATTGTTCATTTGTTTTCTGTTTTCTAGAAGAATCGGTTTGGATAAATAAAAAAAATATTTTTATGGCAGTCTAGGCTGCACAGTTCCTCTGAGAATAGTAGCTCTTAACGGCTGCTCTGCCACGTAGGCTGATCGTCTGAAAACGTGATCCAAGCAGAAAAAACGCACTGCAGCACCATCTTCATCCTTTCGCCTCCAAAAAACACTATTAACACCGTTAAGAATTTACAACCCCGCAGAAGTAACACTAAAAAACAACAAGAAACCCCACTTACTTACGTTTCCAGGTATCTTATTCCGTCTCGTATCTTGTTCATATCCTAAGAAATGGGGCAACAGTAGAGTTGGCCTCGCCTTTTTCTGGGAGATTCACTTTAACAAGTGGAAAGTTTGTGTCCTTCTGCGCCATTTTATACATGATGAGCCGTCAGTAATGGGATTATTAAACAAAAACGGTTTCAGGCGCTGGCGTTAACCTTTTTTTTAATGCCTAATTAGGTTTTGCAAAGAAATAATTAGATTTTGCATCGCCGTACATTGCCTATATTTTCAAGAGGGGAAACAGCGTCGTTCGTCGCAAGACCTCCTTGTCGATCACCTAAACAATATACATTTAGTGTCACTGTACACAACCTGATTTTTTAAAATATGCCATGATCCAATATTGTACGTAAATTAATTATTTTGCACATATTCCCGGCCACTGTGGCTCTGCGGCAGTACAGAGAGCGCCCCCTGTTGACTACGGCCCTGCAGTGCGTCTTCCTTTCCCGAGTCGCAGTTCAGCGATGTACAAGACGTGGATATATTGGGGCACACTTGTTTTTCAGGGTTTGGTCTAGGCCTTTACTGGACCGGAGATTGCGAGCCAGGCCTTCTCGTCTAACATCAGTGCCTGAACTCATACATACATACATGAATCTGCACAAATTCCCACAAAAACACAATTTTGCGGAAAGCCTTCCAAGAAGAGTACAAGCTGTTATAGCAGCAAAGGTGGGATCAGCTCCATCACCTCCATATTAACGTCTATGTTATTAAAGTCTCTGTTGGTGTGATGGTTAGGCGTCCCAGTACTTTTGTCTATGTAGTGCAGCTGTTTGCACAGGGCTACAGACAACACCAGCATACTGGGCAATCATGACAATTTGGTCGTTTATTTGTACTCTGGTGTCGTTTGAATAAGAAAAAGTCTGTCGCACCCAAAAGCTGTAACGAAGCCTTTACATGTATGAATTTGGCAAGTTTATAATTGCACCACGCTTATTCCTCACCAGTATGTTGATGAAATGCGTCTTGCATTCATTTTTATGTGTCTGAATAAATCTCTATTTCCAAAGCAAAGCAAGTCTTTCATACTGTGTTACTTCAATGGCGCCGTGTTGCCATCTAGTGGTTATTCTTTGTAGGTTCCCTAATTAAAAAAGTTGGCCTGAAGTTTATTTAAGGAGACGTGTCAAATCCAGTGCTGTCTTGCAGAAGCTAATGTTTATAAGTTGGAAGGACTGGACCAGAGCGTAAGACAGAAATAAGCCTATATACCACATCTACTA
This sequence comes from Hemigrammopetersius urotaenia, assembly GCA_037974485.1. NCBI lineage: Eukaryota > Metazoa > Chordata > Actinopteri > Characiformes > Alestidae > Hemigrammopetersius > Hemigrammopetersius urotaenia. The sequence goes on along the minus strand of JBBPDC010000032.1, from coordinate 12,108,886 downwards.
GTCTCAGAGACACACATATCAACCACAGCCTCTTCCAGAAAAGAAAAACAACAGGGACGAAAAATAAACCTCCCCTTTCTTGACATGTTATGAAACCTACAGCAGCACAATGTATTCCCTACATATTTCTGAATATTAAATATATGCATGCAACTAGTAATGGTAACTCTTGTTTTATTTATTCGGTAACATATATGGAATCTTTACTTTTGTAGATTTGTGGAAAGAATGTGCAGTGTCTATGTAAACAAGATCCATGTTTTTTTAAGAGTCTCACCAAACTAGACCTTGCTTCAGTGAGGCATATTCTGGCTGTCGTCCTCAATCTGTCCAAGTACTGGCCCAACAGTGGGGTCTTTTTGGCTCGGAGGCGGCCAGCGTTGCTCAAACTTGCTGAAGAAGAGCGGGTCAGTAAAAGGCCCTCCGTACACAATCGCCTGCAGCAAGTATACCAGGACCACCACCAGGCAGGAGATCAGGAAAAATGGCAAAAAGGGTCGCAGATGGGTCCAGACCACACCCAAACCATAGATCATTCCACCCTTATCACGATAGTGGGTGGTACGCCGAGATGATGATGTTGGTGGTAGGGTTGAAGGAGAAGCATCTATAGAGGCAGACAGGTGGATGGAGTGGGAAGGCTGAGTATCCATGGTAGAAAAGAAAGGAATTGTTTTCTGCAGGTTTAAGAAGGATTTCAAAAGTTCACTAAAATTCCAGTATGCTCAAAAACTTCAGTCAGGTTTGTAGAGAAATAGAAAATCATACATCCGTGTAACTATTACGAGTAACATCCACTGAAAGATCACTTGACATCATGTCCTTAGACAAATCTCTTTCTTCCATTTCATGGATCTTCAGAGGTCCTACAGAAGTAATCTTTCTGTACCCCACAGGGCTTTAAAAGTTTTAGCAGGATTCTTGTGTCGTCCCATCCTCCTTAAATAAGATAAATCACTTCTTTCTTCTGCTCTAAAGGCTTTCTGCAGCTGAAGTCTCCTGGTCTGCAGGAGTGTTAAGCAGCACTGATAGGTATGTTGTGTGAGGACCTCAGCAATGCTCACACTAACCAAGACTCAGGGAAATATGATACAGAGAGAGGGAGAGACAGAGAGAGAGGGGGCAAATGAAAAAGTGATAAGATCCCTAAATATATTTAGTTGCAAATGACAGGGACATGTGACAGAAGTCAGATGTTACGTGAGAGGCAGAAATGTGACACATTAAATGTTCTTGTGTTCACCAGAGTTAAATCACTTGTGTTCATTGGCTGACATGTCACACTATATGTACATCATAAGCGCTTTCTGTATCTCATTCTCTCTCTAATCCCCTCTTACATGTACACTTACATGCAAAACAGAGAAAACATAAAATGTATATAAAATGTTGGGTATAGAGAATAAAGCCCTTTGTGAATACTGAAGTTGTTACCAATAAAGCAGATCTAAGAGCTGTGTGACTTTTGTAAGTAATGAGGTCAACTCAGTAACTTTAGAGATTAATGATCCTAGCATGTGGTGCATGTGTGTGTATATATATATACATGTGTGTGTGAGAGAGAGTTACACCCTGTCACTATATCCAATAAAAAAATGCAACTGCAGCTCTTCTCAGTTCTTTAAATATATCGTGGCAGTCAAAACCGAACCTCATTTCTCATTTCTCTATTGTTCTTGAAAGATTTGAAAGAAAAACGTTTCAAGGTAAACTAATCAGAAAATGTAGCTCAATTAAAGGGTAGTTGGTGTTTTCAAAATTGGTCAAAATATAAGAATCAATAAAAATAGAGATAAAAGATTTAGTTCCATTATTCATTATATGATCGTTTCATGGCTTTCATATTGCATTAGTCTTGACTACTCTGTTCTAGCTTCCTCTTCAATTTTTAGGGTCAAGAAAGGTCAATGTTTGGGAATGAAGAGATTGAACAGTTAAAGTGAACTATTCTAAAGCAACCACTCTTTAATGTATACTTCTGAGTGGTGAACCACTCTTAACCCAGCAGTGACAATGATTTGTAAAAACCTGGCAACACCGATGTGCCTGATACACTGCCATGTATACCATGTCATTGTGTTGAGAAAGGTCCACCTCATAAATACCTGAAACAAGTGAATCAGGCACAGTGGTGCTGCCAGGGTTTTTACTCATGTCAGTGCCATTGGTGTATTGAGAATGGTTGAAAACTAACCAATGAATGAAATGGCATTTTTACAGAACAACAGTAAGCAAATATGCATAGGTACCTCATCGTGTCAATGCTCTCTGAAGAATATAACTGATAACCATTATCAGTTATATTTAGCTCAGTATGCTTTCGTCAACGAAAATTATGACTAAATATCGTCGTCAACGAACGTTTATCGCGTGACAAAAACGCAACGTAAATCCTGGTCATGTGACAATAACTAACGAAATGTATCATGACGAATAAGAACGAGACTAAATGTGGTTTACAAAATTAATACTATGCTAAAATGTCTCTTCATTTTCGTTGACTAAAACGAGATGCCATTTCCTGTATGATAGGGAGGGGAGAATTTTCTGGACGCTCGAGCTGAACGGCGTTACGTCCCAATACTTTTGTCCATTGAGAGGCACTGTGTATTAAATCTATCTAGAGTGAACAATAGTATTGGGACGCAGGGCCAGAGACATATAGTGCCAGGGACAGAGAAATGACACCCACAAACACAGTATTTTGATCTTAAATTGTTCTGATTTGGTTGTGTATACTTGTTCAGGAATAAAAAAAATATTCAGGTAAGTTCAGACTTTTATCAGTTTTACAAATGTGCTATGTTGACTGGGTTAAATAGAATTGCATTACTAAAAAAGAGACTAAAACACAACTTTCATTGACTAAAACTAGATTAAAATGTCATCCGTCTTCATTAACTAAAACTAGACGAAAATTGTCATGGATAGTTCTGATTAAAATAAGACTAAAATGCTCAGACTTTAATCGACTGACAAGTAAGTATATAGTACAGCTGGCACAGTATGAGCTAGCTATGAGCTAAATTCACACTGCACAGCCTGTGGAACAAGCCTGTGGACTCTGGGACAGTTTCTACCTGCGACCACTGGGGGTCGCATTGGCCCCATGGACTTCCCTGAGGAAATGAACTGGCCAC
>JBBPDC010000032.1:12083575-12097182 GCA_037974485.1 Hemigrammopetersius urotaenia | reverse complement strand
CTGTGGCTCTGGGTGAAGAGTTTTGGAAAAACACCATTTACTGCAGTTCAGTCAGTCTTTCGCGATATGGATATTGCACATGTTGATATCGCGATGACAGTAAATTTGCGATATATTGTGCAGCCCTAGTCAGAACAGTTGTTCCCAACCCCATTCCTGAAGACCATGCCTTTCCTATACATAGTACAGTGTTCTATTTTGCTTCTCTTCTCCCAGGACACCCAGTTCATCTAATCAGTTAATTAACAAGCCCTTCCTGGGTTGCAGTGGGAGTGTTAGAGTGAGAAAAACGTACAGAGCAAGATAACTTGGGCCAGAAGCCGGAGCCAAAAAGCACTTTTGGTTCTCCAAAGAATCTTTCAGTAAAATGTTTCTTTAAAGATGCATTTTTCCAATCAAAAAAGACGAAATAACAGATAAAAATGAAATACCTTTTGTGGTTAATAGAATAAAAAAAGGCAATATTTCTGTAACTTTTGAAAACCTAAGGCATCTACAAAGGAGGCTAGTCAGCCGACCCTTAAACTAATTGTGAGAAATTATGATCTAAATATTCCACTGAACCAACAGCACTGATGAAATGTAGAGAGCAGCCTAGAATCCGTTGTAGAGTAAAAAGATCTGAGAGCAAAAGGGCTCTGTTATGCGTTAGGGTAATGAGACACGTCAAGAAAATGAAAGACCGGGCCTAATATAATTTAAGCTGAGCAACCTGACTTAGTCCAGACAGCCTCCCGTTCTGAAATACGGACACAAAGAATAGTCTGTCCTTCCAAATTAACCCTGACCATAAGCGTCTTGAGTAGCACCTGTCTGTTCAGCATGAGTGTGAATTTAAAAAAAAAAGAAGAGCAGAAACATTGCAATAAAGTCTGGAAACCAGAGCGCCTAAAAGCGATGAAAGAGACACGTTTCAAAGGCCTTGTTTTTTCAAGCTGGCAAGCCAAGAACCTGGAGGAGTTTTTAATGGACGACATACTTGCAGAGGTTATAAAGACTTTTATGGGAACTCAATGGATGAAAACTTGGGCCTGGATGACAATTATCCAGATGTATTGGAAGTGAAAGGAGAGCCTGAAAAAATACAGCGGGAGAAGAGAAGTCCCAAGGCGGCGACCGGCGCTGGAAAGCCGAGGGAAAGGCGAGCTTCTTATTGCATACTGGCGAAAAACTGTGTTAAAGGCCACAACTTCAATTACACGTGGCTGCTGTGGGGGCTTTATGTTTCACAGGGGCGAGATAAAAATGACCTATACCGGGAGCCATGCTAGGCCCTCAGCTGACTTGATAATGATAATGCTGTCAGAGATGGAGAGCTGTGTGACTGGGTTTGTAGGATTTTTCACAGGGTTCGGTAGAAATTCCAGTGTTCTAGGCAGTCTGGCCAGTGTCTTAAACCCTTAAGGTCCATCCTCGGCTGTGCGAACAAGAAAAAAAATGGAGCAAATTGACAAAAGGGACTTTGTTCGGGCAGCATGCGGACCGTATCTCATTGCAAGGGAAACACAGCTTTATATCATGCAAATATGGCCAGTCTGTAAAACGTGCACATGTGTGCTCTTTGCCAGGCCAGAGGGGCTAATTCAACTCTACTGCTCAGACAAACAGCTCACACAGGCACGGAATGTGGGGCATGAGTGTATAAGACCTCCCCAGCCCCCGCCCCCCCTTCATCTTCAGTGTACAACAAAGTGGGGGAAAAACAGAAGGCTGTATAAATGGTCGCCCACTGAACCACAGACGGTGCACTGCTCCTCCGCGGTTACGCTCTGTGCCTCTCCACAAGCCTGCTGGTGGCTTTCTACATTCTAAATGGTATGAGATGGTCAAGACCTCATAATATCAGCCTGACAACGTGAAGGGAAGAAATCAGAGTTAAAGTCAACAAGATGATGAATTAGTCACATGAGCCGTTGGTACATCGCAGCACATCCAAAAAACAATGCCTTGTGGTCCTGAAACATGTGGCTCTGGTTTAAAATAAAGAGTTGAGGTTTTGACAAGTGGTCAAGGTGAGGATTAGGATAAATGGCAGAAGAAAAACGTAGTTCCAAGTGCTGCACGATATCAGGAAAACATGCGATATGCGATAATGTTGTTGAGTGTTGCTATGGCGATATCACATGCGATAAGTGAGTAAAAATTTTGCCTTTATAGTGTTAATGTTTTTCTGCGGACTCCAGACTCTGACTAGTCTATGCAGGAAAAAATGAAATGCAATATTTCCGTTCCAACATGTTTTTTTGTTTTTTTTTTAAATTTACTTAAACAGTAAATTTAATGCCTCCCATAAAACATTTGAACCATTGTTGAAAAAATCTGAAAGTAAATGTAAACATAATTTAAATCATAGCAAGTTCTTAGCCAGATGAAGTAGCAAAGGGAAGAATCTATAACAGCAGCACAGAAGATGAAGAAACTGCCCCAGTGATGTTTTTTGCCCTCTTCTCGATATGGATATTGCACGTTGATATCGCGATGACGGTAAATTTGCTATATATTGTGCAGCCCTAGTTCCAAGCAGAGCAGAAAGCTTCTGAGAATCGTTGCCGCATGCTATTGCACACACATTCCAAAATCAGTGCAGTTCAAGTTGTGGAGAGGTGAACAACTGGAGATTAAAAACCGAACTCTGAGGAAGGGGAAACAGTTTGGAGAACCCATTGCAGGCCATATCTCTATAGCTAATGTTTAACTGCTACTGCCTCCAGGTTGCTGATAAACCCTGGGGCGGGTTTGGTCGACCATACTCCTGTTTGGCCCTATCTGGCACACACAGGGCACTACCTCCACTCCTGATAGGTGGCCAGCAGCTGCAATAGCTCTCTCATGTAATCAACTGTCAATATTGGATTACCAGTCACCCTACATTTGTCCTGCACAAATCAAACACATGTTAAGTGGAAGGCCTCAGCAGCTCATACAACAGCAGTTTATCTGCACTTTACTCATAACCTTGAGATAAACACAGTATGCGTTTGGCACAATTTCTTGAAGAGACAGTACAGAGTGGGTGTTATTCAAGGTCACGCTGAAAACTGTTGGTATTTTAAAAAGCAAAAGAAAACACAGGAGCTATTAGGTTAATGACGAAGATTACGCTGTACACCAAGGAAACAACCACTCATTTTAGCATGAAAGCCATTCTGGCTTCTAAATGATGACATTCAGGCCCGTATGTAAAAATGCATTCACTCCGACAAACAACTGCAGCGAACCATGATGACATCTTAACACAATTAGTGCTAGCTTTCAACGTTACTACAGGCTAGACTGGGGGAAATGATTTCTCCAGTTTAACTCCCTTAGAAACTTCAGCTGGCATTCCTGCCCTCTGCCAGAGTCTCACGTCTCTCTTTCTCCCAGCTTTACCCCACTCCTCCAACGTTCCATCAACCTCCCACATTCCACACCGTGCCTCAGCCATGACTAACTTGATTTGCTCTGCGCAGGTCTCTGTCAGAAAAGGTTTAGTCCACACGCTTGGCCGGCAACCGCTGGAGGCTGAAACCTCTCCAGACACCCCATGTAACGCGTTCACGAAAAGTGAAAAGTGACATCCAGTGCTGGGACGCGTGGACAGAGCCATGGCTGAGCTACGCTTGTGTGGACTAGGTGTCTATCCTGGTACAGGCATCATGGTTCAGTGCATTCAGTCGTACATAGACCACCTTTTAGCCAATGTGCAAAGACTCAAGAACCGAGGTTCTAAACTGGAAATTCCACCAAGAAACCTTAAGCTACATCCCATAAGCGAGTTAGTAACACGCCCTGCTAAAATAACTGGCATCTGACTGAAAATACTTAAGATCCGTATATTTATAATGACGTTACCAAAGTTGCCAGTTGGCGAATGCAACCCGGCTGTACTTGCTGTCCCTCCCCACAAGCAAGAGTGTTTTCATTTATTTGTCTTCTTACTTGGAAGGCTTCGTTTTTCAATGTTTAAAAAATATAAGTGGAACAAATCATTTTTTAATTGTATTATTTTGTACTTTTATAACAGATTATTTCAGCTCTACAACCAGCTGTGACCTGTTGCTTTTATTTGTATCTGCTCTGCATAAAAAATATAGCCTCTGCGAGTGTATAATTAAATAACTGAAAAGAAACCTAGCCTTAAGCATTTGGGTTCTTCATTGATTGGTCGCCCCATTGTACAGAACAAACCTTGGTGTGGACAGAACCATGACTTCTGTGTGCTGATACACCACTAGCATGGACTATTATCAGGCTAGTCAAACAAAAGGCACTGGGCATTTCAAGTGGCAGCTGCTTTGACTCTGCAGATTCACTGGAAGATGTGTTTACGGAGAGAAGCCTGTTTAATTTTGTCAAAAAGTTCAGAGGTGATGCAATAAATGTCCTCTATTTTTATTTCCAGTGTTTGCATACAGGTTCTACATGAAGTACCAGTATTATGTTACAAATATAGCACTTTCATGGAGCTTGGCTGTGCCACCCGCCCCCTCCCTGCTCCCATCCCCCGTCAACCTGTCCCTGTAAAGCGTTTTGGTCCCGCATTCATTGTGGCGCCACAGGAGAAGAATACCCCTGTCCTGAAAGCTGGGCCAGACCCTACAAAGTGTCTATTGACGGTCGCGCCACTCATGTGGCCCCAATCCTGGAAGATAGTCTCAAATGAATCCGTCGTCGTGGCACTTGTACCTGTCAGTGCACGCCGAGTTTTTGCCCCTCGCAGGGCACTGATCTGTCGTCTGCCTTACAGTTATTTTCCTCTCTGTGTCCGTCACGTGAGGGTCCCTCTTTCACTAGCTGTTCCACCCCTGTGAGCCACTTTCTTCCCGCCTCCCTTCCCTCTCAAAATAAAACGATCGAGCCCACGAGAGCAAGCCAGGAATCAGCTTTCCAGGCCCGACGTATATTTAGAAGCAGTCTCATAAGAGAATGGAATTGTTGTGCCACTAATATCGTGTTGCTTCCATCGAAAATATATTTGCAGTCTGAAGCCAAAGAAAGAGAATACTGTTAGAAGTCAAAGGCGCAATCAAAACTCATCACCGAGAACAAATGTAGGAAGGAAAAAGTGGGTTAAGGTTGAGGAACCCTTTCCGTAGCTCAGAGTGAGTAAAGTTCTGAGATGCTGAGAATGCCGCTGGGCTGTTAAGCTTTGCAAACAAACAGTAAAGAGCTGCTGGACCTCCAGTGGACAGCGGATTTCAGGCCAGTAAATGACACCCACATGTGTTAGCTGAGAGCCCGCCTCATATCCCCATGTAAGTCATTTCATCACGCCAAATCCTTCATGGGGGCGAGAGACATATAATGGCAGCAGCAGATGAGGACTCTCACAGGTGCAAGCGCGTTCATTCTAGAACAGTCCACCCTAATGCGGTCATGGTATAGAGGACCCTACAGTTTTTTGTTTTTTTTTGTGGATGCCATTTGTGTGGTGTGCATTTCCCATGGCCAAAGTCCTAAGCTCCATGTTTGTGCACGGGCAAAGCTGTTTGAGTGCCAGAACTCTCACAGTCGTACTTGCCATCCTTTCAGATTCCCAAGGGCCCAAACCACTCCCACAACTCTCACACGCTTTACACATTCCAACTGCTGGGGTCCGACCTCAACAGCTGGCCATGCATTTCAATGGTATGACAGTGAAAAGCCACTGACAGTCGAGCTTTAGAGACGACGGCGCACCACACCATTACTATAACTGGATAAATCCAATTCCCAAGTCCGGGGCAAAAAGAAAACAAAAACAGACCTGTTGATGAATGGGATTAAAACTGTGAGCATATGAAAATAATCACAAACAGGTGGTTTGATGAACCCCCCCCCCAACAAACCTGTGTTTTGCAGTGGAGTGGAATGCTTCAGCAGACATTTAATGTCCATCAACAACATGCTATGCGCGTTGTCGGGGGAGGTATGGAGATCTTTTAACCTTGAAAAGGATATGCCAGCAGAGGACAGATATATCATGATGTTCAAGGCACAAAAAGACAGCACAGTATTATCAGGGCCAGTAGGTTACATTCCCCATGGGCCTAAAAACACATCTGAAAATAGCCGACAGGGCAAACTCCGTTGCACAACGTTTGTTTGCACGGGGTAAAACTTTGGAACCAAGAGCTCTGGTTTCTGTTTCCCACAGACAGGCACGAGCATCTAACCTTAAATAAGTATCCAGCCTCCTTACACAGCATCATTACATTCTATGAGGAGCTGCAACACCTCTTTAAGAGGTGCAGCGCATGCCTGCGCGACCACAACACGTTTTATGGAGATGGAAACTATGATGTATGCAAAAGGGGCAAAGCTGTCTTGAAAAAAGGTTGAGAATTTGAACACAAAGCTCTTTCTGGTGGTAACAGAGTAGTCAGGTAGGAGGATATGAAACTGTCTAGGATGGAACCATTCAAACCATACAGACTACATGTATGAACATAACATCTCAAGGACAACCCCCACTAAAGTTGTTAGCTAAAGTTGCAGCCACCCGTGTACGCAAAAGTATCAGACTGGCATTATTCAGCTCTCCATTGATGGAGGAAGCACTGATATTGTGTGACTCTGAGGAGTCCTAGCTAATGGATGATATTGAGCACCACTAATAAGGAGAAAATTGGGGAGAAAACTATGCAATTAATTATTCCCCTTAGGGCTGGGCGATTTGGCCTAAAATCAAAATCTCAATTCATTGAACATTTTAACTCGATTACGACTAATGAACGACTATTTCATTTATTTATTTATTTATTTTCCCCTCATAGTTCACTGACAAGTTGCTCAGTTGTCTCAGTGTTTGAGCTCTCCGTGCTCGACATGCCGGCGGAATAACGTAACATAACGGAGCGGGGTCACGTGACTCCACACGCGGTAGTGTTTTTAAAGGGAAAGTAATCGAAATAATCGACCTGGAAAAATTTGATCGATTACAGGTTCTGAATGTCGATTTCGATTACTTTTCGATTAATCGCCCAGCCCTAATTCCCCTATTTAATTACATTTAAGTAGTATCTCCAGACTTCCAGACTCCCTGCTGCAATTACATTATGATAGCAGACCACAACATTAAACTGCAAGCTCTACATCTTTCAATGCAGCAATGCTGGAAAATTCTGTAAGCCTGGACCATATTGTAAATTCAGAAAAGCATTTATCGTTCACAGAATTATCATAATAAACAATAAGACTGCAATCCAAATTCAGTTGCGAAGTTCCACATATACTGTAATTACCATACAATTACCAACCAAGCTACCTTCTAGCATTACTTAATAACATATATTTTAATAACTACATTATTGCTGCGCCAGTGAATGCAGTGGTGGGAGCCATGAATGTCGTGCCACACTGAGTGCTACCATCTCCGATTCAGGTCGAGATCCACATCATTTAAGATTGACAGACTACATACTGTAGACACCAAAGTAGGCACTGTCAGATATCTAGGATGTGTCACATTGCTTCAAAGTCTAGGGGTCAAACAACTGAAAGTTCAAAGCACTGCATCTAAAAAAAAACAAACAAAAAAAAAAACAGACTGCATCTGCATGTCAACAAAAAGGGTGATGAGGGGGACCAAGTGGAAGAGGTGCAGGCAATCAATCATTTGTGTGCCTTGTTTTGTTTGAGGCTGGCGTGGCATTCTTTTCTCTCGCTCCCTCTTTCTCGTTGAGGGAGCCGCAGAGCACTGCCCCGACACATGACATATACACAGCTGCTGGAAAGGAGCAGGCCCCAACACAAACTGACATGCCAAATCCCAAAGAAAACAAGAGAAGCTGTCTCCAGTCGGAGGATTGCTTTTCAACATCTCATTTGTAACGCGCCCAAAAGAACAGCTGGGGAGTCGGGGTTGCGGGAGGAGGACACAATGAGAGAGACGACGGCTGACTGAACCGTCGATATCGCACCAAAAAAGCAAAAAAGAAGAAGGAGAAGAAAAAAAGAGTGCTCCAAAACTGGACGCACGAGCGGACGCACCGGGGAGCAGTGACATGTTATTGTAAGACCAATGGGGAGGGGTCAGGCATGTGACCTAACCTGGCCCACTCTCTGGTTCTCTCCTCTGACCTCTGCCCTTTTCTGCAGAGAACTGACCAAACACAGACCACCAGGCCATAACAATGGGCCATTGACACATCAAGGCTCCACAGGCATTGCTGTACACCACCGCAGGAGGAAGGGTGAGTGTGTGAGTGCTTGAGAGAGTGAGTGAGTGAGTGAGTGAGTGATGGGGGGAGGGGGGGGGGGTTGTGACTAAGAGGCAACTTGCTGAGAGACCGCTGCGTGATTCTCAACAGCCATTGGCAGATTACACAGACGGAAAGGAAAAAAGACATCATGTGACTGAGAGCTGGAGGACTGTGTGCACTGAGAAATGAACGCATGCAATATAGAGTTTAACCTTAAAGAGGTTGCACTCTTAACAAAAGCATGCTGGAGGTATTTCTCAGTCAAAGCTCCATGGAACGGGTGGAGATTTTATTACGACTTGACTTTTGCTGAAAAGTTGCTCATTTTTACAGAAAGTCGTGTCATTTCCTGACATGGAAACAAAAACGAATGTAAATTGAATGCAAATGTAATTCCTTGTATAACTGCATAATTAACCATGAAGCTGAAAAATATAAGTAGTAGCTCTTAATTCTTTAAAATACTTTTAATAATGACTTATTATTGGTGAATGAATAATAAAAACAATGGAGTCACAACACGGATGTTTCTACCCGGTATACCACCGCTTGAATTCCGGCTTTTACATTAGAACAGTGAACTTTAGCGCTTCACATGCTCCCCACAACCGCCGCGCCGCTCCCGTGCCCCCATCACACACTTAGCTAAATATTTTTACAACCGCCCCCATTTGAATCGCAGTGTTTTTCTTCCTCTTACACTCTCGATGGAGAGGACACCTCCCCCACAGAGCAACACGATCCTGTACCAGCATCTAGGCACCACAAGGCACTGAGGCCAGAGGAGGAACTCTTTACCCTCACAAAGAACCTGAGCATGGAGAGACCGCCATCAGCCATCAAACAGCCACCATATGGTTCTCCTGCCATCATGTCAGAACCCCTTCTTTTCTTTTAATGGCTAATTAACCTTTGGATGTCTTCTTCCTATAGCCTGTTATTCAGTTACAGCATGGAAAACAATGCAGAATGATCAAGTTACTCTTTAAGAGGGAGGAATGAATGGGGACCTTCTGATGGTGTTTAAGATTGTAATGCATTTTCCATGCATAGATTCGTACTTGTCTCACAGGTTCCTCTGCAGTCGCCTGCTCTTCACAAGGGCATTCGTACCTCAGTGTAACCAATGAGATTTATATGCGCCGGCCCTTTTTCACCTCATTACAGAAGAATGTCACTCGCAGTCTACTGCTAATGAGAGAATGTGCCATAAAAACGGTCCCTGTATAAACACCATCTGACTTTGCAGTAACTTCTCTTTTGGGTCCACTTTAACAATTCCACCAATTGCCGTTTTCAGTGTCATCAAAGTTTCACAGCTCTCACACCTTCCCATCCACCCTGGGGCAACTCGAGGACGTGGGCATCTCCTAACAGCAGCCATTTAATTCATTCACTCAGACTTCCTCAGCGCTCTTATGGGGAAAGTAAAGTTCTGCAGGAGTCGACCCGGACGTTTCTTTCGCCAATTTAACCATATTAAACGTATTAGCACCAAATACTGTTACATTAAATGTATGTGTTTTTAAAAAGAACCCTTTTTTTTCTCACCTAATCTGCTCTTCCATGAACTCTTACGAACTCTCTATAGACCTTTCTGCATCAGTACAGTCAGTGTTAGCTAATATGTATACAGCGGTAGGCTAGAAATTCTCCGAAGCTCTATTTAATCATTACTCGTGAGTAGTGATCCAGAGTTTATAGCTACAAATCTCTCTTTAATCATTACTGGCGAGTTGGCTTTAGTGGTTTATAACATTAGCAGCTGAGGCGCCTCCCTTCTGTATCTGGCTACAAGGTAAAAGATGTTTTGACACACCTCGGCTCCTTAAAGTAAAGCTCCGGGGATAAACGGGGGATACCAACTGTGACACAGTGTTTCTTAAACACAGTGAAAAACTTCCCCCGGCTTCTCGCAGGTGATAAACCGGAGAGGAAAGAGACAGAGGGGGGGTGGGGGGTGGACAAATGTCTCTCTTAAACTTTTACACGTTTTTTTTTTTTTTTCCAAATCTTGGAATTTCATTTACATTCTTTTGCCGTTTCTTTTTTCTGGACCCATGATATCTGAGTGCGCAGTTATTTATTTTAGGAGGGCACTTCTGATTGCGTAATCCGCTAATCCCGTGTTCCACATCTCCAGGAACATCTACAAGTGCTGCAAGGGTGGCCGACATGAGGATAAACAAAACCGCAGGCGCCTCCAAGCGCTTTAGCTCATGTCCCATAATCACAACACGTTTTCACCTCCCCACACTCACACTGAGCGTGAAAAAAGAGACTAATGGGTTCGGCTTTAAGAAATTAAACGGACGATACAATAAAGGGCCAATACTAACAAGTCCTTGAATATGTGTGTGTGTGTGTGTGTGTGTGTGTGTGTGTGTTTATTCTGTTTTTCCAGCCTAACTTGCAGACAATGATATGCATTCATGCTTTGCAAACTTTGTTTCTTTAAAAAAACACTATTATTCTGCGAACAAATTGCTGAAATTCCACGCGGGACTGTTAAACTGTGACCGAAGGGCCAAAAGTGACTTGCTTGGGATTTCATTCATACAGAACGCAGGAAGAAAAAACACTGCAGTCACACTAGCTGGACTGGTCAGTGGATGCGGTCCCACGTTAACTCATCCGCTTGAGGATGCTAGGGCCCGGAAGCGTTGCGCAAGCCGAGCGATTCCGTGTGCCTCTCTGGCAGCCGAGTGCAAACCACACTTCCGCAAGCAAACGGAAAATATTACTCATCTGGCCTGATGTGCTGCTGTGCCCTTGTAGGAAGGACTGAAAAGTAACATCTCAATTGATCCTCAATAACTCCCTGAGCACCGAAGTCAAATATCTGGCCCGATGACGACCGTCTGCAGTCCCGGCTCACTGGGCAGCCAAATGTAGTGACTTCAGCAGCAGACGTGATGGAGGGGTTTCCTGATTAACTGCTGGCCAGCTTAGACACTACAGTAAGTGATGGATAATGCAATCCACACAAAACATCATGGATAAGTAACTTAACTTGTAGTGACTGCCTTCAATTTGTCTTCTCCTAAGCACTGTCTTACGTCAGGATTCCTTGAAATATCCTCCTAATTGTAATTTCATAAGCAAGATGCTCCGTAACTCAAAGTCAGATGAGGTCAGAAAGGCACAATTTGCACACTTGTTACACGCCAATGAGGCTCATTATGTAAAACCAGCCCAGAATTACAGCACACTGTGTGACTGTACCACAGAGAGGTCACAGGCTCCATTCTTCCATGTGGGCTTATCTTTGAAAATTGTTTTGCTTAATCACAGTTCACAGCCTTTTAACGGAGACAGCAGGGTATCCATAAATATCTCCATCTAAGATCCCTTGTTTGAGAATTTGACAAATGCAAGTAAACAACTGACAACACTGGGGCTACCAAGCAACAAGGTCCATTACCAAACTGGAGCATCCTAACAAAAGGCAAAGGCAAGCCACAGCCAGAGCGCTCGCTGAATTTCTCCGCTCCGAAACGCAAGCGCTCAATATCTGATTCCCAGGGTAACATGACCGCCACTTGGCTGAGCTTTAGCATGATAAACAGAAAGACTTTTGTCTGGTTCCCTTTTTTCCTTCTCCATATCAAGTGTAACATATCAAACAGGCCCATGGGTACGCGTCCTGATACGATCGAGGCAGCGAGTCGCCGCAGCTGATTTACAAGCCCGGAAAACCCGCTGCCCCGCATAGCCGCAAACAGACATAATTGCCTAATCTAATCGCATTGCTCGTGGCATTTTTGTTTACTTTAGGCTCAGCGTCTCAGCGAAGGCCACGGCTGTGCGCCCGTGAATGCCACATTGTTTCGGGGCCCCCGGCAGATGCAATCTTCTGCTCGGACGCCGCTCTCCTCTCTCACTCCCTCTTTCCGCCCTTTCCTTCTGACTTCCCCCCAAACTCAACCCCCCCCCACCCCCCACCCCTTCCACCACCATCCTTCCTACGCCAGCCTCGGCGACAGTCTGAGGTGTATGCTGACGGCAATAGGGAGGCTCCACTTGCTCACGCTTCACCTGCAGCCCTGATGGAGTGGAGTCACTGAGCTGTGCTATCTACTCCCCCATCAGTGGCCCGGGCCTGCATTCAGACGCCACTGAATGGAAAACGGCGACTCATTTCAGGGGCAGAGTAGGAGGAAGGCCGGAGACCGGCTAATGCGAGGGGATCGCATTCAGTGAAACAAAGCCGGAGGACAGGCTTTTAAAAGGTCTCACGCTCCAAACCTGGTCTACGACTCAAGAGAAAGGTTCAAGGGTTGGCCTGGTAGGATTTCAGATGCAGCACAGCCATGGGGATGTAGGAGAGGCAGGAAATAAACTAACATTTCAACTCTGAAAATAATTTCAAGCTCCAAGCAAAAGGCCTGTATCTGGTTAAAATAGAGCAAAATTGCATTTCATGTGATGTACTGTAATAAACATTGTATTTAAGAGTGCCACCTTTTTCCTTTCCACATTTGAGTTCTATTGTCTTTCCACAGAATTCCCTCTCAGACAGTTTTTAATTCAATGTATTGTGCTAGGTAACCTGAAAATAAACTAAAAGCCCACAATAGGCACAAAATACAGACATTTATGCACCAAAATTGAGCCAGAAAGTTAAATTAAACCCAGTCAGGTTTTTTTTTTTAAGAATTAAAAAAGCTGGGTCTTATTATGTTGTGTTGTGTAACCGTTTTTGGCTCCGACGAATTGGTCTGTTTTGTCTCTGGCTATCATTTATTAGTCCAGACACTTTAAAACAAAACAAAAAAACACATAAAAACAGCTGTTTTACTCACCCCGAGCACCGTCTGTCAGGAAAACAATGTCAAAAAGGACAAAAACAATCCACAAAAGTTCCATGATGTCCCTCAAAAAGAAAGGCCTCTGGTGCTTGAATCTGTGTGGCAAAGCACAAACCATAAGTGAGGAAAACGTTAAAGCTCTGGTTCATGGAAGTTAAGCAGAGGAGCAGTTGCAGTCAAATAATAAAGCACAAATCCATAATTTCTAACAGACTTTTCCCTTGGAGGAAGGTCAAGGCATTGAGGAAATCTGTAACAAAATTACAGTCTTGTAACCAATAACAATAAAACAAGCTGTTAATCATTCAACATATTGAACATCCAGGGTGATGGAAAGGCTGCAAGCCTTTCTGTCTTACAATCAACCAAAATCGGGCCTAGATTATTAGAACTGAATGACCTGTTTATATTAACTTACTCTTACACACACACACATCCATGCACCAACAACTGATAAGTGCACGTGCAACATTTCTTGTGCAACACGTGCAATATTTCTGTATTGGTGGTACAACATACCTGTTTGCAATGTGTTTTATGGTTACAAGGATACTCAAATGTGTACACACACACACACACACACACACACACACACACACACACACACACACACACACACACACACACACAC
>JBBPDC010000032.1:12034450-12052962 GCA_037974485.1 Hemigrammopetersius urotaenia | reverse complement strand
CGCAGTTTGATCTCAGAACGCTCCAAGAGGAGTTAGAGTCCACACCAATATGAACTCGCGTTCTGAACACGCACAGGAAAGTATACGAACCGACTCCGGAGAGTCAAAGTACTCACGGTACCGATGAGTTGGATGAGGTGAGGATTCGAGGTGAATCTGAGGCGACACTTGGGCATGAAGTCGTAACTCCAATGTCTGTGTGAGGAATGTACACTTACTTCCTGTTTCTATACTTTACGTGAGTCATTTCCGGTGCCGATTGATGTCACGTGACCCGGTGCGTGTGACAATCGGTATATTCAGTTAACTCTGCTGGCTAATGATTAAGGTTGCAGAGTTTAGGGCACAGTGACATGATTAAATCAAGATTGTTATTTTGCGTAAGCACTATGTTTTCGAGCTCAGATTAGGTGTTTTGTTTAGACCAGAAAGCACTTCTTCAGGGTCGTCACCATGGGGACGCAGGGGAGGCGCCATGGTTTCTGCCCATGTGTGATAAAGGTCATTTTGAAAGTATAAGAAGTCCTCTGTGACGGACGGATTCAGAGAGAACTTCAAGACTCAGGACTGCCCTGGGTTGCGAATAGCTCTTTCCATTTGCAAATGTGATAAATCTTTGTTTTGAGCGAAGACTTTGTCTGTTTGCTGATTCTCCACGAACCCCGACCATACGCACTCAAATTCAGAACCCCAGCAGCCCACCCCACAGCCCCCCGGGCAATACCCCGGTCGCGCATGCTTATATAGATACATTTTCTTTAAACTTCACTTTTGAACAGTGCCAGATGGGGCTGAACATGCAAACTGACTTTTAACCCAAATTAAATGACAGGGCTAGTTACCCACCTGAGAGAGAGAGTAAGAGAGAGAGAGAGAGAGAGACAGACAGACAGACAGACAGAGAGAGAGAGTAAATCCGCGCTAAAATAACAAGGTGATATTTTTTTCTCGCGCAATAAGAGTCTCGCGTTAACGGCCCAGCACTAGTTAAGAACGACCCGAAAACATCTGAACTGCTTCGTTGAGATTTTATTTCTCATTCTTCCTACACAAAGCACATGAAAACAAAACATTGGTCCTCGCACTCCCATCTCCAACTCCTGAAACAATCCACAAACGCAGCTAAATTCCTAATGATGCTAACCATGTGTAATAAGACAAAAGTACATTTACACAATACAGATCACAAAGATAATTAAATAACATGATACATAAGACAAATATAAACAATATAAAGACAAATAAACCTATGGATGGCACAATTAGAGTTTAATATTACACTAGATTGTATCTAACTGGAGCCACCTGACCTACCTCTTTCCAGGAGGATTCCAAAAGAGAAAGAGGGAGGAGGGGTCACAGACAGATAAGGCACCTGGAGGAGCTACTAGGACCCTGAAGGAAGCTGAATAATATTACCTATAATGAAGCCAAAAATTGCACCTCTATCAAATGTCCTGAAAAAATCACTGCTATGGATAGAATGGATTATGACTGAACTGACTCATCAGAGCAGAACAAGGATAGACTGAGGTTAGAATGGCATGAGGTAAGGGGCTCGGCTGGCAGTCAGAGTTGGCTGACACTACAGGGAGTCCCAGTGGATGTGTGATGTTTTTGCACAATGCATGCAGGTGAGAGAATATTGTGCAGGTACAATAAATAACAGTAAGCTAGTTTTAGGCCAGAATACCTCTCTTAATAACCGGTTGCGATCAGTTACACAAACTTGATTGCCATACTTTAACTTGTTAGCTCTCTCTGGTGCAAATATAGGCAAATTTCAGACACAAATTTCAAGTTACAACTATATATATGAGGTATGGGGAAAGTTACATTAACTGGATTTTCTGGCAGGCGACCATAACTCGTTTTCCTGGCCCACTGGGTGGGGATACGATGTCATGTGGTGCAATCAAGGACCTCTCTTCATTCCTGTGCTTCATCTGCAGAGGCGGACTTCAAAAGGCAGATGAAAAGGCTGCGATTTCAAATGGACAGGATGTCGATCTACGGCTCAAGCTCAAGACTCTTCTGCAAAAAGCCTCGCCAAGAGCGTTTAATGTAGCATTTCATCCAAGAAGACGTCTTGGCACTAAATCCATTGCTGAGAATCCGAGGCGCATCCCGGCACACGGACCTGCATTGTGGACCTTTCGACTAATGTCATTAAATATGGCTGCATAGGCCAAAGCCATGAAGCCCTGATCACTCGTACTGTACAAAAGCGCTCAGCAGCAACTTCGTTTGTGCTTTGCCTTGCCTTTAGATTAGTCAATGGATTCTAGAGGATAATACTCTCTGTCATGCCGGAGGGATTTACTGACACACTCATTGTCAACCAGGGAGAGAGAAACAAGAAGAAATAACAATGAAAAAAAAAAGGAAAGGAAAAGAAGAACAATAACAGCATTGAAACAGTTGGAGAATATTTCGGCCGGGTACACAATAGTTCAGACAATATTGAGGCTGAACGGCGTGATGGATATGAAATATAGATGTTCCATTTGAGCTGCAAGGGTCAAAATAAAGGGCTTATAAGATACACCAAAGCTTATTTGAGCTTTTATCTCCAATAATAACACGCTTGCTTCGTGCCCTGACTGCTTCCATCGCCACAGTGTGGCCAGAAACAGAGTGACAGAAAAGTTTGCGGGGGAACGTGAGCAGGGAGAACCACGGCGTCAAACATGACTGCCAAGTGCGTTTTACGGTTAATGATAAAACCTAAAGAGCCGAGAAAGAAAATGTGAGCTGTGACATGAAAAATATGGGGCCTCTTTCCCTCCATTAACGCTGCCCTTCAGGAGCATTTAAGCTGGAGCTTGTTGATGGCGCACAATGAATCAAGAGCCGCAAATCCTACAAGGTTGCCACTGACCTCCCGAGATTGATGCCTGGGCCTCAGAACGGAGACTTGGTTCCGAGAGTACGGATGTTTGCACGCCGGCGCGAGTGTGAACGCTTCCCGCTATTCCATTTACCTGTTGCAGTGAGGCTCAATATGAAAGGCGGCCACTGTGACGCCATATGCCCTTCTAATTTAACAGCGCTGTGGCTGCAATACCGCCACGTTCTGTTCCTGAAGCGGAGTGCCAAACCTCTCCTGATGCAGCGGAGTGTTGCGGGGAAGATGGGACATTTTAATCAAGCAGGTCCAAATTATTAAAGCGCCAGCGATGCCGAGAGATAGCAGCATTATGAGACGCCAGACAGGAGTGTTATTAAAACAAAACTATAATTAGTCCATAAAATGAAACATTAGACAGAAAACCATCTTTGATGTGCTCGTACGGGCCAGGCTTTTCACTGCTTATGGCTCCGACAAGGTAATTGGGAGGCAATTTGGAATGGACAGTGATTAAGCACAGGCATTTACCAACGCGCTGATATCCCTCCTTTCAACCGTGACACTGTAGTTAGCTTTCCCATGCACAACTTTCCAGAGTCAGGTTCGCTGTTCCAGAGTCAGGTTTGCTGTTCCAGAGTCAGGTTTGCTGTTCCAGAGTCAGGTTTGCTGTTCCAGAGTCAGGTTTGCTGTTCCAGAGTCACTATTTGAACTCTTTGGCAGGCCAGCAGGCTCGGGTGACACTTGTTCCTTCTCTTTTTATTTCATTTAGTCAGTACCATTGTCTACGAGGAATCAGATTGGCGCATTTTTAATTACTAGTGATATGATCGCCGTTTCTCATTAAAAAGTGGGAGTGCGCTTAAAGGCGCGGCGTTTGGAAGATCCTCCAGTGCTAAACTTGGGCCTTTTATCAGGACCGGCAGGGCTTGTTGTCTGTACTGCCACTTTGCTATGCAAATGCCTCTCTATAAAGCGCTTCCTCGTAAGCCATTAATTTGATGACTAGTAGCTGCTTGCCCAATCTATCACACGAAAGCGGTGGAGCTAAATGCGATCTGGGCTTTATTAGCCTGTGAGGTGGGTACAAAGTGAAAGCCTGGCACCGGATGATTGGTAGTTTTCGGAAGACAGCCTGTCAGATCTCCAAGATGGCTCCCATCCTCCAGTCTGCCCCCCTCCATGTGGGTATTCATCAGCAAATATGTTTATCTTCTTGCGAGTTTCTAATTAATTTCTCTGTTGGCTGTGGTATCTCTGCAAGACAAGGTTTTATCTTTTGACATGTTGAATATAGATGAGCATGTTGGAGTTATTGCACCCTACCGCACTCCCTCTGTGTGGGTAGCAGTGGGACGCTGGCTTGCAGGGAGAAGTGTGGGTCCACGATACGTTTTGGCAGAGAATGAAAATCCGGAATTGTTATTCATGAAGGTCAAACGCACATGAATACATTCAAATCCGCACATCGCCAGTTCCCCTTCACTTCTGCGGGAACTCGCTTAGGTCATTTCCATCAGAATGGCTTGAGAACGAGTCGGCGGCAAACTTAACGGGTCTGCAGAGCTAACGACGCGAGGCTCTCGGGTTGCGCATTCCACTTTTTACATGCGTACACACACACACCTGATAGGAAAATAAAAAAACAGCATTACAACGAGCAGAATGCTTTTAGTGCCAGGAAGACAGACAATCACCGAAGAGGGAGATACATTCGAATGGGCTTGGGGGACCTTAAGCTGACCCATTCGCTGACAAGCCATTCCGGGAGAGTGAATTTCACTTTGATATCCTCCACATTACAGTGCCTACGCCATTCTGCTGCACGGCACTTCAAACAGAATGTATTCACAATTGGGCGGGTAGCTGTGAACTCAACCTGTCTCAGAATGCACTCAAAGACTTCCTCCTTCACTAAGATTAAAGGACTAGGAGCATGAGTGGAGGTTGGATTTTTTCACACCTTGGGTGGTATTGGCACAACATCCCAACATGTATGTAGCCTCTGTCATGGTTCGAATTACAGGGGGTACTGGGGAGTACTGTAGCCCCGGATCAATACCCAGACCCCCCCCCCCAAAAGAGCCAAAACAGCAGTTTTTTTTTTGGGGGGGGGGGGGGGTGTTTCTTAACAGTGTAAGGCAGTACCCCCTCAATTATGGAGGGGTAATTCACACTCTGGCCTCTGATCCTGCGATACTTTCACTGCTAGTTCACCTAAAGCCACATCGTAACTTTTGTTGTTTGAGCACGAGTGTATTTAAATAAACGAAACCGTACCCAGCGCAGACCCATTCTGCTCTAAGCCTGACTTTTAAAGAAGAAACAGGTTCAGTGTTGTATACTTGGCTTATCTCATGTCTATGAAACTCATACTCATTAAATAACTGACTTTAAAGACCCTTGGATAGTTACATTTATGGCATTTAGAAGATGCTTTTATCTGTTCCCTACCTACAGGGGGCAGTCTCTCCCTGGAGCAGCGTGGGGTTAAGGGTCTTGCTCAGGAACCCAGTGGTGTTGCTGAATGTAGGCTTTGAACTCATGACCCCTTGGTCCAGAGGCAAGTATCTCACGCCACTAGTGGATAGGATATAAAATCTCATACTTAAATACTGTAAGTTTATATTAATACTCGTGATTCCAGAGGAAACAGTGTTTGACCTGTTGTCTACTAACTCTTTTACATATAGTATATATTGTTAGAGGGAGTGGGATAGGTTTTCAAGATAAATTAATTCATTATAATTTGAATCCTTTGAATGGTTTAAGCATTTAAGTATATCACATACAGTAATAGTGCAGTGTCCCTAGTCAGAAGGGGTTATTTTTGTGTGTATTGTTCATGTTTTTGTTGTAGTGTGGTGGTGTAGTGGGTAGGATACTTGCCTCTAGACCAGGAGGTCATGGGTTCGAATCCTACCTTCAGCACCACCACTGGGTTCCTGAGCAAGACCCTTAACCCCAAGTTGCTCCAGGGAGAGACTGCCCCCTGCAGGTAGGGAATGGAAGTCGCTTTGGATAAAAACGTCTGATAAACGCCGTAAATGTAGAGTGGGGCTCTTTCAAAACTGGAAAGGAGTTACAACGGCTTCTACTCGTCTGGAACATGGCTGTGCGGATTTGAATACATTAAACAACAAGGATATTAGTGAGATTGATTAATTATCACTCCAGAGAACACAGAGTGATGCCTTGCCATAAAAATTATACACTGTGTATGTCTGCAATTCATCACCTGTTGTCAACAATGGATGGAAGTGTCTAGATGCTTTTGGATATTTAGTATAATTTTCAGCCAACAAATTCTTCAGTCCACCACTCAGGGTGACAGGAACCTAAAATAGTTCATTTTGATTTAACCGCACTTTGAGAACCCCCTGATTCCATCAATTAATTCATCCATCCATCCATCTATCCAGCCACTTATTTTTTACTTTACTTTTCTATTCTTTATAGAAAGGTTTCTCAATATCGGTCTTTAGGAGACTCTCAAATCCTCAAAAACAAATGTTCTTTTATTTATTTATTTATTTTTATCTCCAGAGGAAACCGAGTCCTTTGCATTTAACCCATTCACCTGAGTGAAGCCGAGAATGGCGACCAGGGAGCAATGTGTGGAGATGGTACCATGTTCTAGGGTACCTCAGTGGTGCCAACAGACGTCCAAACCTATGTCCCTCTGATCACAGGGGCAACTCCCTAACCACCGACCGACCGAGCCTCGTTTTGGACGTTTACTTCTATTTTTTTGCTCTTAGCCAGATCTGCACACACCTCGGAACTCTGTCTGATGCTTTTGTCAATATGGAAAAAAACAGAGTCTTTAGCAAACTAATCCATTTGCCTCAATGGCTGGAGGGGCTTCCACGCTGCTTATAAAGCACCTTATCTTTCTGCAGCCTGTATCACTTCTCTAGGCTCACAAACCTCAGCACTGAAGTACCCGACCTGCAGAGATCCTAGCTCACCCCTGGATTCGCCTCACTAATTCTACCATCATGGCCAACTAGCCTTCATGCTTGATCACACCATCCAGCATGTCTGCTAATCCCACATTCCAGTCCACGGTTCACCACTGACTGGAGCCGAATGCAGCTGCAGCAAGGTGACGGCTGTTATGGAAACATTTACGTTATCCAGCAGCACCTATCTGCCTTCCCCTCGTCCTAATTACCCACCTCAATCTTGCTTATTAAGCAATTAAATAAGTAATTAGGCTTGCGCTAGGCTTAGAGAAAAGTGGTTAAGTAGAGAACAAATGTCTCACAGCGCCAAAGGTGCTCGCAGCCTCCAAAAAGTGGCAAGAATAATTTGCCAAATTTGCAGCGCTTGCTGATAATAGAGACAACAAATGAAGGAGTTCTTTCTCCTTTCTTTGTTGCTTTTGTTGTTGGTGTTATTTTGTTTTTACTTGCGAAAGATGCACACAGATCTTGGCAAACGCCTCTTCTCTGCTTTCCATTAACCCAACTTGTCATGCAGATGATACTTTTTCATCTACAGTGGAACACGATGATAAACAAGTCATAATAGGGATTCAGGTTGCTGGGAGACGGGGAAAAAAAACACACAAAAAAAACCCCATGGAAATTAGGCAGGCTCTGGGCCTCGATAACTGTATTCTGCGCTACGGTCGGCCTTATCTGTGGAGAGAGGTGCTCCGAAATGTCATGTGCTCTGGGAGGCGCCTCTGAATCGGACCGGGACAAACAAGCTCATGCCTGAGATAAACTCGAAAAGGGGGACAAGTTGGTCTGAGCTTGTGACATGCAGCAATTTCCATTATGCATGTTATGCAAATCCAGCTCATAATTCAAACTTTGCCACCCCAAGCCCCGGCCTTTTGAGTGGAATTGGGCGATGACACACTGACTACTTTAATCCAACTTAAAGGTTAATGTTTTTTTATCTGTGTAAGAGAAAAGGACGGCGTTGAGCTTGATGACCAAAGGAGAAGCCTGCTGAGAGCATGGAGCACTCTTACCCATGCATCATGCTGCTCTTTGCATGATAGGTCAAAGAGATTGGTACAGGCTTCCAGGGAGCTAAGGAGCGATTGTAAATAACTGGGAGCCTGAGCTAGAGCTCGCAAATCATCGGCACTGGGAGTCAGGCGAGTAGAGCGAGCCAGGCTTGCAGTTTTGATCTAGAAGACGAGCAAAACGATACAAAAAGCAAAGGCTGCCAAAGTTTTCCACCAGGCCTCAAACTGTGAGCTGGACAAATTTCTCATCCCCTTACTTTGTCATCGTCCACAAGCCACCCCATTAGAGCTAATGATGACAATATTGTTCGCCACTTATCGCCAAAAAATGGGAATTGCAATCGCTTTGAATGTGACAGCCAGTCTTATCGGCAATTCATCCATCACCTTGCAGACAGCAATTACCGTATCTCTCTCTGTGCTTCAGACCAAGGCCGGTGGAACTGCGTGAGGGTACAAACTGGCAAGTGAAGGGAAACCTAAGAAAATGAGACACGTACCACTGGGCCTCCTTTCCCAGTTCGTCCTCCAGCCTTTTGTGCAGCATGAGATCAGAGTATGTGCACCGCTGTGATGTCTGGAGAAGCATGAAGTTCATTTTCTCTCCTGTTTTTCTTTTTTCAGGGAACCGGGTCCAACTAATGGAACTGGGACGCTGTGAAACAAAAGTAAATGCGTAGCCAGAGAAGATACAGCAGCTGAAGGAACGTCTCGAACAGCCACAGTTTGTTTAGGGCACTGACTCATCTGTGACTCAGTGCAAGTGACTCAGTCACAGCGCTGGCGCTCCAAAACAACTGTTTAAGGTTGAAGAACTGATTCATAAAAGATAGACAGAGTTCTATTTGCATGAATTCCTGGTTAAGCCAATGTGCCAACAACAGAGAGAGCAGGCTTGTCCTTTCATAATGCAAAATATAGTGTTCCCTGAGTAATCGAGAGCCTCAATCTTAAAGGTATTACGGCTTTTAGTCGGGGGCCATTGCACTCATTTTCGTCATGCACTTTCCGTTGGAAAGTTATAATGGCAGTTGTCAGAGCAGTGAGGCAGCAGGGGAACACACATCCCTTGTGGGTGCATTTTAAATTGGCGGGAAACATCAGGCAATGTGCCGTCGTGCCCCTGTTTCAGCGCCCACTCCACCAGCAAGCGCTGCTGGCCGCGGTGGCGTTTGGCAGGTAATAAATGAGTCCTCGAAAGGACCTTGACAAAGGTCACCATTCCTACACAGCAATATGGCCACCTCATCGGTCGGCTTACATGGACTAACCTGTGAAATGAATATGCAACATCACACACCTTGTACATAATGAAAGCTGTGCAGCAGTTGGTGCCTTTGTTCTATGTTTTACATCAGGCCTAATTCCAGTAGATGGAAGCTGAGTGCCTGGTTACACCGCCTTTACAGCTGGCTGTATTTTACCCACCGCAGGACTTGCATTTCAGTGACACCTCGTTAAACCGAGACAGAGCTATGGTGTCTGTGCTGAAACAGAAAGGTGATGCAGATAAGCAGTATCCCAGAGTATGCGGGAAGATATGTCTCGGTAACCCTGGCTGTGTTGGTACACACTTTTAGTTTTAAGCAATAAACCGAGATAAACCTTGAAGTGTTGAAATATGCAAGTTCCAATCAATAAATTATTATGTAGACAATTTCCTTAAGCCAAAATGGTGATTCTGGTGGAATTGTGTGGATGTTCTGTAACAATAAAGTTCTGTAAATGTATCAACATTAGGTTCTTCCTACGTGAAGTTTGCATGTTCTCCCCGTGGCTTTATAGGTTCTCCGGTTTTCTCCCACAGTCCAAAGACATCTGCATTAAGTGAACAGGTGGTGCTCCTAGGTGGTGTGTGTGTGTGTGTGTGTGTGTGTGTGTGTGTGTGCCCTGTCCAGGGTTTAGGATAAGCAGCTTTGAGAATGGATGAATGGATGAACAAACAAACGTTTACATTCATGGCATTTATCAGACACTTTCATCCAAAGCGACGTTCATTCCCTACCTACAGGGGGCAGTCTCTCCTGGAGCAACTTGGGGTTAAGGGTCTTGCTCAGGGACCCAGTCGTGGTGCTAAAGGTAGGATTCGAACCTGTGACCTCTTGGTCCGGCAAGTATCCCACCCACTGAGCTACCTCCACCCCAAACGAATGAACAAACGAATGAACGAATGAATGAATGACCGAACGAATAATTGGAAGCTCTATCTACATTTGGCTAATTTTGCCATGTCGCATATCTTACCTGTATAATCCAACTGGAAAATTCCAAAATGCCTACATTCCAACAAATTCTGCATGTTTTCTGTACCATCAGGCTGTTTCTTAAAACTCCATCTCTTAAAATCAGTTGTTTTTAAAAATACAAAACGAAAAAGTTTTGTTTCTAAGATGCCTGCATTCATGAATTCATACACGTTCACTTCTAAGCATGTTCTGAAGGACAAAATCCTTCACAACTAAACACTGCATTGCAGATTTTGGGGTTTTAAAAATCTGCAAATGTGTCTTAAATACCATTAAATCTCCTTTGCGTATCTTTTTGCCAGTTTTTGGAAAACGTCAATACAAAAACCGTATATGGGATTTCATTGATAAGCATTTCAGTAATCACCTGGAAAAAAAATCCTTCGTAATATCTTAAAAATGATCTCTATAGTCTCACCTTAAAGGACTCTTATTTTGCATGTTTTCCTCAGGAGGTACAATTATGATCTTTGTCTGAGTTTATGTAGCAGGAGTATTTTTCCCATTACCATTTTTCAAAGCTGTCTTACAATAAATGACTGTTTTTGCTACGGTGCCTTGAAGGCTGCTATATGTAAATGACCTTGATTCTAATTGGTTGTATTGGGCCTCATTCAAAAAGCAGCCCATGTTTTGTAATTTAAACGTGCATGAGTGGAGCTAAACTGCTGCAGGCTGAGCAGGAGGATAAATGGCATCCCAAGAACAATGAATTCAAAACAGCTTCTTGTGCAGCGTAGTTTCAATATGTGTTCTGTATGGACCATCGAGTGCAAGGTACATTATGATGCTTTGCCTGTTCACATTGTTTGCAGTGTTCGCACACAGTACATCAAGTGTTAAAAAAGGCGAGGAAAATTCAGTTTTCCCTGACAATGGCCCTCCATTCCATTATGACTCCAAATCCTGTTTCCTGGCACGGCTAAAAGACATGTTTCTCTCAACAGCCGCATTACTTTGGAATGGCTTTCCAGTGCCATGCTCAACTTACCAAACTGCACTTTGAAAAACTCAGCAGAATCATCATTCATTATGGCAGGAAGCTGTCTCAGCAGGAGGGTTTCTAAAATATTTAGCTCTCAGGACTCCGAGTCCAAGCCCTGTCAGGCAGTTTTCAGGAGGACTGTGTTTAGATTATTTGTTGGCCCGTCACTAGAAAAAGACAAGAGGCCTATCAAGACAAACCCATCAGGATTGGATTCTGATCAGGGTGTACATGTATTACCCCCCCACTCCCCAAGAACAAAATCAAAAGAATCTGCTATTAACCATTAATCAACCAAATTAGCAGAACCTGGAGACTGTCGTTGTCCCCTTAAACAAAGCAAAATCCAGGTAGTTGTGATACAAGATCAAGATGGCGGCGCGTGCACGCGCTGCGGCTTCTCTCTCTCCCGACAAAACAGTGTTTTCGTGTTTTTCGTCCTGTAAGTCGCAGTGTTTTTGTACGTCCTCGTCGCGTTTATCTGTCTTTAAGCGCGCATATAGCCGATATATTATATGTATAATTGTATTTATTTGTATTTTTTAAATTGCACCTTCTGTATTTAATGTTACGTGTGTGCACCTGGGGTTTGAGAGTAATGTAATTTCAATTCTCTGTATGTTCGGTGCATATGGCAGAACTGACAGTAAAGTTGACTTTGACTTTGACTTGATATGAGCATGTTTACATTGGCCACAGCAGGTCTGGGTCATGAAGTGAAGCAATGTCCAGAAACTGGGTTTTGTGTATTAAAGGGTTAATGAAGTGATAAAAAAAATCCAGCCCTTATTTAAATATAGAAAAGCTCACATCTTGTCAAAAGCTGTGTGGATGGGGTCAGCTGGTCGGTAATATTAGCATACACGCCTTTCTCTGCGTCTTGGTATAAAGAGATGAAAGGCAATTAAGCTGCTTCTTCTCCTCATCAAAAAAAGCAGCACGGCACTCCTAGCTTTGGTTTAGTGTGCCAGAAAACAAGCCAAACTCTTCTGTCTGAAAACCCTCGCAACAATTCCAACCCCTCACATAATCTACGTAAGCATTTAAGCATCTTCAATCTCAGCGTGAAAAAGAAACGATAATGCTAATGAAGGAAGACCTGTAAGCCTTATGATTACACTATAAAAGGAAGTAGTTGTACTTTTCTTTAATCCACAGTCTTGCTTGAATGCTCCACTCACATTTAAGAGTCTGCTGACAGATGTCCAAGGAAAAGGAATAGGAAAAGTTGTTGTCATGGTGTGTATGGAAGGGAAAGGGGAGGACGCAAGGCTATACAAAAACAATATTCAATTCAATTCAATTTTAGACAGTTTAATAAGCAGAGGGCAAATGTAAACACGGGAAAACAGTGAACCAAAAAAACCCCGACTCTAAAATACAACAGAAAACACAATCAAAACTAACAATCAGAAAACAAGAAACAAAAACGGCAAGGCTCGTGCTTAAGGATTTTCAAACAAACGAAAAAAGGCAGGGCTGGCTCGTAAACAGGCGAGAGAAAACGTGGTGCAAAGAGACAGACACCTCAGGGCGCAAACACCAACAATCAAACAGAGGAAGCACGAGCCTGCCTCCGAAATCGCATACTTGCCTACTATATAGTATGCGAAAAGCAGTATACGAGGCGAGTAGTTTGTCTGAATTCATAGTATGGGAAAAACAGTCGGCGAGAAGTTCCCAGATGACCTACTGCTTCCAGCCGAATTCTGTAGTATGCATTCGCTGGACACTGCACTATCCCATAAGGCAGCGGGAGACGCGATGGCAGATTAGAAAAATGGCAGAAAACGGAGACGCGGCTCTTTTCAAGTGTAAGTACCTTAAAGAAAACGTTAAATTACACGTTCATTGTGGTTAAATTACACTTGTGAGTAAATGCCCTCTGTAAAGGTAAAAAATAACGCGCTGTTGTGACGACACATGACACGTGACAACATCAACACAGCGGATGCAGTCCGTCCGAATTCCATTCATACTGTATAGAACGCACTAATTCAAATGTAGTGCGTAGTATGCGATTTCGGACGCAGCCAAGGATAGCTCACAGGGCAGGGGTCAGACTGGGGTTTAAATAGTGAACTGAACGAGGAACAGGTGAAACTAATAAGGACGGGATGTGATACAAATGAAGCGTGGGGACTTGAAAGGGAGAAAGGGTTGGGAATGGAGACAGGCACGGAGACAGGAACGGAGACAGGAACGAAAGTAAAGAAGAAACAGAAACATTGGGGACGTAATAAAAGAATAAACTAATACTCAGGGGACGGGGAACGGAATCTACGGGGGGGAGGGCGAGGCGACCGTGACAGTTGTCTTTAGTGTGGGAAGAAAACAGAGTAAATCAGCAAATCCAGTAAGACTAGCATTGGAGCATTTCAAATTTTAGATTACTGTGGAATATCCTCACTTTGAATTTCAGCCATTCTAGAGACACATTTTGGGGCAAATCAAAAAAGAAATGTCTGGAGTTAACTTTAAAAAAGTTAGGAGAAAATGTATATTCTCTCTAATAGCCTGTGTACATTGACACCAACAGTCCATACAACAGCGTAACTACTGTATTCACTCTTAAAGCCAGATAACAGTAGCGCAGCTTATGTGTTTTACCCAGTTGCATGTAATGTTGTGAGTAAAACCTTGATAAATATGTAAGCTACACTATTGGATGCATTGTCATTAAGTTATTAGAGAAACTTAAAGTGGGTTCGAAATTTTTTCTCATTAAATTTAAATAAACAAATGATCAAACAATGAATTCCTAAGTAGTACATGCAGTCTGGGCCCAAAGAGAAGCATTTGAGTAGTATTTGCTAGAAATATGCTAATTTTACATATATCTTTTTGTCCTAAACCTTTCTAGTAAAGTAGGCCATGCTATATCATAGTTTATGAGGACAGCAGGCCATCATCCGAAAATAACTTTTGACAGTACTCATGTACTCGTTTGGCTGATATGGAGGGTAATAAATGTGGAAAGGTGTTAATTAGCGATCCTAAAGCTTTTATGATGCTTTATGAAGACTGAAGACTGTTCCAGGATTTTACCTTTGCTCGATGAAAGGAAATCATGACTGATTTTTAATGTACAATGACACAAACTTGACATTCAATATATGTACAATATGTGCATGATTCCTCAAATGCATTAGTACGTCCTGTGGATTATTGGTCCGTTTTATCTTCTTAAGGTGCAACGTGTGTTTTCTGCGACACTTTTTGTCTTTTAGTGAAGCATTTCTGCACAAATGTTCCCATTCAAAAAATAACACAGTCTTTGTTTAAAAAAGAACACAACACTGTTTCTAAAAATTACACAATGTCCTTTTAAAAATAACAATGCTTCCAAAATTATACAAGGCTGTAACGGTTCGGTCTTTTTAGTTGGTTTTGGGGACTTTTATTTTGATGTTCATGTCTGTTTAGTTCATGTGTCACGTGTTTTGGTTTTCACCTGTTTTGTGTTGTGGTCATTAGTCAAATGTATTTAAGTTCTGTTTGTATGGACCGTGGTTATCGGTCCATCGCCTCATTTATGCTTTGTTTCATGTTCCTGTTTGTAGCGGCCCTTGTGCCAGGTTTTCTTTGTTCCTGTTCACGTTCATGTTTAATAAAGTGCCTGAGAGCATGGATGCCTCCCTGTCTGCCTGGTGTTTCCCCCGAGGTAAATCACGGGAGCCGGTTAACCCCGGCCCAAAAATTAAACAATACTATTTTTTTAAATAAAACACAGCCCTTTCTAAATGTAATACAGTTCTGATGTTTTGCTGCTAATGTGAGGGTTAGTGTTGGGGTTAGGGTTTAGCATTACTTCTGCATTTTTACTCAGGAAAATCTATATCCATCTATAAAAATAGAAGCACTTTGTCTCACATTGTCACAATGTGTCTTTAGATTCTTTTGTAATGTTTTGTAACTTTCTTTAACAGTAAGATTTTGCTCGGATGCTGTCCTGGTCCATGCCTCGAGGAGTTGCTGACATCTAATTGCAATCCAAATAATGCACAGTACATGTATCTACACGTGTACTGACACACTTGCAGGACTGCGAGTATCGAACAGGAGGTTGCTCTGCCTGGAGACATTTTGCTGAAAGTGCAGATTCTTAGCTTTCGGTGCGTATCCTGTCTGTCACTGGGAGTAGAATATATTGTATTGTGACTTTTAAAAAAAAAGTTAGTCTTTCTTTTTTGGAAAGCCACCCTTCACATTTTGCCCTGTTTTCAAAAATAGTCAGATATACTCTATAGATAAAGGTATTGGAACACACCTGTTTTTAGGGTTCGGGCCAGGGCCCTTACTTCCAGTGAAGGACGATCTTTAATGCTTCACAACACCATTTTGGACAACATCATGCTAACTTTGTGTACAGTTTGGGGAAGAACCGTATCTATTCCAGCATGACTGTGCCCCAGTGCGCAAAGCGAATGCAGGAAGCAGAAACTCCAAAAGCTTGTGGAAAGCCTTCCAAGAAAAGTGGGAGTTGTGATGGCTGCAAAGGGGCACCAACCAATG
Source organism: Hemigrammopetersius urotaenia (assembly GCA_037974485.1). NCBI lineage: Eukaryota > Metazoa > Chordata > Actinopteri > Characiformes > Alestidae > Hemigrammopetersius > Hemigrammopetersius urotaenia. Next base: position 12,037,381 of record JBBPDC010000032.1, on the reverse strand, counting down.
CAATGTCATTGTCCCAATACATTTGTCCGTATACCGTATTTTGACTCAAACCTGCTGATACACAATGAAAATGTATCGAAGTGTTATATGAAAACTTATTCTTTAACTTAATCTAATATGCAATAATGCAGTTACACCAGGAGTCACAATACTCTCCTCCTGAACTGCATTTAATGCAGGAATAAGGAAAGGCGGTGCAGCGTTTGGGAATTACGTTTTAAAAGCGTGCTGACTTGTATTTGCCCACAATGTGGCAATAATAAATGTCACTCTCTATGGTTGTGAAATGTCAAGTGCTTTTGTCCTCAAATTTTTTTTTTTTTACCCCAAAGACTATACGTGCTCTTCCCTCTGTTGATGGATGACCTATAGCGAGGAGCAAGTTTGTCTTCCCCAGATGGTTTTCAGACCTTCCTGTTGACCAGCGGTCAAACATTTAACTCTTATTTGTGACCTAATCTGGTCTTATTGACCTTTGACACCAACAGAGCATGTGTTTCTGTCACGTGTGTGTGGGTGTGTGTGTGCTTTAGATCCAAAGTGTCTCGGTGTACCTGGCTTTTGTTTCCAACATCCCTGATAATACTACTACTAATAATAAGAAGAACTACTATTTCTACTACTACTACTACTGCTCCTACTACTTCTACGACTACCACTACTATAAATACTTCCTCTACAAATACTATCAATACTGCTACTGCTACTACACCAACTGCTACTACTGGTGAATATCTGGTGACACAATCCAAGACTGGTGCATGGCAACTTATGTCATGTCATTGTAGCCACAGTATGGAATTGGATGGAAATTAATTAAATATTTTTCACAGGTCAAAATGTTCTCTTCTCCAACAATGGTATCGACAATCTTTAGTCCAGGCTTCACAGAAGTTTTGGCTTTTTGATTTACAAAGATTTTCACCCATCACTGTAACGTCTTGTCCGGTGGCCGGTAGAGGTCACTGTTGTGGGTTTTAGGCCTGGGACTCTTATTTTGATATCGGTGTATGTTTGTGTCCTGAGTCTCCGTCTCAGGTGTCCTGTGTTTTCTGTAAGTGATTGTTTTGCCATTGGTTCATGTTTGAGTAGTGTGTATGTCAGTTGCTTGTCATTCCACACTATAACCCTCACCATGACCCTCACCTTCCCTGATCCTCCTGTCTCTTATATGTAGGTTTGCTTTCTGCTTTATGGTCCTCGTGCCTGTTTTGTTTTGTAGTAGAGTCTGTGTCGGTTTGTAATAAACTTCCATCACTTGGAACCCGCCTGCTTTGCGCCTCGCCTCACTACCCCGAGTAACCGACATGACAATCAGTCAATGGAAACTGGTGGTGAAGACATTTGACATCTATGGGGGCATGACTCCACCCAGTTTTTGGTCACATGAACCAGAACTGAATAAGTAACAGCTGGAATCAGCAGAGTGTCTTGATTTCCTGAGGCCGCTGCTCCTCATCTGTATCTATCGATCAGCCTTATTAGCTCATAACTGGCACCAATGGTCACGGTTGGAGCTGGTGGACTAAAGGGTCCCCTGACAGGTTAAGGTGACCAGTGTAAGGAGCTTAGGGGAAAAGCCCTCAGGAAACATGAGCAGAAGGCGAGGAAATGAGCCGAGTTCAGTGGTGTGTGCGTTTATTTCCTCGCCTTACTTAAGGCTCTCTATTTTCGCCCCGGAAGGTTGATTTCATTTGAAGCCGGTTATGTTTTTTGTTGTTTGAAAAGCTCTTGTTTATCTAAACCCCTGTTTTTGCTGTCAGTATAACCATATTTATTCTTCTTTCTTTCTCAGGTCAGTGAGTGAATAATGATTTCCACAGGCGAATGCAACAATGGTGTGATTATACGAAACAGACCAGCTTATGAAGAGAAATAGAAAAAAGAAATGTAGAAAATGTAATAAAAACAAAACAGAACATTCCAGTTGACTTGGCTTTCACATTATGCACCTTGACTGCGCGTCTTCGACGCATAATGTTGTTCCCGAGGGGGTCTTAATGAAGAGACCTACTGATTTATTTTACCTTATTTGACTGAAATTTCTCATTGACTTTTGAGCATTTCTGCTTTTTCCATCATTAAGAGAGAGGACTGAAGTTTCAGTTAAACATATGAGATTATATGTTACTGGTTTGACCATTAGGGGCGTTTCTTTCAGATATGCTACCATTGAATTATTAGAAAAGTGAGAAGATTGTCCTTCTGGTTAGCAAAGCAAGGAAGCAACCAACCAATCAGCCAACCAAATTAAAACAACAAACAAAAAAACAAACAAGCCAAACAACCAAGCAACCAGATAAACAGACCGGCCCACTGACTGACAACCAACCAAACACACTGTGAAGTTATCATTTCATAAGTGTCTTTCTCTGGACAGTGAGGTTATATTGTGTTGTCTTCTTGTCTTCTCTAGTGTAAATATGTAAAAGTGTTGCATTCAAGGTTGGGTTTTGTCACGGTCGCCTCGCCCTCTCCCCGTAGATTCCACAACCCGTCCCCTGAGTATTAGTTTTAGTGTCTTTCCTTTTTCGTTTCTGTCTCTGTACTCGTCCTGGTTTCCGACCTGCCCGCGTTCCATTTCCCATCCGTTTCTCCCTTCCTCCCTTCTCCCCTTGTACCCTTTAGAGTCTCCCAGCACTGTTTGTACCACGTCCTGTCTTTATTAGTTTCACCTGTTTCCTGACCCCGGGCAGACCGCGCCGTGCCGCCCGGGCGGGGACCGGCTCACGTACAAAGGGCGCTCGGGGTCAGCGGCAATGCCGGCTACCTACACGACCCGTCTTGAAACACGGACCAAGGAGTCTAACGCGTGTGCGAGTCAAAGGGCTGACCGAAACCCCATGGCGCAATGAAGGTGAAGGCCGGCGCGCGCCGGCTGAGGTCGGACCCCCCCCCGAGGGGCTGGGGGTGCCCCACCGGCCCGCCTCT